>CM023358.1:10743313-10825881 GCA_013282895.1 Eriosoma lanigerum
TCGTATAACCTATAATCGTACTTATATTGGACTTATATAGTATGAAATCGGTTTTTTTATGTCTTAAACAGTATATAATATGACGCAAACGCTGCGTAGTGCGTACCAATGCGTATAATTACATCACGAATTCTGACAATATTAATATATAAAGGTATGCGTATACAAATTTGTTTACAGTCAGGACGTGTACGAACGAGCAATATATCACATAATATAAACGGCGAGTTGATCAAGTCGGGTATTGCTCGCTTCGAACACATTGTTCATGTTTAATTTGGAGTTTAGACTGTCATATTTTATTCCTCCTAAAGAATCTATGCTTTTTAGAGGCGTAATGACAGGGGATAAAACGGGTTTAAACCCTCATACATGATAATAAACTAAAATATTGCTATTAATTATTAATATTGAATTGTATTAATAATATTATTTTGCTACCTACTTTACGTTTTGCATTATAATGTATACAAGTAGAGAACATGTTTATTTTTATTTTTATTTAAATTAATTAATTTTTTATTATAAAACGGTGATTGCTTGTTCGGATTCATGAAAGCTTTCAAAAAATAATTTATATTATTCAAATATGATTTATTTTTATCTTGTCCCTATAATTTTATAAATTTTTAATATCCACCAATCCACCATTCAACCACCGTCTTCCACGCCGAGGTTTTTTATGCTCGTATTCATGTATAATAATAATAGCTGTACTTGCAATTTTTCACCTCTCTTACCCAACAGAAATTCTATATTACAGAAATATACGATATGTTCACACATTCATAACAAAGTAATAACTGTGAACAAGCTAAAATAGGTACAAATAACGCGCATATTCAAAAACGATTTTAAAATAATAATTATAATATAATTTTACTAGATAAATTTATATAAACAAGACGATCAACATGCATAGTGTGAATGATAACATTAAAAAAAAGTTGTTAAAATTAGTAACCGCACGCGTTCGTTCGCCCAAAATTAAACCGAAATGTTCTGGTACTAGCGGACGCTGTCGGGAACACGCGTTTTTCCCTAGAGTGAATTCTATTCATTATTCATTCTCAGCTGTATAATTAATTTTGAAACGTGACATTTTTAAAAGGCGCGTGCACGTTCACGTGCGATCGTAAAAACGGCTAGTATGTAAGAGCCTTTATTCGTTATACCACGCGCGTATGTTCGTCCACACGGTCAATCTTCAATCATATGACCAAGCAAAAGGTCGCATTAATCGCATGCGAATTTTTGTTTAACCTTATCCTGTACTTTACGATTAAAAAAAAATAATGAATATAAACATATGGGAGTAAAATAATATTTTAAAAAAATAGTTTATTAATATCGTTTGTCTTTTATACATTGTTTGACTCGATGAAATTTAGCAAAGTACTCACCTTAAAAATAAAATAATAAGCTTTAGATAACAAAAAATATAATTTCAAAACATTTAAATTAAAGCATAATTATAATTTTTGAGTAATGGATTAATCGTTTATAGTCCTGTAACAAATGTGATATATATGATGTAAATCGGTATGTTTATTAGACAGAAATAAAAAATCATCGTGCAACCAATGTTGACCATATCTGTAAATCGTTAAAACATTATAAAATATTACTATATCATGAATATATTATATTATTTAATACCGGACGACGAAAATCGTATTATAGTGGTGCGGTTACATCATATCTTATTTACATTTTAATATCATACTATTTAGGCCCGGGCCGATGTCGTTTAACCGGTCCTGGAGATTATCTACCCACCGTACATCTTATTATCATGTATTATTTTACTCGTATGTGTATACAAGATATGTTGCCCGAAAATAGGGTATAAATATAGGTGCAGGCAGGTATCCCGTTCTCATTTCCTATTTGGTTGCGGTCCGTAAAAGACATACGCTCTTTACGTTTATTTTCGCGCGGCGCATATAATATTCGTATTATTGTCGGAGTGATTTTTTCCGAGTAATTTGTTTTGTGTTCGCGAACATGGAGAACACATTGGATAATGAAAATAACGTTTTATTCACAGTAAGCAAAAGTAAACGTGGGCGCATTTTATTGATATACAAAAATAACAAATTCTACGTGGGATCAAGAAATGATCAGAAACTCACCACTCGTTGGAGATGCGTTCACAAGACATGCTCAGCTAAATTATACACTAACCAGTTTGTGCAAATTATCTTCAATGAAAAAAACCAAAAGTTCTTGTTGCATAATCATGAGCCGTATGACCCATATATGATACAAAGGCAAATTATTAATGTGAAGTGCAAGGACATGATGATTAGTCAACCATTATCCTTACCGAGGTCAATCGTTCAGCATGAACTTAGTAGCTGTTCAGTCGCCAGGAATTTGGGAATGAACAAGTTGGATGTAAAAAGAATGATAAAACTTGTGAAAGATACACGCAAAAAGGAGGAGATGCAAGGCAAGAAACACTTGCCTGATATCGTATACAAAGCCACTTCTACTAAATGCACTCCGTGCGCTTCTCTCAAAAAGGGTTACTGAAAAGATGAAGAATAATTTTCAACATATTTTAATCGTCAAATAAATTATTTTATTTTATTCAACATTAAATTATAAAGGGTGGATGGTAAGTTTTTTTCATTAATATTAAATTCTTAAAGGTGGAGGGTCCCGGAATATTATCAAACATAGTTGCATTTAATACTACAGTGAATAGAACACACATTATATTATTATATATTCATGGATTAATATAAAAATATTCAACCGATAAATAAAAATGACATAAATCAATCAAAATAAATTTGTTAATATTTTAGGTACAAAATCAGGTTTTCTCTAATTATCATATTATATTTCAATCGTTTCTAATAAATACATAGTATTTATTATCTATGATTAAATATGACTACTCCTATTAATATATTATATAATATAAAATTTATATTATTTATGTCTGAATAAAACATTAATTTTTTTTAATTTTATATTACATACATATATAATATTTTGTATTTTGTATCACAGTATTTGTATTGGAATTTTTTTTTAACATAACTTTTGTTTATAAAATTATAAGTATTTACAAACAAAAATTATAAATATATATATATCTAATTTTAACAATATTTTATTTTATTTTAATAAAAATTACGTTTATATTATATCATAGATTTTAATTCATTCAAATTCAATTGATAAATACAAATAACAAAAACGATTATTTTTTAAATATTTTACATGATTGATCTTCAATTTGTAATATATATTTGTTTATTACATATGACTCTATTGTTATATTGTTATATTATAATATTATGTTTATATTAAACAATTTTTATTATTTATGTCTAAGTTTTCCGTTGTTTTTTTCTATATACCACATATAATATTTTGTATCACTGTATTTATGTTGAAATATTATTGTAATGCAACTATCATATTGTCGTTTTAATAATAAAAATAATAATAATAAAAACTAAATAAACTTTATTACTTGTCAATTATTTTTTTATTTACTATATGTGATGTGATCTTATCATATTTCCTATGTGTCCTATATTTTAACAGGTACAAACATTTAAACAGGTGCTTATAAATAATAAAGTGTGTTATTAATATCATAAATTATTATATTTATATACAGGTATAATTTTAGATCCTGAGCAAAATGAGGAATGTATTGGTTTTACAAAATTTTTTCTTTTTTTTTCTTATGTATGAAAACATTTGTTTAGGTATAGTACTTTAATGGTCGGTTTACCATGAATATGGTGTACTTTCGGTAGTAATTTGTATCTTGTTGATACTTTTTTGTGCTCATTTTTTTTAATTTCTCAAAAGTTTTTCTTTAAAAAAAAAAACTAGCAACAAATTGCTGAAAGTCAGCAAAATAACAGGTAGCGGAGTAGAAAAGGCTTACGTTTATATTTATGGTTATATTAAAAAAAACAATAACGCAAGAATTAGAAGTATTGTAAATAGAGTTTTTTTATTATTTTTTACTTTAGACCTATTTTAAATTATTAAACGTATTAATGTATTATATTTCAGTATTTTTTATTAATTTTTTTATAATTTATTTTAATTTTAGAATACATACTAAACGTCTTAGGTATCTTAGGTCATTGATGTTGGTTATAATATGTGGATGGGTGTACAGCAGTTGACCTATAGCATGAATTTACAGGTTAAAGGAAAAAATCGCTAACATTACACGAAATGAGGAATCGGCGTAATTCAAATTTAGCGCCCTTTTCTATTTGGTACTTGTATCACAAGTGTACGGACCGAGAGCATAATGTTAAGACAGTCTTATTATGAGCACTCGGACACCAACCAATTATTTAAATTTATCTATTATCTATTTGTATTGGGGTTGTGTATGTACTTTAAAATTAAATGGTAATAAACCAAAATGTATAATATGAAATTTTAATATTACTTGGTTCTAATGATGGAAATATAAAGTAAAAAAAAAACTAATGTAAATAAATAAATAAAGAAAATGTGTTGAATTCACGAAACAAAGATAAATAGACGAGTATTATATAAATGGTTCTGACGAATGTCATCAATATTAAAGATGCAATAATTTTAGCCTATTAGAGTTTAAACATTACTGACAAGCGATTAACGCCGATTAACAATAAAATACAGTATAAAATTATAAAATAAACTATTTGTGACTTTTAATTTTATATGATAAATGTATAATAATAATACTCTTTATACACAATAGTAACGACAAATATATTAATATAATTTTCCGTAGATCGGTCAATCTCTTATATTTATGATTATTTAAACAATATGAATCAATACAAGCATCTGAACAATAAATAATAATAATACAAATTTAATATAATGAGTCGACAAAGGTTGTGCCTTACCAAGTTCTTGATTCTAGCCGCTACAACGGTTCACACACAGCGCTTTGCACACGACAATTTTGCAATATTAGGAACATCCATGTATGTAGTGAACACGTTCATTTTCCGTTCATCAAGTTAGAAAAAAGTATCAATAACAACTAACTATGCACTTGAAAAATTTTTAATTTTCGGGGTGAACGGGTGTTAAAAATTAAAGTACCATACTATCATAACATTTTTTAAATGGTGTAAAATGTGAATTATGGTTAATTATTAGCTAGAGCCCGGCAGTTCATGCGATAAAATTATAAAAACTACCAAAATATACAAGCATTTATATGCCTAAAATACTGGCATATGCGCTGAAATAACTGAACTTTGCCATTTATTTTTTTATGACCTTATATTAAATAATAATGTACCTTAATAATAAAATAATAACAATTTTAATAATCTCTTTAAACATTTTTGAACTACTTTATGACAACAAACGACGACGAACAATATTTCAATAATTTTTATAACTATACACATAAAAGATACATATAACACACGATCTTTGAACAAACGTTTCCTTTTGATATTAAAATTATAATATAAACATCAATTAAAATAATTAAAAATATACAATATAATCCGAAAAACACGACGCGTCCGTGCGCGTGTGCGTTGACAGTTACACCACAATCAGGCTTTGTAGTAGTTTGACAAAAGAGTGTGATGAAAAAAATTAAAAACAATGTTAAACATCAACCTCTTCCATATGTACTTCACGATTAATTGAAAATAAATAGAATAAATATAATAATATTTTTTTAATGCTAGTTTATTAATTTCGTTTGACTTTTATACATTACGAATATGGTATTAACAATGTTCCAAATAAACAATTCCACCACCACCACCACCTCAGACACCCGAATAGAGCATTAGTTTCGAAACTGCGGTAACTGAATTTTCTGGTATCTGGATGAGATTTAGCAAAGTACCCAGCTTAAATTAAAAATAATAAGCTTCAGATAGCAGAAAAATAATTTCAAAACATTGAATTTATTATATTATTTAGGCCGAAAATCATATTACAGTGGTGTGGTTACCTCATATCTTATTTACATAATTATATTATACGGAACGATGCCGTTTAACCGGTCCTGGAGTTTGTCTATCCACTGTACATCTTACACGTATTATTTATTCGTATGTATATACAAGATACTTTTCCCGAATATAGTGTGTAAATATAGGTGCAAGTGGATGTCCCGTTCTCACTTGCTATTTGACTGCATACCGTAAAAGACGTACGCTTATTTTGTCTATTTTCGTGTAGCGCATCTAATATTCGTATTATTGTCCGAGTGTTTTTGATTTTTATCGGGTAATTTGTGTTGTGTTCGTGAACATGGCGAATACTTTGGATACTGAAGATAACATATGGTTTACAGTGGGTAAAGACAATCGCAGACGCATATTGATGATATATAAAAATTACAAATTCTACGTGGGATCAAGAAATGATCAGAAACTCACCACTCGTTGGCAATGCGTGCACAAGACATGCTCAACTAAATTGTACACTGACCAGCATGTTCAACTTATATTGGATAAAAAAAACAAAAAGTTCTTGTTGCATAATCATCTGCCGCAACCGTTATATATGATACAAAGGAAAATTATCAATGTGAAGTATAAGGACATGAAGGTTTGTCAACCACTATCCATACCGAGGTCAATCGTACAGCGCGAACTCAGTAGATGTACAGTCGCCAGGAACTTGGGAATGGACAAGTTGGATGTAAAAAGGATGGTGAAACTTTTATATGATACACGTAATAAGGAAGTAATGCAGGGCGATGATGACTTGCCCGGTATCGTATACGAAGCCACTTCTGGTACCTGCACTCCATGCTCTTCTCCCAAAAATGGTTGATGAAAAGATAATTTAAAATTTTTAACGTATTTTAATCCTTAAATAAATTATTTTATTCAATTCATAAGGGTGGATGTTAATTTTTTTTTTATTAATATTACATTTTTAAAGGTGGATGATACTTTTTTTCATGAGTATTGAATGTTTAATGGTGGACCGTCCCCATTATATTATCATACATTATAATTACATTCAATGCTACAGTAAATAAAGCAATACAATTTATATTATAATGTATTCATAGCACTATGTAAAAATATTCAACTAATAAATACAAATGACATAAATCAATCATTTGTTTAATATTGTAGGTACACAATCAATCTCGAATTATCATATTATATTTTAATCGTTTCTATAAAATACATAGTATTTATTATCTATGATTAAATATGACTACTCTTATAGTATTATTATATTTTATAATTGCATATTATTATAAAATTTATATTATTTATGTCTGACTTTAACATTGTTTCTTTTTATTTGATATTACATACATATATAATATTTTGTATTTTGTATTACAGTATTTGTTTTGGAATTTATTTTTAATGTAATTGTTGTTTATAACATTATTAGTATATTTACAAACAAAAAATAATTAGAAAAATATATATCTAATTTTAACATTATTTTTTTTTATTTAATAAAATTCACATTTATATTATGTCATAGATTTTAATGCATTCAAATTCAATTGATAAATACAAATATGAAAAAATCTATTGTTTTTTAATATTTTACAAGAGTATAATTACCAATTTTTATTGAAAATGACTATAATATTTTATAATATTACGTACCTGTACAGTATTTTAAAATCTATATTATTTATATCTGAATTAATTTTTTTTTATATATATATATATAATAAATCACATATAATATAATATTGTTCTACAGTATTTTTGTATTGGAAAACAATTGTAGTGTAACTGTTATTTATAAGTATTTATAAACAAAACAATATCAGAAAAATGTACATGTATAACTGATTTTAATATTGTTATTTTAACTTTTAAGTTCAAATAAAATTCTTATTTATTATACATTTAACCATAGATTATTCCATTGATAAATACAAATAACAAAAAACGATTATTTTTTAAATATTTTACTCGATTAATCTTCAATTTTTATAATACATTCGTTTATTATATATGACTCTATAATTATATTATAATATTACGATTATATTATATAATTTATAGTGTTACTTCATGTCTGCCTTTTCCATTGTTTTTTTTTTTATATCACTGTATTTATGTTGAAAAATTATTATAATGCAACTGTCGTATTGTCGTTTTAAAAATAATAAAAATTATATAAACTTTATTTCTTATCCATTTTTTTTCATTTTCTATATGTGACATAATCCAGTTGCGGCGGAAATGAGGTGTTTTGGACATGTTTCCATCACTCTTTGGGGGTGGGTGGTTTGTGGCTGGTTAAATGCTATATGTAGGTATATAAGTAGGTCATAAATTCACAATTATAATTGCAAGGCGGTATATATTAGTGCGATAATTAGATATATGATAATAATTTTAAAGGTATTTGAGATTATATATAATTGAATTCTCTGTTTTGCGTAACAATGATTTCGCACTATTCCTTGTAATATAAATATTAGAAACACAGCACTACAGAAAAACGTGTTAATATGTTATCCAGAACTTTCGTACTGAAGAGATAAAGAAATCAAGGATATTTTAATTTTTTTTATGGTTTGGGTGAGGGGATGTTATTCTAAATACTCAGCTGTTCCTCCAACTTAAAATGTTCACGCCGCCACTGGCGTGACCTTATTATATTTCCTATGTGACCTATACATTGACGGGTACAAACATCTAAACAGGTACTTATAAATAATAAAGTGTATTATTAATATCATAAATTATAGTATTTATACACAGGTATAATTTTAGATTCTGAACGAAGTGAGGAATGTGATGGTTTTACAAAAATGTTTTTTTTTATGTAAGAAAATTTTTTTTGAGTATAAATAATAAACTGACACAATTCGATTTGTAGCTGTAATAAATTACTCTCCAGCGTGTAAGCATTTTATTTTAATTTAATTTTGTTATATAAATATCCATTTTGAAACTGCAGTAACTATTTTCTGGTGTCTGGTTGAGATTAGCAAAATACCTAGCTTAAAATAAAAATAATAAGCTTCAGGTAACAGATAAATAATTTCAAAACATTAAATATATTATATTATTTACGAAAATCGTATTACAGTAGTGTATGTACCTCATATCTTTTTTACATTATAAAATTATATCATTTAAACACAGAACGATGCCGTTTATTCGATCCTGGAGTTTGTATACCCATTATATATCTTACACGTATAATTTATTCATATGTGTATACATGATATTTTGCCCGAAAATAGGGTGTAAATATAGATGCAAGCGAGTGTCCTGTTCTCACTTACTGTAGGACTGTAATCCGTAAAAGACGTACAGCTCTTTTCGTTTATTATCGCGCGGCGCATATAATATTCGTATTATTGTCTATACGTTTTTGTTTTTTTTTCGTGAAATTTGTCTTGTATTTGCGAACATGTCGAGAACATTGGATATTGAAGATAACGTATGGTTTACAGTGAGCAACGACAAAAAAATGCGCATGTTATTGTCATACAAAAAAAACTTATTCTACATGGGATCAAAAAATATTGAGCAACTCACTTTTTATTGGAAATGCGTGCACAAGTCTTGCACAGCTAAGTTATACACGAACAAGCTTGTTTAAATTATATCTTGAGTGATAATCACGAGCCGCTGCTACCATATTTAAAACAAATGGTAATTATAGATTATAAGTACAAAGACGTGCCGGTTAGTCAACCACTATCCTTACCGAGGTCAATCGTTCAGCGCGAGGTCAGTAACTTTAAAGCCGCCAAGGATGTGGAAATGAAAAGGTCGATTGTAAAAAGGATGGTGAAACTTTTACATGATAGACGCAATGGGGAGGCCATGCAGGACGATGATAACTTGCCCAGTGTCGTATACGAAGTCACTTCTACTACTAGCACTCTATGATCTCCTCTCAAAAAGGGTTGATGAAAAGGTGAAGTATAATTTTCAATATATTTTAATCGTCAAATAAATTATTTTGTTTTATTCAACATTAAATTCTTAAATGTGGAGAGTCCCTATTATATTATTATACATATTTATAGTTGCATTCAATACTATAGTAAATAAAGCCATATAAATTATATTATAATGGATTTATAGCTTGATATTAATATATTCAACTGATAAACACAAATTACATAAATCAATTATTTGTTTAATATTGTAGGTACACAATCAGTTTCTAATTATCATATTATATTTTAATCGTTTCTATTAAATTCATAGTATTTATTATCTATGATTAAATATGACTATTTCTTATTGATATATTGTATAATTACGTATATAATATACATTTTATATTATTTAGGTCTGAATTTAAAATTGATTTTTTTTAATTCGATATTACATTCCTATATAATATTTCGTGTTTTGTATCGCAGTATTGGTATTTTTTTTTAATGTTATTGTTGTTTATAACATTATAAAATCTAAAGATGATTAAAAAAATATATATATAATTTTAACAATATTTTTTTTTTTATTTAATAAAATTTACATTTATATTATGTCATAGATTTTAATGCATTCAAATTCAATTAATAAATACAAGTGCGAAAAATCTATATTTTTTTAAAAATATTGTACAAGCTTAATCTCCAATTTTTATTAAAAATGACAAAAGAATATTAGAAAAGTATTTTTCATGATTCAATGGCCAATATTGCTGTCGTATGGAAGCTAGCACTGCTTGCAGACCAGCGTGCAATAGTCGTTTGTGTTCATGACGAAGAAATAATATTGAAAATGGTTCTACATGTGGTAATATAATAGGATATTTCTGTGCGTATGGTATATCCGACGCATTAATTAATCGGCCGCTGACCCGGATAATTCCGTTTTTATCTAAAAACGGGTAATGACAATCTTCCATTTATTGGGATATTTACATATATTTCTGTGATTATTTTGATATATGACCTGCAATTTTGCTGTAAACGCGTATTTTTGTATTATTTTAATTAACATAGTCGTTGCAGAATTTATTTCATTGACACTCAGTAAGCTCTCCCACTGGCGCGACGCGATTGACGCGACGCAACTACAAAAAAAAAAAAAACACCATGAAACCGTCATACGCGACGAGTTTCGCGTAGAATCGCTCATTCACGCGATCGAAGTCGCATCAACAATATTGTGCTACTGTATTATTTTTCAGTTCGTATATTTATACAGTATATACAGTTCGTAACCAGCATCAACCGTGTACCTATTTAAAATGGAATCGGATAGTTCAGATGGTAGTGTGATAGTGATGTGATCTTATTTAAAAAGTATAAAAAAAATCGGTTACATTTCGTTTTGAATAGTCGGATAATTTATAATTGTACAGACAAGGGTGTTTTTCAATTTCTTGCACAAGTTTAATGTTGTAAACGGGATCGTCTTTTTTGGCCATATTTACCAAAATCGCAGACGTAATGAAACTGAACATGTTCAGTCGCGCGCGATATTTTACGTTGCAGTCGCCGCAACGATAGTCGCGTTGCGTGTATGGGATAAGTACTATTTATTAAACATTGGAAACATGGACGCGATAAAAATTGCCAGTTTCGTCAATCGCGTCGCGCTAGTGGGAGACTAGCTGCCTCAGAGACCTTTTTCTCGGCGACTTATTTTCAAGTTTTTTTAATGCGTTATGAACAAATCTTTTTATATATGCTACCACCACACGTATTAATTTTATCCACGAAGAAAACATAAATAAAGTAATAAAGTAAACATAAATAATTTATCGGTACTTGTTGCTAATGTTATTATTTTCGTAGACACTTTTTCTTCATTATAAGTCAGGTGTTATATTGTTTTTATTATCGCTATTTAAATGTCGCCATTGATCGTTTGCACTTTGAAGCCAGTCTGGTCCATTCCACCACAATTTGTTATTTTTTAATTCGTAATCGGCATTTTGTTTACTTTCCGCTACGCCTATGATTAAATAGTTCACTCTTTTCCGCGATAAGCATAATTTTTTCATCATTTTTCTTGTTATGAAATTGCTTAGGGAACCACTGTCTAATAGCGTCTATATATATAATTGTTTTGTATTTATTGATGACATTACAATCGTCGCGGACGACGACTGTTCTGACCCGCCTGCATCGTTTTCTCTCACAGTCGCTGTTGCCGTATTTACTATATTATTATTACTATTATTATTAGACGTTCGAAATAATTGTCCGCTTAAATTATTTTGATGAAGTAAAGAATTGTGCGATAAACCAATGCATTTTCTTGCTCTGCGTTGATCGGTACTGTGATTTTTTCTAAAACAATTATAACATATTTTCATTTCCCCAACTTTTTTTATTCTCTGTTCAACACTCATTTTTAAAAACTCAGAACATTTGTACATTGGATATTGACCTTGACACATATAACATTTTACCACTACACCAGACACATAACTTTGTAATTTTCGTGGAACCTGTTTAAATTTCTCATTTTTACCCTTTGAATTTTCCACTACTTTTAACACTTGACATCGATCATGTAAATAATCTATTATTTCTTGTACGGTCGGCAGTTCTTTCTTTGCATTTAAAGTTTCCCATGTATGTAGTTACACGTTCACATTCACGTTCATTTTTCGTTCAACAAGACGTTATTAAGGTGTATCAACAACAACAAATTATGCGTTTGAAAAATTTAAAACGGGGGTTAGAAATTAGAGTATTATAGCATTTTTGAAATGTTGTAAAATGTGAATTATGGTTAATTATTAGTTAGGGCCCTGAACTTCATGCTACCAAAATATGCAAGCATATATGTATCTAAAAACACTGTCATATGCGCTAAAATAATTGAAGTATGCTCTTAATTTTTATTGCCCAAAGTATAATAATAATGTGCTTAATTATAAGATATAACAATTTTAATAGTTTCTTTAAAAATATTTAAACCACTTAAAATCGTGTGTTAAAATCAATGTTTACTACGTTAATTGAATTGAAATTTTCAATACTTTATTATTTAGTCAAAGCCTAAATGCAATTAATAATGAACTATTTACAAATAATGGTAATTAATGAATTTGGCAACCTTTTTTGTAAAATAAAATCCTAAACATATTTATTGGTTTAGTATGATATTGAAAACGTGCACGTTCGTGGAACGCCTAGTGTGTAAAGCCACGCGACTCGTGTAATCGGCGTATATTCATCAATCGTACTACTTTGCGAGTCGTGTGTGAGGTGTTTAATCGTATCCCACACGACTCGTGTACTTTGCGAGTGTACTTGCCAAGTTTGTACGATGTTTGTAATTATGTTGCTCCTACACGACTCGTGTGCTCGCCGATTATTCGATATATTAACAATAAATAATAGTCTATTTTGGGGGAAAATCCATGATTAAATTTCGTATCAGCACGTGTCACTCGTGTTGTATCCGACACCGACGGGAAACCGCGAGTGATTCGGCGAGTAAAAATAATCGTCGTGCTTTACGATTATATACCTCACACTAGAGATGGGCAAAATACATCGATGTTTTTGTTCGATATATCGAAACCCTACATCGATGTTTTGCGATGTATTGAAAAAAATCGAATTTTTTACTCCGAAGTTCGATGTATAACTACGTATTTATTTAAACATTTTAAATTTTAGATTTGAAAACTTCTTCAGTATTATTAAACAACAAGTCATAATATTTTGGCTATTTAAAATGTCAATTGATTGATTCCTGGAACGCATGACTATAGATTATCAGAACGATGATGAATTACCGTGTCCATGTGCATTCAAAGAAAAGTACCAGGGTTTATTAGTTCTTTTATTATTGACTCTATTGTCTATAGTCTATACTGCATTTCTTAAGGTAAACATTGATATCTTTAAAACATCGATGTATTTGTCGAAAATATTGATCACCAACATCGATGCTTTAAATGTAGATACATCGAAACATCGATGTTTCAAACTTTTTGCCCGTCTCTACCTCACACACGTTTCGCAAAGTAGTATACGATTGACGAAAATTCGCCGATTACACGAGTCGTGTGACACCGTGCTGTAGAGCACGACGATTATTTTTATTCACCGAGTCACTTGTGGTTTCCCGTCGGTGTCGAATACAACACGAATGACTCGTGCTGATACGAAATTTAATCTTGGACTTTCCCCCAAAATAGACTATTATTTATCATTACTTTAGAGATTATTATAATTATAATTATTATTTTTACGATTGACGAATAATCGGCGAGCACACGAGTCGTGTAGGAGCAACATAATTACAAACATCGTACATTGTAAAAACTTGGCAAATACACTTGCCAAGTATACGAGTCGTGTGGGACAGCCTTAAGGTGGGCGCGCACTTGTTCGGAACGTATCAGAATGTATCGGCATTTTGCTATCTATTCGTAGACTATTTATTTCAAAATATTATTATTGTGTAGACTTTTAGTAACTAGTGTATACTATGCAGTCTTCGATTGACAGTCTTCTGTAAATAAGTTATTTAATAAGTTAGTAAAATTAGTAAAATAAATAACATGAGTAGTTCAGACTCTGAAGACGTCATGATCGCACTAGTTTGTCAGGAAATCAAAAATTCGCCAAGATTTTGGGTTCATGACATCAATGTGAAAAGATGAAAATTTGGTGTATTTCACCACATTTTCTCATATCTATTAAATGACGAATAAAATTTTTCGGAAATATCTTCCCATGAATTTTCCTTTTTAACACTATCATGATAAAACTTATGGGATTGATCATATAAACGCGTATATGTACGAACTTGCTCAATCAGCAGTTCTTCGTTTACCATATTTGTATATTTAGTTTTACACACTATTTTATTAAACTATACTCTACAATTTAGATCAAACAACTTTTAAATAAAATTTAATAAAATTAATATATATTAAATTTACTCGCCGAATCACTCGCGGTTCCCCATCGGTGTCGGATACAACACGAGTGACACGTGCTGATACGAAATTTAATCTTGGATTTTCCCCCAAAATAGACTATTATTTATTGTTAATATATCGAATATCGAATAATCGGCGAGCATACGAGTCGTGTAGGAGCAACATAATTAATATTACGCTAAATACCTAAACACACAAATATCTGTTGCCAAATGCAGATGTATATACAGGTAAGTGACCTACCAATGTCAAATATATATTAATAATTGTAAATAATATCGACGACACGTGTCGGGTCGTTTCGGACCTTCGGCATTTTTTGCTATTTTGAGGAAGACTTACGGAACGCTTCCGATCCGAACAAGTGCGCGCCCACCTTTAAAACTAGTTATCGCACGCGTTCGTTCGCCTAAAATTAAATCGGAACGTTCTGGTGCTTGCGGACGCTGTCGCGCGTGCGCGTTTTTCCCTAGTGTGAATAAAACTATTCATTCTCGGCTTTTTTTTTATATTTTATTATCTTAATATTGAAACATCACGTTTTTGAAAACGTGAGTGCTCGTTCACGTGCGTAAAAACGCCCAGTGTGTAACAGCCTTTATTCTTTACGTTACGCGCCTATGTTCATCCACACAAACTAATTTCAATTAAAATACGACCAAGCGATCGAACGAGAAAATCGCATGCGAATGAATGTTCATTATCCCTCAATACTCTGTTTGTGTTCAAGTTAATTTTTTATGCATAAAAAATGCATTTGTTGGTTTTTACGTTAAAACTATACTTTATAATTTAAAATGTGTCAATATGTCAATATACTTTCAGCATATTTAGCCATTATTTTATGCATGAACTCATACGTATTTGTATAACTATTAGTGTTTAAACATCTGAGCCCTAATTCTAATCATAATACACTTGTGTCTGTATCAAATTTATTCGTCTTTGTAATTAAACAAAAATAATATCACTATATTTTGATATGTTGCCTTAGTGCATGATTGTATAATTTTTCCATAGTTGAATATAAGAAATCAATAAGACTGACTTTTTATTATATATACGTTTTAACATATTAATACTCAAGTGGATAAATCACCCCAAAAATTATAATTAACCGACTCAATTTGATTTGTGGCTGTAATGAATTACTCTCTAGCGTGTAAAATATTTTATTTGAAATTAATTTTGTTATTTAAATATCTATTTTAGAACTGCGATAAGGGAATTTTCTGGTGTCTCGTTGAGATTTAGCAAAATACCTAGCTTAAGGGTCTTCGATGGCAAAACGAGAACGCACACGATGCATCATAGAATGCGCTTTTATTCCTTTTCTAGCGGCACATGTACGCGACAACAATACATAACTTGGTTTATACGGGCGATGTTAGAACACAAAACGAGAGCGCGATTTATTGTTTCATGAACGTCCTATACATATCACATAATTATGGTTCGGTGAGGAATAACTTATTATGATGACTATACGTACGGCGCGGCGATATTACGTATTTTCGTCTTCTAATCTGTTTATATTACCGTTTCCCACAAATTAATTATATATGAAAGCTAATGTTTGCCTACATATGTACTATAATAATAATATAATATGTAATATATAAATAAAGTTACCCAAATATATAACACCAATCTATAATACAATTATGAATTAGGTAAGTTTGTCATATCTTATAACAGTCGTCTGCTGTTCAGACCCAATAAATAAGTTACATTTACCTTATCCATCGACTTTTGAACAAACCGTTTGTTACACTACGCTTACACTTTTTCTTTTTTGACAAAAATCCCCTTTTTTTTACATACTGATGCAGCAGTTTTTTTTCTATTTTGAAATAATACGAGTAATACTAAGATGTTTTGCGCTCAAAATTCAGAACGTAAATGAATTCATATAGACTCATAGTTTATAATATGCATGAAAATAACAATACAGGCGTTTTATACACTTTATATTTTCACGTTATTGTCCCATAATATTATGATGATATTATTGTTCATTTCATACAATAATAAATATGAAAAAAATATAACAATATAAATATATCTATAAGTTATAGGCTATAACCATTGATTACTTATTAATATTCTATATACTATATTTACTATTTATCAATACTATAGTATTTATAATCAATGCTATAAATCTTTAACAATAATCTAGTTCTAATTTTTAAAAATAATATACCTAATGTAATAATATTATTATGTCAACAGTTAAAATAATTATAATATACTATTTATACATTTATATATAATATAGATAATATATATATACATAATATATTATGGCTAGGTTGGAATAGCCCAACATCCGATGGTCACGGTCGGCTCCTCAGCTGTCAATCGTGATCGATGGGTTACTACGGGTCTATGGAAAGTATAGAGTAGAATTTTAGTTATTGTAACGGCCGATCGACGCGTACACGGCGCCACATGTCGGTCAAAAAATTATGTAATTTTATATTAAATATGTAGTAAACATGTTTTTGAATTTCCATGAATATGGTTTTCTGAGTAAGCTTAGACAAATAATACTCCAGACCAAAATTAAAGACAAGAAGTTAATCTGTGTTTTTATCAGATGAATTTTAATTTCATCAATGATACAATCTTTTAAAGCTGTTTAAAAATCAATAAATATTATATTTTTAGTTGTTTATTTTTAGCATATAAAATAAATATTTTCAAAAATCATCTGATACAAACATAGACAACGAAATAACAAATTCAGAACTGTTTTTAAAATTAATATAGAACTATTATAACTATATGAATTTATGGAAATTCAAAGACCATTTCAATGTTTGAAAAAATACAATGACGAAGACCCTTAAAATAAAAATAATAAGTTTCAGATAATAGTAAATAATTTCAATACATTGAATATATTATATTATTTATGCCGAAAATCGTATAATAGTGGTATGGTTACATCATATCTTATTTACATTATTATATTATACCATTTATACACGGAACGATGCCGTTTATTCGGTCCTGGAGTTCGTTTACCTACTACCACTGCACATCTCACACGTATTATTTATTCGTATGCGTATACGACATATTTTGCCCGAAAATAGGGTGTAAATATATGTGCAGGCCAGTGTCCGGTTCTCATTTACTGTTTGACTGCGGTCCTTCAAAGACGTACGCTCTTTTCGTTTATTTTCGCGTGGCGCATATAATATTCGTATTATTGTCTGTGTGTTTTTGTTTTTTTCGTGTAATTTGTCTTGTGTTTGCAAAAATGGCGAGTACATTGGATACTGAACATAACGTATGGTTTACATTGGTCAATGGCAAAACCACGCGCATTTTGTTGACGTACAAAAATTACTTATTTTACATGGGATCAAAAAATTATCAGGAAGATATTACTTATTGGAAATGCGTGCACAAGTCTTGCTTAGCTAAGTTATACACGAACCAGCTTGTTCAAATTATCTTGAGTGATAACAACGAAAAGTTATTGTTGCATAATCATGTGCCACTACCGAAAAGTTTGATAGAAATGGTAGTTATGGATGTGAAGTTCAATGACATGCCGGATAGTCAACCAATATCCTTACCGAGGTCGATCGTTCAGCACGAGATCAGTAACTTTAAAGCCGCCAAGGATTTGGAAATGAAAAGGTTGATTGTAAAAAGAATGGTGAAACTTTTACATGAAAGACGCAATGGGGAGGCCATGCAGGACGATGATAACTTGTCCAGTGTCGTATACGAAGCTACTTCTACTACAAGCACTCCATGACCTCCTCTCAAAAAGGGTTGATGAAAAGGTGAAGTATAATTTTCAATATATTTTAATCGTCAAATAAATTATTCTGTTTTATTCAACATTTAATTTTTAAGAGCGGATGGGAAATCTTTTTTTTATTTATATTAAATTTTAAAAGGGTATTTTTTTTAAAATTTATATTAAATTCTTAAATGTTGAGAGTGTCTATTATATTATCATACATATTTATAGTTGCATTCAATACTATAATAAATAAAGCCATACAAATTATATTATAATGTATTCATATTATTATATAATAATATTCAACTGATGAATACAAATTACATAAATCAATCGTTTGTTTAATATTGTAGGTACACAATCAATCTTTAATTATCATATTATATTTTAATCGTTTTTATTAAATACATAGTATTTATTATCTATGATTAAATATGACTATTTCTCATTGATATATTATATAATTACGTATATAATACACATTTGATATTATTTATGTCTGAATTTAAAATTGATTTTTTTTTAATTTGATATTACATTCCTATATAATATTTTGTATTTTGTATCGCAGTATTTGTATTGTTTTTTTTTTTTAATGTTATTGTTGTTTATAACATTATAAAATCGAAAGATGATTAAAAATATATATATCTAATTTTAACATTATTTTTTTTATTTAATAAAATTCATATTTATATTATGTCATAGATTTTAATGTATTCAAATTCAATTAATAAATACAAATGTAAAAAATCTATTTTTTTTTTAATATTTTACAAGCTTAATCTCTAATTGTTATTAAAAATAACTTGATTATTATATAATATTTCGTATTATAGTATTTTAAAATATATTATTTATGTCTGAATTAATTTTTTTTTATATATAATATATCTCTTATAAGATTTTGTACTATAGTATTTTTGTATTGGCAAACAATTGTAATGTTACTATTGTTTATAAGTTGTTATAAACAAAAGAATATTAGAAAAATATTTTACATGATTTATCTCCAATTTTTATAATACATTCGTTCATTAAATATGACTATATTATTATTTTATAATATTATGTATATAAAATACAATTTTTATAATTTATGTCTGATTTGCAACTGTCGTTTTAAAAATAATAATAATAATAATAAAAATTATATAAAGTTTATTACTTGTCAATTATTTTTTTATTTACTATATGTGACGTGATCTTATCATATTTCCTATGTGCCCTATACATTTACAGATACATTTACAGGTACAAACATTTAAACAGGTACTATAAATAATAAAGTGTGTTGTTAATATTATAAATTATTATATTTATACACAGGTATAATTTTAAATTTTGAGCAAAGCGAGGAATATATTGTTTTTACAAAAATAAATTTTTTTTTATATGTATGAAATATTTTTTTATGGGTATAAATAATGATCGGATTACCAAAAAGTATGCTTTTGGTAGTAAATTGTTTCTTTTTGTTGGTACGTTATTTAGCTCGTTAGAATTTTTCAAAAGTTTTTCTTTACGGGAAGAAAAACTACCAACTAATGGCTGAAAGTCGACATAATTACGGGTAGAAAAGGCTCACGTTTATATTTATGGTTTTATTAAAAAAAAAAAAAAAACAATATCAAAATAATCAATAAGATTGTAAATAGAGTTTTTTAATTTTTTTTTATTTTATACTTATTTTATGTTAATATACGTATTAATGTATTTTGTTTCATTCTTCAGTATTTTTATTAAGTTATTCTTAAATGTTTATTGATTTTGGAATACATCATAAACGGCTTATTATGTATCGTAGGTCATTAATGTTGTTTATATGTGGATGGGTGTACAGCAGTTGATCTATAACATGATTATATTGGTTAAAGGACAAAATCACAAACAGTACGCGATGTAAGAAATTGGCCTAATTCAAATTTGGCGCTTTTTTTTATTTGATACTTATATCACAGTGTACTAGCCGAGAGTGTAAAATGTAAAGAGTCTTATTACGTGTTCTCGGACACCAACTAAGTATTTAAATTCACCTATTATCTATTGGTATTGGGTTGTGTATATACTATAAAATAAAATAGTAACAAACCAAAATGTATAATATGTAATTTCAATATTGCCTGGTTGGCATAAGGTTAGTAGATAAAGTAGATAAATATATAATAAAATAATTAAAAATAGTGGCGACGGTGGTTTTCCAAGCGCGACAATATTATATTAAATCTATGGTTACCGTGAAGTAATAATAGATAGACGATAATGGGTCTAGGACGTTTTGGCGTATAAAATTATTTAAACATAATAAATTGATTATATCAAATTAACAAAAATCATATTATTAAATGATTAATTATACATCATTTCAAAATCATACGTAATACATATATATCATTTAAGATTCTGAAACGACTAATTTCTTAAAAATCTAAATACTTCCTTATCTATATAATGCACGCACGTAACTCTGCTCGTGTTAAGGACTGCGCTTCGCTCCGCATATCGAAAATATCGTTCGATTTGTTGTGCATTATTATTACTTAACTAATCGGGGTTTTATATTATAAATTAAAAAGAATTACAGGTATTAAAAAAAAATATTGTTTAAGAGCGAAATTTGAATCGAGTAATTTTTACGCCAAAATAACCTCACACCATAACAGCTTACGCCAAAACAACCGCGTCATAACGGCCACGACAAAACAGCTACGTCAGAACGTCCCATTCCCGTCGAAATAGTATCTTAATTTTTGTATTGTACGTTGACCACTTAAGCTGGGCGTTCACTATGACGGTCGGTCGGCGCGGCGCGGTGCGTCGTCGCTTTTCGTTGCTCCGAAAACTATTCGAGGTCACGCCGCGCCGACCGCCTAGTGGACGATAAAGCGGTCGGATTTTCTCACATTCGTCTCCTGTCGGGTATTTTCGGAGTCATATTGTGACTCGGTTTAGGTTTTCATTCAAAGTTGAACGTACTAAATATTTGTTATTTAAATAATATTAATATAAATTTATAAAGTAAGTTGAAAATTAATTACATTAAGCATAGAATACCTCTTTATAAAAATTAATTTTTATAGGCCTACTCATTGATATTTATGTTCACCTAAATGACTAAATTATCTAATAAATACTAGAATTTGTATAAAAGTATATTTTTTATATACTTAATTTTTATTATATTTTGAAATTTTAAAACCCTAATTATAATTAAAGTGTCCAAGCATAGTGAAAATGCTTATACATGTTTATATAAAATTAAGTTAAAAATAATTAAGTTTAATAATCATTACAGTCATGAAAAACTGTAACTGATTCGACTGTCCAGCGGTGGAGCGTTTTTTATAAGCTAAAAAATATTCTCGATCATTCTCGGGGCGGCAATAGGCGCGCCGCACAAACCTTCCAGAACATTCCGGCGGCGGCCATACAGTACGTGCCGCATGGCGCGACTGCTCTAGAATATTAGCGGGCGCTTACCACAAATATATTATATATATATATATAGGTAAAAAAAAAACAATAAGCATTGATATAAAATGTAATTGATAATTTTATAACAAAATAGTTAAAAACTACCTAAAACTACGACCGACCTAGTGGGGACGCCCAGCTTTATCGTTACCGATCACTTTAAAGTAAACAACAAATGTCTATCTCTATCATAATTCATAATTATGACTCGTGGATGTGGTGGTATATCTCACAGCAGCATCTCGAAGAGTTGGCGTTATTCACAGCTAAATATTTACACAAATGTTACAAAAAACGTTAAAGTTTCACAAAGATGTTATTTTCTTTTTATAATGTATGAAAATATTTTCTCGTATAGATATAATGGTTTGATCACCACAAATAGGATACCTTTTCCGTATCAAATTTCATCTAGTTGGTACTTTATTTAGCTCATTTATCGAATTTCTCAAACGTCTTTCCTTAGGAGAAGAAAAACTACGAAAAAATGGCGGAAAATCGTCAAAATTGCGGTTTCATTATTTAAATTTTTTTATATCATAACTTATTGAGCTTTTATCATAGGGACTTGAACGTTAAACATATTTTTGAGTATTTACATATGTAGGTAATTTATACATGTTGTTACATTATGGAATGTATTATCACTTATCAGTATAATATATATTGAGTTTCGCTCAGAATCGTATTTTCTAATGCAATATCATTGTATTCAAATCTTAATTTAAATATACTACTAATTTATCCGAGGACCGAAGGGACATAGTAGGAATGTCCAAAATCAACCTTCCCCTTTTTAACTGCATATAAATAATATATTTATAATATGATTGTATTATTGTTTTTTTTTTATCTTATATTATTAGGTAATATATTTTAAATTGTATATAATTATTACACAATACAAATATGGGCGTCTTTATGGAGAGGGGCAAATGGGGTATTTATACATATGTGGAACAATTTTGGAACGGATCGGTAAATTATTTGACCAAGAAAAGAACTTTGAAATTTTTTCCAAAAATGTTTAATATTTCTAGAAATTTTTAGTTTATCGCTTTGAAAATTTTATTAAAATTTAATCATTTTACGAAATATTTTGAAAATCGTAAGTTGTAACTTTATTTTATAATTTTATTAGAAATTAATATTATGATATTTTTTTTATGTATGAAGGCACTTTTTTGGGTAAAAATAATAGTCTGTTTACCACAAGTAGGTTATATTTTCGAAAATTGCATCTAGTTGGTACTTTATTCAGCTCATTTTTACAAATTCTCAAAAGCTTTTCCTTGGGAGAAGAAAAACTACCAAAAAATGGCGCAAAATCGGCAAAATAACGTTTCTGAAATTTAAAATTTTTAATTTCGTGATAAATATTTGAGTTTTAATCATAGTGTCTTGAAAATTTGAGTATTTATCTAACCTAACCTTTTGAGTATTTACTAAGGTTAGGTTAGAAAAAACCTAAAATAAATTAAGAAACGATTGATTGATTTTCTGACTAAGTATAGAATTTTGGCTTTTTTTTCAATAATGTTTAATATTTCCTGCAGTTTTTATTTTATTGGTTTGAAAATTTTATCGAAGTCTAGACATATACGACTTAATGTTTTTACAAAATATTTTGATAATCGTGACTGACAATTATTTTCGTAAACTTTTTTAGTAAAAGTTCTTGAAAATCGGCAAAATTACGGTTTCATTATTTTATTTCTTGATAACGAAGGAGAAACGTCCACAATCGACATTCCCACTTAACTTTACTTTATTTTAATAATTTTTAGGTTACTAAATTACCTATACCTATCACCTATGAGAGAAACACTTCACCAATCATAATTTAGCACTAAATACGGATAGTGAAACTTAAAATTGAAAAATAAAAATATTTTGCGCTCCCCCCTTTTGAAAAATTTTTGCGGATGCCATTACAAATATTTTTTTCCAAATATAATTTTTATAATAATTAAATTAGAGGAGCTATCCGAGTCGTATAATGTGAACGTAACATTACGTTACAATATGTTTACTAACTAATAAATAGATGATAATATTATATTATGAAATATTTGAATACGAGTATACTATGTGATATTTCCCAGATTACGTAAATATATACGTTAATTTGTACATCTTATATATTCGAAAATTAAACGAAAAATATAACGACTTATATTAGAATAAATTATCATATTTTACTTTTAGATAGTGATTCTGATGCATATAATATTAAAATGACCGTGAATTATTTAAACTGGTAATATATATGCACCATAATATACCGCACTAACGCATCCTACTACACTCGATTTTGGTTATAAGTATAAACAGGACAGACTATTTATTATACCTTCGTCATGTAAAAGTAGTTTTTAATTTAAAAAAAATGCTGTAGATGTGTAGTCTTAACAACAGGGCATCAAAGAAGATCATAAATATTATAAAATACACTTGGGCAGAAGAAAAGCAGAATAATAATAATAATAATAATAATAATAATATAATGGGCGTCTACTGCAGCGATAAGGTATAATAAAAATTCCTTTGGGATATTGTACCTTTAGTACTACATTGTTATAAACTACCTAATGTAAATTATAATAACATAATGGAATTCGTTTATCTGCCGCCACTTGAACATATTTTTGTAAAAAGCTATTTTATCTTCTTTACAAGCAACTGCACATACCAAAAGATATTAACGTTATGTACCCACCAAACCGGTTTCGAAGATATATAGATATATTAGAAAGGTTCGAATTATATATTATATTCTCGAAATGTGTACTTATCTACCTGTTTTATTTGTCCTCTCCGAGTGGTAAACCTTAAAGACGTATTGGACAAACACACCGAACAATATGCTGGTATAGCGTATCCAATTTAAATGTATCGTTATTAACGCAGTGGCGCGTCCGAATGGTTAAGAAATGTTGTATACAAATAGCTGGCTATGACTTCTATCATATTATTTTGAAATTATTCAGGAGACATATTTTAAGATTCAAAACGCAATATTGTTTTTCTTATTTAACATATATTTTTTTAAATTTAAAGTTGTAATAAAAAAATATTGTCAAACGCAATTTACCTAATTTTATTTTTACTGGCTGAACTAAAGATTAAATATTTTTATTTAGCATGAAGTGGTTCTATCAGATTGATTAGGCTGATGCAACATATGACGGTCGAACCATGGCGATTAGCATCAGCATTACAGTTTACTTTTCTGAATTTTATATAATATTGAACCTTTTTATGCATAAAAAAATTTATTTCATCATTATTCATCAGATAGGAAATTTCTAAATCTATAAAAATATTAATTTCTTTTTCGTCTTATTTCATCATTCATTACATTCATTACATACAGAACATACTCATTCTAAATACCTATAGACTATGTTATAATTATTATTACATATAACTTTTTTCATCCTAATTTATATAAATTTATAAAAAGATTTTACCTATTTAAATTGTAGTGAAATTTAAGATTTAATGATTTTCAATCTTCCTATTTTTTGTATTTTTTTAAAAAAATATTTAAATAGTAATTTAAATGACCTATGAACATAGGACCAATTAGGTTAGGTTTTTAGCACTCCCAATTTTTTTTTTTAATACACCCAGTGTATAGAGATGTATAAAGGTCCACGATCGTTATTTAGCACCAATAAAATTTGAAGTTTAGTTACGCCTATGCTTATGAATCTTGTTTTTAATTAAATGTGCGTCATAAAAAATGTTTATATGGTGATTAAAAAGTCAATTTTAAAGAAACTGGAATTAGAAGTTAGATCCCTTTTTAATTTAAGCCAGCGAAATAGTAAACTTTCATTTATAACTAACTAAAGATTATTACATTAATAATAATTGATCACATGAATAAATCATTTTTATCATATCCCATATGCAGGATAACATTAAAATAAATAAATAAAATTAAACTATGAAAAATGATTATTATTTTTAATTAAAAGAAATTGATATTAAGTAGGTATTAGGTATGTAATATTTACTAACAGATTATTTTTCTTCAGTACTACATACATCTCACTTGAGCCCTTCACTTACGAATTTTATGAAAAGGTTAGTGTAACGTATTAATTGTATGAATTTGTGTACAATAACATTTAGAATTTGTCTTTTCCTGATACAACAATATTATCCTAGGGGCAGACAATACGTCATTCTAGCTCCAGATTGGATGAATTTTATTACGTCATTGTTTTGTGCTCTATTTATATGAATTTGTATGATATTTAAATACTAAAATTTAAATATAGGGGACTGGCGACATATCACCCCAGACCCCAAATTTAAATTTTCGGAATTTTTTACCACTTGTTTTGAGCTTTATTCATTTATAAATTCTATACAAGCTTTATATTCTAAAATGGTTTAAATTATTCATGATTTACATCGAATAATAAATGATTATATAGATTATATTAATTTAATACCACTGTCATAATAATAATAATAATAATAACAGGTAGAATGAAAGACTGCAGGGTACCCTTACCCGGTTGTATTAATTTACCTATACATAATGGTTCGAATTCACCTTGGAATATGAATTTTTCTATTACAAACACAGCTAAGTCATTACCATTTTAGAACGATCGCGCTTAAGAATATAATGATTATTATTATTATTAATGTGGGTAACTATACATACTATAATAATTAATACATTGGACTTGGCTACAATGGCTGAATCTTGGGTATCCTTAATTATTATTATATATCTTCCGTAACTTATTTATATTCAACAGGATTAATTAGTTACATATATTTTATTTTCAATTTAAAGTTTAAATATATAAACCAAAGTGTTTATCTTCATCAAACATTAGGCTTTTTAAAAAATAGCATTATTTTATATTCTGAGCGAATCGAGGAATGTGTTGGTTTTATAAAGATGTCTTTTTTTTGCTTATGTCTTATGTCACGTTTTTATGCGTAGAAAATTGGTCCGATTGGCGATTACAACAATTTTGTATGCTTTCGGTAGCAAATTTCAACTAATTGGTACTTTATTTAGCTCATTTTACGAATTTCTCATTCGTTTTTTTTTTTTGAAATAAGAAAAACTATCAAAATATATTGGAAAACTGCTAAATTCACGGAAACTGTGATTTTGTTGAATTTGATTTTAAATATTTTATAACTCATACAATTTTGAATCTATAGGAACTTGAACATTTTTTTGAGTGTTCTCATGGGTACATAGGTACGTACATGGTAAAATTTTGGAACAATTTATCAGTACCTACAGTATATTGTATATCTGACTGAGTTTTGCTCGGAATAGTATTTTCGAATCCAATATCATTCAAATCTTAATTATAATAAATCACTTAATCCTCTGAGGACTGATGGGATTGAGAAGGAACGTCCAGAAATGGCCTTGAATACGGTTATGAATATACATGTATACATACAAGTGGGAGTTAGGTATCTATATATAATAGTTTCTTATACATTTTTTTTTTCATAATTATTAATGTCTACCCATGTAATATTTTTAATAGGCACCTATACATATTTCGACCAAAGTACAATTTATTTTGTTGAACATTAAATAATCTTATAATAAAATTATTCACAATACATATATTTATTTATTTTAAATAACAAATTATTAATAGGATGTTAATATCGTGACAAACTATATGTAATGAAAATTGAATAAGGTTGTATTTAAATATAACATACCTAATAATAGGAATCATATTTTTATAAACAAAACTGCATTTATGTATACAATCTGTCAAGTCATATTTTAAAGAAAACTACTTTCATGTAGATAGATATCGTCCAAATGTATGTGTTTTAAACCATCGTTTGGAAATCCGTTTTATTATCTGAAAACACGTACAAAATACTTAATTACGATTCTGCATTTGCATGGTATTTGTTTTTTATACTTAATCGTAAATCCGAAATCGCTAACACTTTTATAGTTTTATTTTATAACTACCTATTATACATAACAACAATTATAATTTTTTACAAATTATACTTAAATGCAAAGGTGGTTTGACACTTTTGTCATCGATAGTCGGTGTTGAGCCACAAGAAAAGCATTCTTCAATTTTAGTGTTGTTAAGTTTGGTAAAAAAAAGGTGGTGAAATTGTGCAATTCTATAAACATATATATGTACACCCGTCACCCATTCCATAATTATACAGCTAAACATAGGTACCTGCCTAAGTTGTATAATACTTAATATTTGTTTTTAAACTGATATTTTAGCTGAGTAGCAGTTACAGAAGGTTATTAAAGATTTTATCAAGAGGAGGGATATGGGATGTAAAGATGTAACCACTCATTTTCTCACCATCGTAAACAATTCGTGTTAGGTTAGAAATTTAGATATTCTAATTTTTTTTAATTTCGTATTCTTATGGGTAGTTATACAAAATAATTTATTTTATATAATTTTTTAGAAAATATCACTGTGAAAAATAGGCCAAGGGAGGGGATAATCCTCCCTCCTTAAACATGCGACTGAGCAGTTAAGCCGCGTGCACATTGGCGAACGGTGAACGGTGAGTGATAAGCGACGAGCGTTGACAATAATAAATCAAATGTGTATAATTTTAACGACACATATATTATACATTGACTCTGAGCTCTGAGGGGTGCACGATGCGATGTTTCAATTTCAAGATAACTTGAATCAAGAGCGTTGTGGGCACGCAGTTTATTTTGTATTTTGATATTAAACCATATAAAAACCAAATATCATTTGTTCCCAAAAACCACATTTTATAAATAAGAATCGTGAACTATTGATTTCGGAAATACAGGTTCGACCACTTTTATAGAATGATAGACATCCATATTATAAAAAAAAATATACCTCGGGCTAAAATGTCTTTAAGGAAACTGAAAATTAAACAAACACCAACTTTAAGCAAAAAACGTAATATTATCATTAGTAATAGTATATACTAGTATATATAATCAATGATATTATTCAAAATTTGGATTTTGAGCGAAGCGAGGAATGTATTGTTTCTACAAAGATGTTTTTTTTTATGTATGAAAACATTTTTTCGGGTAGAAATAATTGTCCGATTACCATAAATAAGATACCCTTTCTATACCGAATTTCATCTAATTATAATCTAGTACTTTATTAAGCTAATTTTTTGAATTTCCCAAAAGTCTTTCCTTGAAAAGCAGAAAATCGGCAATTTTATTGACTTTTTATTTTTTGATTTATGAAAACCTTATTTCGGGTAGAAATAGTGGTCCGATTACAATAAATAGGGTACCCTTTCTATACCGAATTTCATCTAATTGATATTTTATTTAGCTCATTTTTTTAATTTCCCATAAGTTTTTCCTTGAAAAGGAATGATAACTTCTTAAATATTGATCGTAGGGATTTGAAATTTATTTTGCAAATTTACATATGTAATTTACATTCATGGTAAATTTTGAAATGGATTATCAGTATAATATATTGCAATATATTTAGATACGCTCAGAATCGTATTTTCTAATGCAATATCATTGCATTCAAATCTTAATAATTATAATAAACTACTAATTTCTCCGAGGATCGAGGGGACGAAGGAGGAACGTCAACAATCGGCCTTCCCCCTTTTTATTTATTTATTTATTTATTTTGATGTATGAAAACTTTTTTTCAGGTAAAAATAATGGTTCGATTACCATGAATAGGGTATGCTTTCGGTAACAAATTGTATCTAGTTGGTACTTTAATTATCTCATTTTTCGAATTTCTCAAAAGTTTTTTTTTGGGAGAAGAAAAAGTGGAAAAAAATGACGTAAAATTACAATTTCTGTTATTTTAAATTTTTTTTGAGTACTAACATAAGTAATATACTAGTGCGGTAAAATTTTGGAAGTGATTAGTTGACTAAGTTGACTATTTTCTGACTAAGTATAGAGCTTTGAAATTTTTTCCAAAAATATTTAATATTTCCTACAATTTTGGGTTTATTGATTTGAACATTTTATCAAAGCCTAATCATAATAATTACTTAATCTTTTTACAAAATATTTTGAAAATCGTGTCTGAAATTTTTTTTATAAGCTTTTAAATTTAATATAACTAAAAAATGGTGAAAATCGACAAATTTACGGTTTCCGTTATTTTAAATTGTTTTATTTCGTGATAACTAGTTGAATTTTGATCGTAGGGACTTTTGAAAATTTATTTTAGTACTCACATAGGTGTTCTACATTAGAGAACAAAATTTGGAATCGAATTTACGATTTCGTAAAAAAGAATTTTCCAATAAAAGAATGCGACGAACATTCGAAAATGGTGCCATAATGGTAACGTAGTACTTAGATTAAGTAATTAGTAAAGTAACAACTAGTAGTAACTACTAAATATTTAAAAACGCTTGTCAATTATCAGTAGACATACATCATCGGCCACTGCTCACCGCTCACAGCATGTCGCTAGCCAATATGCTTGCAAACTTATACCTGTTTTAATATTACATTAAAGTTGCCGGGTGAACAAAATTTGATTTATGAGGTGTGACTACAACCATTTATAAATTATGGTTTCTAAGTTTTATTTATTAATGTATCACCAAAGAAGTGAATGATATACTATATCTTGTTTTATGGGTACCACTGCACCACTTAGGTATTTAATATATCTGTAAGATAACTTCTGAATTTCTGATTAGATACTATTTATTGGAATAGACACTGTTAAAATATGCTAAAATTGCTTCACTTATTAGGTGCACGTATGTACATTTTTTAAAAATAAAATAACCCTTTTTTATTGGATTTGATTAGTAGCAGGGCTTTACATCCAAATCCGTAACACCACTAAAAATCCTAAACATTTAAACACTCGAAACTTTTAATAATCTGAATAATCATATGTAAGGCACAGAAGTTGATGCGTTTTGTATTTTTTTAATAATAATTGAAAAATTGTCTAAATGACATTCATTTAACGTGATTTAAAAGTCGATTTCATTAGTTTTATTTTGCATTTTTTTCTATTTTTTGATTTTAATTGATTTTATTAATTTTTACAATAATTTTTGTCATTATAGTTATTTTTTTCATATAAATAATTAATATTTATAAATTATAGTATTTATATTTTGGTATTTACTATATTATACTCGTACATTATATATATCTTATAAAGATAAAAAATAATAAACTAAATTTTTCCGCCGCACCATATATGGTTAAGTTTAGAAGAGTTATTAAAATAATGTACTCTGTAATGGAACATGTAAGCTGTTTAGCACATGGATTACATAGAGTTGCTGAAGAAATCCGAAAAAACTTTCTAGAAATAGATCAATTAATTTCAAATATTAAAAAAATATTTTTAAAATGTCCATCACATATTCAATTTTTTGGGAATAGGCTCCTAATATACCTTTACCACCTCAGCCTCTTTTAACTAGGAGGGAACGTGGATTACGACTGCCATATATTTTTGTGAACATTTTGAGGTATTAAAAGAAATTATTTTGGGCCTAAACAAGGAAAAAGCACAAAATTTTTTAATGGTCGTAACTTACAATTTAATTTAATTTATATTAATGAAAATGTTGGTAATTTGCTTAATTCTATCACACAGTTGAAATCGTCAGGACTTAGTCTTCACAATTCAATACAAATTGTATAAGACGCAGAAAATAAAATTCAACACGCAGAAAATAGAAGACAAGAGATAAAGAAAAAATTTAAATTGGTGCTGGATAAAAATACAAGATTCAGAACTCTATCAACAATTTAAAAAATAATTAATGTTGAAGAAGTTCCAAGAGATTATTTTCTAAAAGAATTAACTACATCTAATTTTGCTCATTAAATTTTCACCAATAACTTCAGTTGACATAGAAAGGAGTTTCTTAAGGTATAAACATTTGTTATCTGTTAATCAACGCTTATTTAATTTCAAAAATATTAAGCTTGTCGTTCAATGTAAGAATTTTAATTAAATTGTAATTATTATGTAATTATAAATATGTATTAATCAATTCTTAGTTTATATAAATAAATAAAGTGTAGAAAAAATATTATTTGTAAATTTAAAGAGGCAAATGATTTTTAAATAAAGGTCATTATTTCTTATTATTATCCATCTTTAAGTCATTTTATATTATGTTTTTTATTTTTTAGGTTATATTCTGTATATTTTTAATATCATTATTAAAGGTATAATAGGTCATCCTCTTCCGAGCCTTAATCATATAGATTCCTTAATGGTTTTAATGGCTTTAATGGCTGGAAGAGGAACATCAAAATTCATCTTTAAATTAAAAAAAAAATATATGTTCATCATGTAATTACTAATTGCTATTATTTATTATGTTGAAAAAATTTTGTCAGAGAGGCAAATGCCTTATAACATTTTTTATTTTGGTGTTTCAACACCAAATATCATGAACATACTAAACCTATAACCTGAATACATAATTTGGTTGTAAACCCCTGATTAGTAAACTTTTTATTTTTAGATATAAAACAAATTTTAATTGCATTAGATAAGATCCTAGATCATAGGACGGTTTTTATGTAAAGGGGTACAAGTGATATTTTGACATTTTTTTTTTGTGTTAATTTTGTGAGAAATTTTATGCCCGATTGAATGGTATCACTCTCGTAGTCGTACGAGGATTTGTTATCACAGTATATTAAAATTCGTTAAGGCACATGTCAAAATTGACAATTATTTTTATGTGCAAAACGGCATAAGTTAAATGGATTTATTCATAATTTAATAAGTTTATATTAGTTTTAATTAGTTAACTAGTTTGTACGATGTCTAAAGGAAAATTACATATATTGTCTTGTGTTACAAGTGAGTATCTTTATATTATTTTCTACCTTATTAGTTCTAATATACAAATATCTAATTCAGAAAAATGTTTTATGAGTTTCCTGAAAACCAACGAAAAATGACTTGTGCCCCTTTACATAAAACCGTCCATATAATATACTTTATAAATAAATTTATGCATCAGATTGGTTCATTAAACCTAACTAGTATTTAGAATACAAATACATATAGTAGTAAATATTTTAATAAGTATTACTAAAAACAATTTAACTCCAATAAATAATCTATTATGTGCATTGTGGGGTGAACAGGTGTATTATCTATAAATACAATTAAAAAATGTAGCGAGTGAAAAAGTGGAATGTTGTACACTTTATTATATTATTCAATACATTTTGATTATAGTGGTACATAAATACAATTCATTTGCATCAGTTTTACAATATATATGTCAATAATAATACACAATAAAAAGTAATCTCTTTTAACAACATTCAAATATAGATCACAGCTAAACTGACAGCTTGGAAGACAAATTTCTTAAAAAATACATAACACTCTTTAAATAATCACATTTAAGTATAAAACAAACCGTCAAGAATTTAGGAGTTCATTCAGTGCATCTGTGTCATCTTCTATTTCAATATCTTCGAGTGAAACTTCATCACGTCCACTATTGCCTATAAATAATTTTATATAATTTCTTGTATACATAAAATTTTATAATAATTTATCTTACTAGAACTCTTCATCACAGGAATAATGCCCGATATAATATACTGTCGCATGTCTTGTTGAAATACTTGATTGAAAATTTCTTGTCTCTCTTTGAGTTTTATATTTATCTTTTGTTCTAAATCCATCACTTTAACTTTATGCTCTGCCTCCAATTCACCTGCAAAAACATATTAATTTAAAAGACTTGTAACAATTATTACAAAAACGATAATGATTATATACCACTAATTTTTTCTAATTCTTTTAGTTTTTTTGATCGGTAAACAGCTAACTGAAACCGTTCATTTAACATTTGTTCTTGTAGTTCTTGTTCCTCAACTACATCTTCGAGTTTTAACAACTGATGTTCAACATTGTTGATCAAAATTTGAATGTTCTCTAAAATTATACAACAAGTTTTAAAAATTAAGTCTCATGTTTTAAATGAATAATATAATTATGTATGAATTATTTAAATTACCAATGTCATTTGTAGCTTTTTCAACACTCTTTACTAATTGGGGCATTGAATCCATACAAGAAGTGATGATATCCATTTTTTTCCATTGTTCACTCATTTGGTGATGGAGAAGATTAATCATCTCATTAACTTCCTACAAACCGACATTAATAATATTTAAATGTAATTTAGCTATCAGAAGCGAATTGCTCCACTGGGAAATCCGAGATTTTCCTGATCGACTAATTTATAGTAAATAAGAACTTATTAATTATTATATTATCTAAAATAAGTGTATAATACTCTCAATATTAATTGGTAATTAATTTATTGTTTATGATTACAGTAATATAGTACTACTGCTTTAAAATTTTATTTTATTTTGGTATTCAGATTTATAAATATTTAAAACAAAATCAATTGTTTTTCAAACCAACACTAGGTACCACTAAATGGTTGTACTATATCATTAAAATTATAACTAAAACACTACTTAAAATAATTATTTAGTGCACCAAGTATTTTATTTAAACATTAAATTATTTAAGTTCAAATTCAATCCTTTATAAAAAAAATAATGTTAATTTTAGACCGTTGATGAATGCTTACATTCAAACAATGTAGATAACATTCTCATTTCCCATAGATGATAATAAATTATTCAAAATATAATTATAAAAAATAATGAAATGAATAATTATGAAGAATGTTTATTTGAAAAATTTGCTACTATAAATAATTTCCCATGTTAAAGTTAAAGTTTAAAATCGAAGTTTAAAAAAAATACGACTATGAAGTCAGTGATGACTTCTAATGAAAAAATAATAGAGCACTATGAGACTTAAGAAAAAGTAGCGCCCTTTGCAATGATTAAATTCCATACATGAGGACTACAAAAAATTAGAACAGGTACTTATGCTTAAAATTTTTTAATAAAAAAAGATACTCCCTCCCTACTTAAAGTACTGTTTGAAGTATTATAAATGACAGCTATTTTGACTTGAGGCTTTTATGCTTATATGTATAGAAACAAATTTATATATATATAACAGTGGTGGCTTGTGCATATGTGCGATGATGCGGTCGCACCCCCAACAGAAATGAAAAATAATAGAAATAATATTTCTGAAATATATTTATTCAATAGATATTTATTTTAGCATATAGTACTTAATAAAATAGTAGTATATATTAGTATGTACTGACTATGTAGTATTTACTAATAAAATTAATATTATCTTTTTATTATTAGTAGGTACCATCACGAATTCACGAACACACAATGCAATTTTATTATATCTATTGGTAATGGCCATACTACCCTACGGGTAGCTACGTAGTAACACAAGGTGTGTGAAATTGCGAATTGCATATAAAAATATTAGTTTTGGAAGTTTCCTATGTGTACTGGTAGGCATAATAATATTATCACCGCGACGGCGGTTGTAGAAGCATAATATGATGTGTGTTGAATTCTGACGCTCAAATCAGGCAGCAATAACATGTACTATTTTAAACAATAATAATATCTACCTGTATAATACTGTCTAATGTCTATAAACTAGCCGGTTGTGTGATGATTATTATCGCTCTATTCGGGTGTCGGAGAGATGGAATTATTTATTTGGAACATAGTAGTATATAAATAATACACTATATACCTAATGTATAAAAGTCAAATGAATTAATATTAAACTATTATTAAAAAATATTATTTTATTCCCATATATAAATTCTATTTATTTTCATTTAATACAACATATGGTTGAGGTTGATATTTAATATTGTTTTTAATTTTTTTTATCGAATTTCCTTGCCAAACTACTATGAACCATCACTAATAATATATATAATATATATAAATAAATATGAAACAATATGTAAAACACAATTATCTTTTAAACATTTGAATAAATTTAAAATTAAACTATAGGTACTTAAAAAAAAAAAAATAATAATAATAATAATAAATTGTTACTTTGCTATAAGTATAAGAAATGTTTTTTATGCTTATGGAAACAGGTTAATATGAGGGTTGGTATATCAATATTTTTCGCAGATCAAAATGTTTTCCCAATCTACCCCATTCTACCTGACCTACATTGAATTAATATTTTACTTTAATTACTTACTTCAACTTTATGTGCATTGTCTTCAGCTAGTAAGTGTAGCTGATTCCATTCAGTCTGATATTTGTGCAATAAATCTGCTCCTGCATCATAATTAACAGGATGTTGATCATTAGAGGGTGATGACACAACTTCATTTACAGCTAAGCCTCTTAGACTATATAGAAGAAAATAAAAAAAAATGAATACATGGTATATTGGTATCACAGTTTGGAGTCGTGCTACATGTTAAAAAATGCACAATATAAAATATATACTTTATATACCTAATGTTGTAATTATTTCAAATAAACGTATGCATACATTTTTCCTTTTGTAAAATTGTATTTCTCTCTTTATCACTCACTCCTAAATATGTTTCTGTTTATATTAACAAAGTATGTACTACCTATTGTTCATAAAATATTTTAGTACTGTATATAATAAATACTACATTACCACTTCTCATAAGTGTAATTGTTGAGACATAATATTTTGCAATAAACAAACAAAATATTTCTCATAATTATATAAATTAAAAAGTTATATGCCTATATAATATATAATTATATATATATTTGAATAATTAAAGTATTATTCGACCTCTTTTTGGTATGCTAATAAGTAAACAAATATAATATGCACAGTGATAAATTTTGTTTATTGATTAATACAAAAACCAATATATCATAATACATAATATAAATTATAAATATTATTATAACATATTATTTTTCTGAAACACATATTACAATTAACTTTTTATTTATACAATCAAAACTAAAGCACAGTAAAAGTAAATTTTATGGTTTTACTATTGTATGTTAATATTTAAGCTTAATGTTTAAAAATAAAAAAAATGTGTTAATTTTCTCATAATAAATGGATTTATAAAACATATGAGTGAGTATCAACATTTCTAAGTAATTAGTAATACCAGGGCTAGATTTGGTAGGAAAATTAAAGGAACATGCTCAGGGTCCAACATTTTTAAGGGACTTCTTGGACCAAAGTATAACTAGTATAAGACATTTTAATCTGGATTCTCAATCTATATTAATAAAAAAAAATAGTTTTCTAAAATATAAAAAGTTGTAAGAACTAAGTGGATAAATATTTATCGGGCTGGTGTAAGATCAGACACATTGGCACACGTTGATACTATATTGAAAACTATATAACTAAATATAAAATAAGAAACAAATTTTAATTGCTAAATTTCCATAACATTAATAATTATGTATAATTTAAACGAAAAACAAATTTTACACATTATAAGATTAAGTTTACAATTTTTATAGTGCATTAAGTACCTAAGACCCGGACATTTTCTTTGCCTTGGTACCTTAAAATTTTAACGTAGCACCGTTAATAGCCTTAATTTAACATTTTAATTATCTTAAATTAATATAAATATGTTTATTATTGCAATATTTGTTGAAGCATTTATTTAAATAAATCTTAATATTGTCTTATAGCCTAAAGGAATAGTAATGTTAAGTAAATACTTTAATTACTTATGTGATCATACAAATGATTATAAATATATAATTGTTGAATTTAATAATTTACATACAAACAGATTAATTTAATTTATAAAAACTAAATACTCAACAAAATTTATTTGAGAATTATTATTTTTATGGTTTACAAAACTATACTGTATAATTTATATCTTAAATATACTTTGATCAATAACTAAAAATAAATAACAGGTTTATACTTTAAAATGCTTAATTGTGCATAACTGATGTTTAGATGTTTTGTTAAATTAATAAATAATAGTTTTATTAAAAATATTGACATAATATATCTTCTACTATAATTATTATTATAATAGCTACCAATTCTCTGGGTAAACATACATAATATACATGTATAGTATAAAATAATATATGAATAGTGATGTCACTGCTAAAATATTATTATTGTAATATTGATTGATATTTAGATTATAGTACTTTTTATATAATTTGAGTACCTATCTAAATAAAATAATGATAATTATTTAATTAAAAGTAAATGTTATATGAACCTCTTTTTATAGTAATTTATTGTAAACTATTTAAATTAATCAATTTTTTTCATTGGTTAGTACAATTAAATATAATATTTAACCTATATTTAAAGTACTTACAGATTAAAAAACAAAGGTCAAGCAATTTTTTACTATTAAAATATATTTAAACAATAAATATCTACCTATACATATATTACTATATTGATAAAAACTAATGACTACCTACATACCATAACCTACTTGGCTACTCCTTTAGAGACAAATAGAGAATTTAGAAACATACACTAAAATCAGGGACGGATTAAGATTTTTGCTGTTCATAGGCTACGATAATTATGAAGTCTATATTATAACATATTTTAATTTAAATCAACTGAAATTTTATTACTTCCATCGAGCTCTATTTTTAAATAATAATTAGGTACATACTTTATAAATTTAAAATAATAAATATTTGTATTCATGATAACAATATTCATCTTTCAGACAAAGGATAAGTATTTACAGTTTGTATTTATTTTAAAAGTTATAATTTTTCTTGAAGTTTATAATATAAATGACAATGTCTTTTTTTGCCGCCTTAGACTGCAGCCTATACACATATACTATATTGCAGTTTAAGCAATAATACACCATTGACTAAAATAATTACCAATTAACAATTTAACACACAAATAAAAAATACATAAATATTAATATTTTAATTAATATTATAATTTTAATATTAAAAAAAAAAATTAAAATTTGTTTATAATTAGAATATATAAAACAATAAAATAATATACCTCGATTATGTTTTAGAGACTAATAAGTATATGGAGTATAGTATAAACTATATAAATCCTACATACTATTATTTAACAATTCAAACTATATAATATGTAATAGTTATATTTATAGAACTTATATGATAATATGATTTATTTTTATAATTATTAGCTGATGTTGTAACTCAAATGGGCAAAATGTTTTATAGGTACTCTATTAATTGGGTATAAATTATAATAAATATTAGATAAATATATAACTAGATAGACAATGAGAATCACTTGATTATTGGTCTCGTAAGTAAATTTGTAGAAACACAAATGGGTATATTGACGGTAGTCAGTAGTTTAAATAGTTAATAGTAGGTAACTATATGTAGTTTAGAATAGTATTTTGTACGCGAATCACATATCAAGACACACCCCGGATTAAAACAACAATCTTTGGGTGTAATATACATTTTAAGTTCATAAATAAAATGTTAAATTATTTTAACGATAACGTAACAAAACAAGATTTTACAATTCTTTAATTAATAATATGCACGGAAACCAAGCAATGCAATTACCAATATAGGCGATAACAAATTAACAAATATTTACCTTGCAGACAATCCTTCTTGAACGACGCTGTGCAATTTTTCTCTCAAACTACCAAACATTATAACGTACCTAACCCAATATGTAAATGAAACTAGTTTATTTTTATAACTTAAACATAACAAAAAAGTTTTATAGTAACTATAAGAAATAGCGACTATGTATATATTTATTTGAAAAAGTAAATATTTGTGTTTTTAGTTTACTATAAACGATACTATAAACTCGTATATAGTAATTAGAAGCTATAATTCATTACTTTATTATTATTGACTATTATTGTTTATCATTAGACGATTCTTGGAAATGATACCGCATGACATCATAACTGATAACACAGATAAGAGCGGACATTTTTTTAAACATTACAAATCCAAACGTCCAACCTAGATGATTTAATTAAATTAAACAATAATTGTAATTTATAGTTTCAACTTTTTAGTACGATTGTGTAATTCATTACTGTTAGGTAGACTGTGAATTCGATTTTATTTAGGTAGTGTGATTTCAAGCGCATTAGAGGAGAACGTTTGTTTGCCTGTTAAAAGGTAAATATTGCGAACCTTCGATCATTGTTATATTTTATTGTAGTTGATAGTTACATCATCAGTATATATAAAATTAAAATTTCGTTTGAATGTCTAATTTAATTGTATTATCATTTGTAGATATTACTGACCCTACCATTTGTTTTGTAGTTATGTACCAGTGGTGAACATTATGGAAACAAATGGTATGCACATCGAAGAACCTGCTACAATCTCTGATGACAAACAAGATGAGAGTTCTGCGTTAAATAAACAATCAAACGGTACTGTTACTAAATTCGAGAGGTTATTACCAGAAAATGTTAGATGGTTTTACAAGAGTGATTCCAAAAGATGGACTAAATTTGATGGTTTCGATTCATTAAATATAGAGTACAGATATAGAGCTAATTTTGGTAGTGAAGAAGAAGCTTTGTGTTTGAATGGATCATTTAATTATTTTTTTGGAAACTATACTGTCGTGGTAAGAGGAGGTCTTTATGAAGTAGATCTGTTGAAAAAAAAGTGTACCTCTATATTTTGGCCAGGTAATTTCATATATTTTATGGTACTTATTATAAGGAATAGATTCAAAAAAGTTTTTAAATATAGGCGAAGAAGCTGATATTTTTCGTGGCGTATGGTTTTATGATGGATATGAACCATATGAATACGGAGAAGAAGTTGAAAAGGAACATTTAAACCTATTTGGAGGTGATGCGACAAAAATGGAAAATTCTGAGGATAATGGAAAGTCAGGTACCAATATTTCTTTAATTACATAGCACAAATAAATTGTCTATAATTTTAATTGTTTTTAAAAATCAAATCAAACATAATATAATTTCAGTTTTAAGAGATGTAACTTTTGGAGAAATGCATGTAGTGTGGTATTCATCTACTGAAGTTTATTCTTTCAAACAAAAAACATTTATTAACACAAAGATAATGAGAAGTGTTACAAAAAAGTTAGGAACTTATTTCCAAAAATGTAAGTTTTTTTAAAAATTATTTTGATAATTAAACTATAAATTGTAATATTTTAACTGTGGTAAAATTGATTCCTAAAGTTTGTTAAGTTTGTTAAATTCATAAAGCTGCGCAAATCTTAATTTTTACACATCATTTAATAGCAAATATGTTTGGCTATTCACACAATGCAAAAATATAATTTCATTGCATTCACATGATCTACTATTTTTTTTTATATTACCATATACTCATATAAGTATATACCTTTATTGAATTGGTTTTAGCTGCTGGATATAAACTGATCAGATCATACAAAACGGATGCAAATGAAAAAGATAAATTGAATGATATTACTCATCTAGTATTTTTGATTCATGGAATTGGTCATAAAATAGATAATAAAAAAATAATTAAAAACACTTCACAGTAAATATGTTCTACAATATTATATAATAATTATAATTATATATTAAAATGTATAAAATATTTAATTATTTTAGATTTCGGGACTGTGTTAAATGGATTAAACAAAAATATTTCCAAGGTACCGAACAAAGAGCAGAGTTTTTTCCTGTAGATTGGAGATCACAGTGTAGTTTTGATGGAGGTATTTTTTTACACAAAAATAATTGATAGTAAACCTAATACAATATTAATGAAACCTGATTTTTAATTTAGGTTTAGTCGAACAGATTACACCATTAAATTTGAAAAACATACGTCAGATACTAAATTCATCAGCTATGGACATAATGTACTACACTTCTCCAATATATGGCCGAGAAATACAAAATAGTTTAGCAAATGAACTGAATAGACTACATTCCGAATTTGTAGAACGTCATCCTCATCATCACTTTAAGGTGTCAATAATGGCCCATTCTTTAGGCAGTGTTGTTTCATATGATATTATAACAGGATGGGAACCATTTGTGAGTAATATTAATTAATGTTGTTTTTGTATATTTATTATAGTTGCAATGTGTATACCATTAAACATTGTATTTCAGATTAAACGAAGTGATAGTAGTCCAAGAATTCATTTGAATTTTGAGGTATGCTAAATTTATGTTTAAAATTTGTATGCAAATTTTTAATTCTTTTTATTATTATTTAGTTGGAAAATTTCTTCTGTTTGGGTTCACCATTATCAGTATTTTTGGCATTACGCCAAGATGAAATATTCAAAGAAAATTTAAACTTATTTCCTATGTGGTTAGCCAAAAATGTTTATAATATCTATCATCCAACTGATCCTGTTGCTTATAGGCAAGTTTAATTTATAATATTTATGAATGATGTGTATTTAATATTTTAATACTTTTTTAGATTTGAACCATTAGTGGCAAAAGATTATTGTCGCTACAAACCGGTTGGTATTCAAGCCTATGGTGTAAAATATGATTATTCTGAAGTCCCTTTAGAAGCATTAGGTAATATTGATTCTAGCACTGAAGATACCAATGGAACTGAAGCCAAAGCACCAGATGTGAAAAAAGAAAATGAAACATTTAGTCGTAAATTAAGTACTTGGTTAAGTAAGTCAAGCAATGCTGAAAGTAAAGCCAATCAAAGCCAGACTGAAAATAGCCCATGTACACCTTCAAAGAGTACTACTCCAATTGAACGTATGATTATTTGTTACTTAAAGCTTAATATTTAATAATTTTTATTGTAAATATAATTAACCATAATATTTAGTTTTGAATCATCGGTTGGATTATATCCTGAGAGATAGCATTGGAGGATCAGCCAGTAACTACTTGTCAATGTTGTATACTCATACATCATATTGGTCAAATTATGATGTTGCTTACTTCATTTATACAAGGTTATTTCCTGAACTGGATAAGACAATGGAAGATGCTTTAAGGCCTGATGATAAAATACCTGATTATGATTTACAACTTGAACAAGGTAATAATAATAAACCTGATGTCAAAAAGAATTAAACCTAATGTATATAATGTTTTATAGTAAAAAAAAAAATAGTGCTCAATTATGTTAAATAGTTTAAAAGTGTTATTTATGTGTATGAGTATAATAAACAAAACTTTTTCAAATCTTTAAAGGTGTTGAAGTAACTGAAGATTTGAAAAATACTACTTAAGCAGAACATTATATCAATGCAATCTAAAACAAAATAATTACCCATAAAGTCTGTAAATTTTTTTTTTAGTTATAACAATATTGAATTCATTGTTGTTAATACTATGTTTACAGAAAAATAAAGCCGTAAACACCAAATAAATATTTAATAGTTTAATTTTAACTCAACTTAATTCTATATGTTTTATAATACGAAACAGGGTAATTTTTTTAAAACGAATGTTATTTAATGTTTTTCTTTTGATATTATTTCTATTAATCTTTTTTTTTTTTTTTTCATTGATATTATATTAATCTTATTTTAAATTAAATATAAAATTATCACCTTTTTTTAATTGAAAAAAAAGAATTCATTATTTTTCACATTATCATAAAATGATATGATTCATAAGAGAAGATTACTCAATCAGATGTGATATTAATTACTAAATAAAAATAAAAAAATTAAGATATATATTTAATTGCAAAAAATAAACATGTTATGTAATAATAATTTTATATCACATGTTGTGCGCAAATGTACAATGTACATACATGTATGAGTTTATAAATTAATTAAGTGTATGCATTTGAAATAATGTTGTGATTTATATATATTGGTTGTTTATTATTATCTTCATTTAATTGTTTCCTAGTCGTAATAATTATGAAGCCCTTCAATGAGACTATTCATTGATATTAATTTGGCTATATTATTATTAATGATATTGGGTATGCGTGCAATAGGCATATTTATTACATAAATACATTTTATTATACATTTTGTAAAGATATAATGTTGTTTCATATATTGTACCACCGAATAAAATGGACAACTTATATTTTAATACACACTACCTACATATTTAAGTTTTGTTAGTGATTTCATACTATTTGTGTTTCTTAGTATACTTATTGCTATAATTTTATGTTATCGTTTTAATGATAACCGTTTAGCCATAGTCATTTAGTGTTAATTATTTATTATGTAATGACCTGTCAAACATTTTATTATACTATATTTTATAACAAGCTCGGCGGTTGTGATTGTTTTATAATATAATATATGTATTTTTTTTTTTACATAAAGTATATTATATAAATACATGATTAATGTGTTCTGTGATGTTAACATATTAATATTATACTGGTATGCATTAATTCACTATTTGGAATAAACATTTTGTGATTTATATTATTGTTTTTGTAAACTGTTTAAAATTGTAATTGAAATATATATAAGTATATAAAAATAATAATAATAAAAATAATTTATTGATAATTAATTTATGTTGAAATTGAGTATAGACCAGAAATACTCTTGAAATGTGTATAACGATCTTAACTATATAAGCACAAATCAAAATTCTATTTCATCATTACATTACGCTCTTGTCAATTAGGTGATGTAGTGTACATTAGTTATACTCTTTTATTATATTAATTAATCATAAAAATGTATGATTTTTCATATAATAGTGAGAGTATAATAGTATGGTCAATGTTGGGTCTTTATCATTGACATTGTTTTCTTAAATTGTTGTTGATTGTGTGTATATTATATAAAAATATAATAATACTGACTGGGATAAAATAAATTGCTGGGACAATTAAAATCAGAGTTTGTATCAATAAAGTTCGGTAGAAGGAAAAATTAAAATCTATACCAATGTTTGTAATAAAATAAGAACTGAGCAGTTCTCACTTTAAAGAACAATATCACATTGTAATTTAATTTAAAATAATAAATAAATAAATAGTTGTATTTTTTTTTTTTAAATAAAATATTTTATGAAAATTTCACCTGCATTTGTTATTTATGTGACAGGTTCTATCAAACAATAATAATAAAAAAATAATAATAATATGGTTGTAGAATTTAAATTGTGGAATTCAAGTTTAATTGTAATTTATTTAATTATAATATTATGTGCTTTAAGTTTTTCTTTTTTTCAATAACTAACTTCTTTAATATTTTATTTTACAAAATGCCAACTAGTAAACATCAATCATTTTCTTATCTACTTAAAATTTAACCGTAACTTTACAATAGCACAATTTAAATTCTGAAACACACTATTATTATTATTATTCATTAGATTTTCTACTATCAAAAGATAAAAATATTTTTTTATTTTTAACATTAATTTCACTAATTAAAAATTTGAACATTTTTAATAATTTCATTGTGCATTTTTTACAAGTTTTTTAATTAAAAATCAAAATTCTATTTTTCCAACATTATGTAATATACCTAATTGATTCAAATATGTTTTCAAAAATAAATATTGAACATTTTAAGTATTCTTAGATTTGTCAGGCTTTTACTTAGTTCTACTTTGCTTAATTTTTGTTACATAGCTTATAAAATAAATATGTGATATGCGATAGATAGAGACAATAAATGTGCACAAGACGTACTTTTAACAAATTATTTTATAAAATGACTATTAGTTAATAATTAAGATAAACTTTAAATACTATTTATAATTTATATTTGCAAGTATGTATATAATTATTAATTATTACAACACAAGTAGTGAATTTTAATAAAAAAAACCCAAAACTATTATCAATAGTATCACTTATTGATTAAAAGTTTATATTGTTCATTTTCACTGAATAGGAAAAATTGAAAAAGTATAGTTAATAGTACATAAATTCTCTAATATTTTCTTATTTCCAATTTTTTTGATTACAAAATATTGATTTACTTAATTATTTAATACAAATCTTTACAAACTAAATAAGAAAACAATTTGAATTAAAAAAAAAGAAAATGAAGTGTTGTTATGAAACCTCATTTTTAAGGTCGAACCGAATCTGAAACTAAAATTTTCCGAACTATTTACAAATTGCGTTAACCCAATTGAACTATAAACAAATTTAAAGTTAAATAATAAACTTAACAAACTTTTTGGTTAAATATAATTATTGTTTATAGTACATTTACTACAGTAATATAATTACTAGTATTGTTCTATTCTGTGGTATAAGACATAAGTACTATAATATTACATATTTATAATATATTTTGATTTTAATAAATTTTGATTTCATTTCAATGATTTATATTTCATAATTTACCATACATACTATAAAACAAAAATAATAATTCTTAATACTAAGAAATTTAAGTTCGATTATTTAAACAATTCATAACATCATTAAAAAAAGTTTTATTGAAATAAAAATTATGCTTTATTTAAAAAAAAAAATGATTATTTTCTTTTAAAATAATTTGTTATTCATAATCTGGTATAAAGCATTGTATATTAAACATAAAATAAGCTGCAATTTCAAATAAGTATTTTGAGATTATTATTATTTAAGATATTATAAGTTCAAGTTATATAGATTCTGGTCAAACAAATTTGTACTGTAGTCTTTCATCAATTACTGCATATAATGGAAGGGATTAAAATGCATTACTTTTATTCAAATTATAGAGGTAATATCAGGAAACTAACAGTTTAGTTCAGTTTATGAAAAATTTTTAATTACCGAGTCTACTATATATATAAATTAATTGGTTTTAATGCGTTAAATAAATGTCATTTTATTTGGAAACCAGATAGAAGAAATAATAATGGAATCTGTAATGATCCATGAATATCAGCAAAAAACTGATAGATCTTAATAGATCTGAAAAGAACATTAAAATATATTAATGTTAAGAATAAATTGTATATATGAAATTAATTGGTTTAAAAAATTATAAAATGTATTTTAAAAAATTTCACTGTGCCAAAATATAATTCATTTATAATAGAAATATTATATAATGTAATAAAAAATGTATATAAATAACAAAAAATTAAAAAATACTATGTACTATAATAATATGTATTATAAAATATAATATATATTTCAAAAATATAATTTCTAATTATATTATATTTTAATAAATGGAATTATAATACGTATATTTGATAAGAATATACTTCTTGTCAATAAATGATATATTACCAAAATTTTTTTAAAATTTCAATAATATTTACATAAAGTTGAGGGGAACTGGGAACATACCATTAGAACAATAATATATTAATATAATAATTTGTATTAATGAATTTATAGCTAACTGCCTGATGCAACTAAACTTTTATAACATCCATTTTTTTTGCGAATTAAATCAGCCCATAGCACCCGAATTCCACATGCTGGACATTCACCATCAATTGGAATAATATGATTGGATGAACCTAAAAATCGTTGAGCAAGACATATAATATGAGTGATTGCTTGACAGTCTGGACTTAAACAATATAAAATGCTGGATGGATCACAATTACGTGCACATAAAACGCATATTAGATTTCTACCGTTTTCTAACAAGCTGATGTTATTTGACGATACAGTTTTCTTACAGAAAACCTGTCCTTGGCATATAGACATATGCATGGGTGGAAATTTATCATCCTGTGGAATAAATAACATTACAGTAATATTTTTTAATTTATTGGTCATATGATTTTTTTGTATTGTTTATTTACACTGAAGTGTCGTCGATAGGCTACATTAAGCCATCGTACATTTAGTGCTAGACGATTCCAAGGACCAACATGCAACATTTCAGATAGAACACGAATACAATAGTCATATACTTTTTCAGTTCTTACTTTTGGTGCTACATGTTTTAGTCGTCTAGATGTCTTTGGATTTTGCCATGCCCATTCAAACTAAAATAAAATCAGTTATTAATAAATGACAGTTATTTAAGTTCATGAATATTATGCCATACTCGTAATGCTGATATTTCATTAGGAAAACCATGTATTATCAAAACCATTTCCCTAAAGCATAATACATATTGCATTAATATTAATTAGTTACATTACATTTAAATTTATTTTAATGTTTGCAGTTTTAATACCACGGCCCTCGAAGACTGGTTTTTCTGGCTCCTCCACTCTTTACACCCTTGTTATGTTGCTTTATACGGCGATTGGGATCCTTGGTATAGCCAATGTAAGTTTTTCCTTTATATTTTTCATTTAAACAATACAGTAAATATACTCCGTAGAAATCTTCTATTTCGTCAGCCATAATAATAATAAATACAATATTTAGCTCAAAATTTATTTTCACAGAATAATAGCAATATAAATATGTATCGGGGATGAATATAATAATTAGATATAATTATATATTAGTTAAACTTATAGTATAGATAAATAAAAATATATATATTTAATCTGAATTTGTACAGTTTTAGATCTCTTATTATTATTTACATTTTAATTTCTAATTTAGTTAGGCACTCTAATTTAAAATTTAATATCAATGATCATAAAATCATAAATACACAACAATATTATGTTGAATTATTAAATTATTTACAAACACAATTTTTAAATTTTCTTTATCACACGAAGACACAGATATAGATAATAGATAGTTATTATCTCTGTGATGAACACTATCTTTAATCTTTATGATTACACTATTGTGTTATCTTGAAATATAATATTATATTTTTTTCCATGGTTATATATTTAAAATTTAATACTATGATGTACAGTAGCAAAAATAATAAAAATTGTCACTGGTTTGAACCCCTAAAGCCTAAACCCTTTGTAGCTACAGCCTTGGGCTGTCTATACATCATATTATGGAATTCATAACGTTCGACATGATGTAGTTACATTTGTATCGATTTTATAATTCATAAAAATTTAGAAGGTCTTTAAAGAATTAAATCATAATGAACAATTATATTTTGTTGAAATGTCAAAATATTAGTTTCCATCTTCTTCTTCTTCTTCTGAGCTTTTACAGACCTTTAAGACCCATCGTCGCAACAACATATTGTCTTCAATCCAACTATCGTTTGCACATTATTCTGCGTTCCTTACGTTCAGAATTTTCAAGTCTTCTATCCAATCCATCTTTGTCTAGGACGTCCTCTAGATTTCTTAGTGACGAGTTTCCATTTAGTTATCGATCCAATCATTACCTCTGATCTCTATACGTGTCCAACTTATAACTTATCCTCGTTATCTTCAGGGACCCAATAATGGTAGGTTCCTCATAGAGATTATCCGATTCTTCGTTGTTTCTCATTTTATACTCTCCATATCTCTCTTTGGACCAAAGATTTCTCCTAATATCTTTCTTTCAAACACTCCTAACTTTCCTTCGTCCGATTTTGTCGTGGCCCATGTATCACATGCATATATAAAACAATTGGTTTAATATTATGCTTTGTATAACGTTATTTTAGACTTTATTGATAGTAATCTTGATTTGAATAGTGACATTAGACAAATTAGTGGCATCTATTTGCTGTCAGTCAAGTAAGTCGTTTTATAGTATAAATAAAAAGATAACTTTATTATTAAGATACGTAATTTACATTACGACCTATTTATTAATATGGAATTCAGTTTAGTACAAACTTCGAATAAACATTTATTTTCGTATAGGTACTTGTATATAATTTCAAAATGTTTAACTTTAAGATTATATAAAGTGTTTTAATATATATTTGGTACACAATTTTATATAGTCTTAACTATATTAGTTCAAAAATGAATTTGTTGTAGAAAACAGAACACAGAACACGGCGTGAGTGTAAAATAATTTCGTGTAACGTACCCATGTAGGTTTATGGTAAAGGATTTTATTTTTATTCACATGGTTTTTTTTCATATTCCCTAATAGTATTTTTTAAACGATAGAATAGACTATGAACTAATTACGAAAAACAACAAAATTTTCTGCAACATGAATTTTAACGAATTCAATTTTAGTTATTATGTTGAAGATAATATATACGAAAAAAAAGTACTAATTGTCATCGATAGGCGCTTGTTTTTTTGAATTGTTCATTATTTATATTTTATATTTTTTATATTTTTGTATGTTAAAATGCGTTCTATTGCTTAAAAATTTAGGCATGATAAGAATATTCACAAAACGAGATCCAGACAACTACTATTTCGTTACGTAAAATAAATTATGTTATGTTAAACCCAGTTTGTGATTTTAGGTTTCAAGTCCCATCAAATAATTTTATAATTATATTTCATACGAAAAGAAATGTTTAGTAAATATATAAACATAAACTGTATATTTTGTGTGATTATATTATTTTGGATCGTTGCACTTGTTTTATACAGTAAGCTTTTGTATTTTTATTTGTCCGATAAATTCAAATAGAAAACAGAATATTTGTTGTAACTGATTTTGTTTATTATTCAAATTATTTATTAGTCTTCAGATTATGGTTATTTTCAAATACGTCATGGCTTTACGTAAAATCGTTTACCTAACAAATCTGGACTCGTAACTGTATTACAAATTGTTAGTTAAACAATATTTTATTAGTTGTATTTTTATTGACATTATATAATATATTAGCATTTTTAATTGGAAATTTTGTGCTACCTATATCTTCTGCTCTGTAATAGTAGGTTTTAATTTTTAATTATTGTTTAGTTATTGGATATTGTATTCTTCTTGTTTGGTTGAATGATTAGTCATCGTTTTAATCGACTCAACGTTCTTTCCTTAAATAGTGATTAATACTGCAATGGTCATTAAATATATAACTCATGTCTTTTTACAGAGTTAGGTACTATACGAAAATTAAAAAAATATATTGTACCAAGTAGTTTAATTTTTGTTTTTAGATAAATATATGTTTGTAAAAATATCAATTTTTTAAATATAAAAAAAAACGTTTCAAACGTTTAAACGTACATTATTTTTGGTAGGTACCTATGTAAAGATTTCAAACGTAGGATTTTATTTTTAGATACCTAATATTTATTATGTCAATAAATATTTTGTGTAATTCTTGTATGACGTAGGTTCACAAATAATAGCTGTAGTCAAAACAGAATTTTCCAAAAACAGTAGGTACATAATATGTGTTTTAAGATTTCCAGACAATTAAACACCGTAGTCCGTAATATATCATTATATTTTACTTTAGGCGTATAGGCGTAAATAAGTTTGAGACTATGAGAAAGAGGGATGAAAACCAGGTCCATATCAGTATATTATGCTATTTCCGTACTAATAATGTATATACGTATAAAACAAATTTTGTATTATTATACAACGTATCGAAAATTCATAATTTTTCTTTCCAATTGATATTTACACTAATACTCTGTAAATTCTAATCCGAACTATATTATTTTACAATGATCACACATAGATATAATAATATATAAATCTTACACATTTTTATAAAACGACAATTTTTGCTTTGTTATTGTGTGGTATCCATAATGTTATATGTTTTTAACGCTTAATAGTTAATATTATTAGAACTTATAGTAGTTCAACAAATTGAAACGAAAAAAAAAAAAATCGTTGGTTGAACATAGTAATTTATATTATTGTTCTATTTTGTATTCCGCAACCAAATTATTTTTAGAACATTTATAAAAGAGGAATAAATTTGTAATTACATTTTGGTTTATAAATGTATTCTAGACATCGATAATGACAACTTTTATTAAATTGTTTTTCTCGAATTCTCGTTTTTTTTTTTTTATATTTTATAAAATGATCGCGCAAAGGCGTGTAAAATAATATTCTATATAATCGTAAAATTAATTTTTTTAAAATGATTATTTCATATGGTTACATCTAACCTAACAAGACACTCAATCATTTATCAAATAAGTGTAAATTCTATTTTTACTTATATATCGTATAATATTTTATTCACATATATATATATTATGTAATAGGTGTATATTGTTTGTGTTTAAATTCGATCACTGACGCGGAAGCGTTCGATCCGATTTATGGGCCGGATAGAAAATAATAGGTATATTATTATTATAAAAAAAAAAAAAAAAAAAAAAAAAAAAAACGTATTTATCCGACGACGGTCTATCGCGTAATATGTTTCGTGTCGTCCCCCACGGCCACTTTCACCGGGCACGCGGTATGTCCTTTTTTCATCCGTTCGTGTAGCATCACTTATTATTTATTTATATTTTTTATTATTATTAGTGTGTGAAAGCGCGTCATCTCTATGACCCCGACCTCTGAAAGTCCGAATCATCCTTGAAATTATGTAAATGTCTTTTATAACATATTATACGTCATGTATAATATATACCTATATATTATATTTACTAATCACAACGAGATTCCTGATGTAGCTGTACGTAATATTATGTATAATAATTAGATTTTCAAACGCCCGCGTCCATATCCAAAAGTACCCACAAAACGACAAAACACAATTTAATATATTATATAGGATGGTCCACCGAGTTTGTCCACTTCAATAATTTTTTTTTATCAGTTTGGTGTTTTTGAAAAATACTCGTATATTTTTATAGGTATACATTATATTATATAGGATTTCAGACTGAATATGTATTTTTTTTTTTTTATATAAACACACGTATTTTTCAGTTTACTTTATTTCAAATTATTCATCCGTTATTCAATATATTAAATATCCATATTATTATCTGGAATTTGTATACGAATTTCCATTCCTATAAGATGCAATATTTTAAAATAATACATATTACTCGTCCATATATATTATACACGAGTAATTTAAGATAAATGTGAAATAGGTATAAAAAATTATTGCAGACTTGGATAAACACGATGTGGGACATCCTGTAAAGTGTTTATTTGCCTATTTATATTTTGTCGATAACTCACACATTATCCATTAGATACATAGTATAATAATAAATTATATAATCGTGCAATGTATATTATTATAATATTACAAAGTATAAAATAGAAATTAGAAAGCGAAAGGTGAAAAATCAAGTTATCGGAAAACTAATAACATAAATATTATTTTAATATAATACGCATGGTTTTAAAACTATATTGTCGTTTAATTATAACAATAATATTTTATTCTTCGTTACCAATCCTAGGTATGTATCAATTTTTTATTTCGATTGCATTTAATAGCTAAAAAGTTGATAAATTTTGGTAACCGTTACGTTTCGATAGGTCAAAGTCGGGGGGCTGCGTGAGGTTGCTCCCCCCCACGAGTAAAACAATTGATTTTTCGTAATGAAAGAGTGGGTAGCAATTAATTGCTAAATTTTGGCACCGGTCCCGATTCCATAGAACAAAGTCAGGAGGCTAACTTCACAAATATGAAATGTTAAGCATTATTTAGATAAATCTGTTTAATAACTTTTTTCCTCTGTAAATCGACAAATAAGGCGTGACTATACGCTATATTACTTCACCCTTGTTTAATAATTTTTATTATCTAGATATGTTTTAAAAGTTATTCAATTTAATTATCTACCCTTATTCTATTTAGATAAAAATATCTCATTTTAATTATCTAAAAAAAAACCAATATCTTAATGTTTCTAATCCTAAATATAATATAACTATAATCCTATTAAGAAAATCAAAACTTTACTGTTCGAAGATATCGATTACATAACTATATTCTTACTTGAAAAATTGTTCTGTTTGTGACTTTACTTTTAACATATTAATATAAATATAATAAAATAAAATGGTAGATAATATGTATAATACCATTAAATTGTTTTAATTTATCTATAACCCATCTAGATAAATTATTAACTAAAGATATTATGTTATCCTATTATCTAGATGTTTATTTAAGTATCTAAGCGTAACATTGGCGGGGAGGGTTATTAGTTTATTATTTATCAGTTATTAGTTTATCACATTTATATTAGGTAACCGTATACAATTATATTATAATTCGACGAGTAAAAACAAAAGGTACCTATATTTAAAATGACTTAAAATTATAACCCTTCCCCCTTTGATATCAATATGGTTATTGGCTATGTACTTATATATATACTTTACTATACTTATGGTAAATAAGTTTTAAACTCCCAGCGAATTTATAGAGAATTATTCGAATAATTTTCATATTTCATTCGTATAGGTATATGAGTATAATACTTTTTTTACTTAAAAAAAAACACTTCCCGTTTATAATTGCAGGTGTAGAGTTTGTACGCTGGACTAAAACACAATATTAATGTTTTAGATTTTATGGGGAAAAAAATGTGAATTTGACCATTTCCAACGTTATAAAAGTATAATAACATGTTAATCACGAATTCATGACAGAGATAAAATAGTGAGTAATTTTTATATATGGTCGCAATCTATTCTGCCGAGTAGGTAAAATATATAGGCACTCTAATCAGTCTATCACTCGTTCGTGACGTTTTCACTTTCCGAAAAAAAAAAAAAAAACAGATATAAATACGCGTCTGTGCTGCGTGATTGACCCCTGCATCGAGGTCACGATTGTACTATCGTACTATCGTTTCTTGTTTATACAACCGGCCCGATTTGACCAAAATAAAAATACCTACCTACATATTATTATGCTGTACACAGTTCGTTTCGAAAATATAAAAATAACGTTCCAGAAGGACCTTTGAAAGGATAAAAAAGTGTTTGAAAGTATATAATTCCGTTCGGTAGGAATGGAATACATATATTACGTTCGCAGGAAGATAAATATATATTGATAACAAACTCAATTTTGCCGAAACAATAAAAATGTATATTTAATTATCAAACGCATAAACTATATACTTATTAGAAGGAATATTTCTGATAATTTATCAATAATATAACAACTCAATGGATAAGATACTAAATGAGAACAATACTTAATATCGAGGTAGTTTCATTGACACGTCAAAAGAACTATACGAACTCTCAAATTAAATGAAGGAATGAAGGAAACATGAAATACAACTTGAAGAACCAAAATACAAGCTTTGGTTAAGTAATGTAGGAAAATCATTGATATATTTATGTATACACGAGGGTTGAAGCTTGGAATATTCCAGTAGAAAAGGTCACGATTGCATAAATAACAAAAGAATGCAGAAAGGTTGGATATTTGTGTGTGCCTCATATTCGATGCCTCATACCTATGGGTTAGACTGATAAAGGGTTTTATCAAAATATGAAAAAGTGAGATTCCACAGTTTATATAATATATTACTATTGATTATAAATACTAGTAAATGCTATTATATCTACTAATGTTTTAATATTTATCTTAAATAGCGTTATAAATGTATAATGTGACTTTTTTACTGAATCTAATAAAAGAACGTATTAAAAGACGTGAAATCGTTTTATCTATATTTATGACAAAGTGGGTCTTTGATGAAAATGAAACATGTGAACGTAGAGAACTCTAGACCAAAAAAAAGGTAGGAAAGATACGTCTAATACGTACGAATATACCTGAAAGTCACATAAATGTGGCATAAAATTGTTTTTATTTTTTATATAATATACTAGGGTATTTATTTTTATTGATATTTTATAACTGTCCCCGAGAAGGAAAATATTTATTTTTATATCTCAAATACGAGTTTCAGTTAAAATTTCATATTTGGAATTAGGCACCCCCTGGTTTCCACCTCGTCCGCCAACTCGTTTCGTACGAGGAATAAATAATATTATCAAATACGACGTTTAAGAAGGTACCCTAACTAGCTGTAAACAGAAATGGTTTTACATATTAATAATTGTTTTACACTATACGTTATGATGTATGTGCACGCGGTATAAATGTATAATACATATAACACACACAATATATGCATAATATACAGCCGTTTTAGAATTAAATTCGTTAAATTTATATTCAGAGAATAACTAACACGAGTATTATATTGTAGGTACTATAATGATAAATGTGTGGAAAACGCCAAAGTAATAAAACGAACCGAATAATTGTGAATTATTCACGATTGTAATAATAGAAAAAACTACGTTTATTTTATGTGTAAAAGTAAAAAAAAAAAAAACATACAAAATATGACCGTTTAGTTGATTATTGATCATTGTTATTTAAAACAATGAATACGAATTATAACAAATTATAGTTAAAAAAAAACACTTATTATCTTACCAATTTCAGAAATAGTTGTTTGAAATTGGTGGTGAGGTCTTAAATTAGTTATGATATAAATATAATTCAAAACATTATAGTAGACTAGAAAAAAAGGAAATAATTGTTATCTTTTAGAGATAGTAACAATTATGGTTAAACAATTTATGTTCATAAATTGTTGCTGCGCATCAACAAAAATAGTAATTTTTCAACAGTTAATTTTTTATTTTTCGTAAATTATTATTTTATTAACTATATAGATTTAATTATTGGACATATGTCTAAATTTTAAATTATTTTAATTTAAAGTTCATAGGTAATATTATATAATATTATCTACAATCAAATAATAATAATATAAAACGATGTTTACGTTTAATGATCAAATTAAATTTTAAGGACCAGAGTTTTATTTGCATTTCCACCACAACAAGTTTAACCTTCACACTATATTATTACCTACTGGTTTCACGCATTACTGCAGTACATACTCGTGAAACTGGTATTTCTCGACCTACGCTAATAACACATTGACATTTTCGCGTAGAATAAAAAAAAATTTAATGATAATAAAAAAAAATCTATAGCAGAATAATAAAAAAAAAAACAGGAATATTCCGGTTTATATTAGGTATAATATAATGTCAAGGCCGCGGTTCGTTAATAATATATTACATTATTATGCGATAATATCAGAAGACGATGTTCAGTAATATTATATTATATTGATTTGTGTTCATGACGTTCTTAAATTTTATTTAGTAACTATTGTGTTCAAAACTAAAATCGCGGTTATTGGTATATATTTATTTTTATTGTTATAGCAGGTAATACACAGTTTATAATATATTCAAATGCGAATAGGGTAACGTTAAAATATTTACGATATTATTTTAATTTTACATACATCGTGAACAAAATCTCTCCAAACAAGCCAACGGGCGTAATTAAAATATAATAACAAATGAATCATTAATATACTGATTTGCTATTTGCGACAGGTATGACGATGGTCATTATTCAATAACTGACAATTAAATTCGCAAGCTAGTGTAAATGGACACTCAATATAAATTATAAATACTAAATGTAAATACAATGAACAGTTCTAATATAAGTTTTAAACGCCAGTCAATTTTGTATTTTCTAATATTGTAATAACTCATTTAGATATATCGCAAAATGTACGTGGCACACTTATTGATATGAGTCATAAACGCATAAATAAAATATTTGAATATGATGTCCATATTACAATAATATTGTAATACGAATAATGTGTAGAATGTGTTTCCTAGAAATTACATACATTATTTTGTCCTATTTTTTTTTTTCAAAGGGACAAATATAAAACGGTGTAATTAGTTAAATTTTTTAAATTAATAGATACAACTCATTTACGTTTAGAGATGTTTTCGACAAGAATCGACAGGAAATGTTTATACGTTTTAAAATAATTAGAAATCATTAGGTAGGTACCTAATAGTTCTATTGTTTTTTTTTAAATCAGCGGTTAAATGGTGGTTTTGACAAACTTTCAAGGAGGAGAGAAGATTGATATTACATAAATATTATCAAATTATGATATAAATAGATATCAATACCTACATATAACATACACCTAATTATTTTTAAATTTATATATTTTTTTTTAGTTATTGAGGGGATGATCATCCTGTTTAAAACCCCAACTGCAGTAATTTTCCACCTGAAGTTTACCACCTCTTATTAAATGGCCTTATTATTTTTGTATAATTATACAAAAACAAAACATAATACTTTTGAATCGTGAAAAAAAGCAAAACCTCTTTTGGGGGTTATCACATGAAAAATGTCGAGTAACATCGTTTTAAATGCCCCTCAGATTAAAATTTATTTGATTAGAATAAGTCTTTTTTTACATTTTTATCATTTATATGCTCGCTTTCAACGATTCAATGTTATTTTTTTTTTAATTATTATACAATTATTTATGTTTTTTTACTTTTCATTCCTTACAAAAAACACATTTTTTGTATGGAGTTAAAAAATATAAATAAAATAAAAATTCCAAGTTATAAATACACATATAAATGAAATCATTTTTAAATTTTAAAGTTATAAACATTTGGATGTGTAAACTTATTCTCTCTTAAAACTTAAGGGTCTTGTAGATTACGTTTGTGGCTATAATATCATAAATATTGTCTAAATCTAAACAAAACTATATGAATAATGTAGAATATAATGTTATTATTTAGAAATAAATATATTTGACAAGTAAGGAATCATAATAATCGATAATATAATAATATTGCAGTTAATATATGACGACGTTATTTTTTCTCGTGGATTTAGTGAAAATAAAAAAATAATAGGTATATAATTAACTGGCTGTACAATATCATGGAGTAATTTTCGTGTTACAGAAATAGCGGGATCATAAACGTTTTCAATATTATCTTGATTATATTTGTAACATAATATTTTGATCAGTCTGTATCAAAATATACAATGTACCCTGTGTACTAACTTTCACATACGATCAAGTTTGTCAGATCGTTCATTACGGAAGTTAATAGTAGTTAAATGTGCTGCAATTACATTATAGTTATTAATTGATCATTAATGTCAATTTTGTATAACTAATAACTAAGAAATCTCGTACTTAATGTAAAATATTACAATTATTTATACCTAATAACATACATGCAATTTATACTCCGACTGCATACCTATATTTTCGTTTTACAACAATGATTAGTTGTAATTATATACTTACTTAAAATATTATAGTCGTACATATGGCGATGAAACACCAGACCGCGTTGGAAAGTTCTTGGTTTCTCATATTTATTTTTTCTAAATAGGTAGGTACTATTAGTATAGTAGGTAACATCAAGTAATGTGCTATTACAACACAGACATATTATAGTTCTCCGCGAATTCCGCATCGAAATCATACTCCTTAAATGTTATATTTGTTTACTACGGACGATTCCGAGGTGTTCCCAGCTGAATAAATACGACAATACGACTATTTAAATAAAACATAAATACATTGTTGAATTATCGTCATCACTTCTTCGTTTTTCCAGTAGAAATACTTAATTAATTTAAGATCAATAGACTTTCGATTACCAACCGAATGATTAATCACTTTTATTTCGATTTCTCCACCACAACGATTGCATTTATTATTATTACTATAATTTATTTATAATATTATTTATAAACATATTATACATATGTATTTGCTTATTATATAATAATATAAACATTACTTGAATAATAATAATACTTTAGCCCATCATCCTGTACGAATAAGAATAGATCGTCGGTGTATTTACATTTAAAATAAAGTAAATAAAGAAACAAAATAATATAACTTCCGAGCAAAGGTACAGTATAAACACAAAATTCCAATATGAGAATAAGGACTCAAAAATAAATTTACATAAAAAAAAATTAAACTGTAGAAAAATTAGGATAAAACATAGTAGTATGTAAAACATAAACAAATCATTATTTGATAATATTATAATAAGTATGTGTATATTTGATTTTGAGTGAAGCGAGAAATGTATTGGTTTTACAAAAATGTTCTATGTATGAAAACACTTGTTTGGTAGAAATAATAGTTCGATTACCGTAAATAGGGTACTCTTTTTGTACCAAATTGCATATAGTTGATACTTTATTTAGATCATATTTTGCATATTTCAAAAGTTTTTCCTTGGGAGAAGAAAAACTACGGAAAAATTACGGTTTCCTTAATCACTTTTGCGTATTGTCTATTATCGTTTTTGATTCTTTCAATAGTGTTCGAGGTGTCCAATGACAATATTCACGATACTTGGATCAGTGTTTTCAATGTAAGCTAGATTTTTCTATTAGATTTTTTTTCAGTTGAACATTTTAGTAAAGAAAATAAATATTTTATTAAATAATATTATACGTATACCTATCTATAATATTTTTACATTTTTTCCATAGTTATCGAGGCGGACAAACACCGCGGGATACTCCATGCAATGTGTGCATATAATATTATATAGTATACACAATATATAAATATTTATATTATTTTTTTCAAGTAGTATAAATATAAACAAATTTCTATATTTTTTTTCTCGTGCCTTTCACCGTCGGCGGCAACGGCGTTCTTTGCCGTCGTCTCCTGCGTCTATAAGTTATATCCATAGCAACCGAAACGAGCTTCCGGCTATATAAGAATAACGCATTGAAATCATAAATCCACCCTAGGTTTTTCCATTAAAAAAATGTAGTCACTACAGTAATTCCAAATTTTTCGCCCCGGAACGGAGAGCTTTCGGTTCACGGTTTCCGGGCAATTTAATTTTAATTTTCATCTTTCTAGCAGGTTAATTCCACTCCTATGGCAGATTATACCCACATTGCAATCGAAATTTCTTGTTAAAAAAAAAAAAAATGTATAAATAACATAATATTTTTAAAGCTTTCGTCATTGTTTTTGTAATATAAATATTTCAATCACCCTGTATGTCTACCCAATATTATTATAATAATCATTTATCGTATGTGCGAATTGCGTTTTCTTATCTTAATCTGCAAAATATCGTATTATTATTATTATTATTAGCATCATCAAAAGCAGTTACTATCTCACCTTGGATTTTTTCTAAGTTTATTATCATTTTTATATAATTTTTTATCATTGTTCATTATGTAATGTAAAATATCAGAAAATAAACAGAATTTTCACGTTACTAGTTGACCTATGAAAGAGAATATTTCACAAACATTATAATTTAGGACTAATCGGATAGTGAAACCATTGATTATAGAATAGATAGTTTATAATAATAGTCTATTCCAATGGTGAAACTAAATATTGAAAAATGTTAATATTTTGCTACCCTCCTTGACAAATTCCTACCGACGCTCTTGAGTATGGTATTATTATTATGTTTTACGTTGTTGTCGGCGGTTAGTATTTTGTTATTTATTGTTTTATTACCGCAGCCTGCTGGATAAATGTAATGGATAATTATTTCCGGAATTTACTTAAATAATAATACCTGATATATTATAGGTGTTGTAACCATAAAACTGCTTTTTGCATGTCTTACGAAACCACTGTATTTACTAGGATAATATAAACAGTATTATACATACTAGATAATATAAAATAATTATCTAGATTGCATGGATAATTAATATTTAGTTTAAACAAGTCAATCTTAATGAAAAGAAAAAAGACGAATCTAAAATAAATTAACTGTAGACAAGAGATAATTTTTCTTTCAAATCATCTATATAATATTGATATATTTTTATTTACATAATAATTCTTATGAATTTATGCTATAAATCTAAAATATATACAAATTAATTCAATATACACATAAAATGATTAAAATTACATTAATTATTTTTCTGAACTAACCTTTCGAGCGGTTGGGACTTTGGGAGAGTTGTGTTTAAAGAATATTAGGTTTTTTATTTGGGAATAATTAAAGATATAACTTTTTAAAGCTTATCTAGATAATATTAATAATACGGATATAATATTGTGACATGAAACATTATGTTATATTTTTAAATTTATATTGTATAGTGTATCTACTATCTAACTTGAAATATAACGACAATTTTGAAAAAAATATGAAATTATTTCGATTAATTCGTAAAAAAATTAATTATCACGTTTTTTTTATTTAATTAAATATTATTAAATTAAAATTAGTTATTTGAAAAAATTAATAAGAACAAAATAATAATTAATTCATTTTATATACAAATTCGGAGAACTATCTTTATCTTTTCAACTTTCTCTTTAGTTTTCACATTTGGCTCAATACATTTATTTTTAATTTATATTTTCCTTATAATTTTTAATACTTTTTTATTCTTTTCAAAATTTGAACAGATTTAAATTAATATAATTTTTCTATTTCTTACATTATATTAATATACACGTATTTTTTTAATGTATGAAACTTTTTTAAAATTAATCACAACCAAATTATATTTTACTGTGTGTTAAATTTCAAATACAGAAGTGAAAAATAATCTATATATTTTTTTTATCCAGTTGTTTTAGATTTTTTCAAAAACCGATTTATTTTGTTGTTGTAAATTGCATCGAAAACTTAAGTCGACGGTTTTAAAATATTTCGTATTACCCATAATATTTTATCGGTAAAACACGATAGAATTACACTATCATACAATAACAATAACAACAATAATAATTTATTATTATTATTACTGGAATGTAGAAGTAGCTGCTATTCATTCGGTTTTCGAATTTTCCGCATACCTGATATGTTCGTTTACGCGCTTTTCAACCAAGGTGTACAATAATTGCCGAAAATTCACCGCGATAATTGGCTTGCCATTTTCATCTTGTTTGCGGATATTCCGAGTCGCGATAATATAACATGATCGACAATTTTAAAATGCACACGACACATATATTATAATAATTATAATACATATTAAATGTGACTTATATAGGTGTGCATTTAGTTTTTGGCTTTTTGTAGATCGATTGAAAACAAAGGCCGATCAAAAGATTGGTCCACAATTATTTTTATTGTATATACATAATTATGTCATTATTTATTAACAACGTTCTAAAATACCATAAAATATGAGTTTAAAAATAAATAAATCCTGAAAAGTGTACCAAAACGCCGTTAACGCGTGCTCTAATAATCAGTAATACAATTTACTATTTGTAAATTTTAGATAATTTTAAGTTATTTATTATTACAGTGAAAGAAGCAATAAATTGAGGATCTTATTATATTGATCTACCTTGTAGAGTCGTTACAACACGCAGTAAACACTGTTGGCAAACATTTTTGAAAAACCAAAAATAGTTTATACTTATACGCAATTCTTGTAAATATTTTTTTTTTAAAATCGATAAAAACGTTGTAAAACCATTAGAAAGGGAGAAACAATGATAGAAAGTGTCAAAATAAAAAAATAAAACTATCAAAAAGTTTTGAAATTGAATATTTTTTGAAAATATTATATTGAAGAAATTAGGGTATAATAATAACCAAAAAAATTATTTTACAAATTCACAGTCCTAGTTATTATTTTTATACATACTCAAAACAATATAATTAAGTTATAACGCATACTATTTTTACTCCGTATTCGTAATGTAAATATATATTATATTCTATGCGCGTAATATTTTCGTCGTATTCCAATCGTTATTACCGTTGACTTAACCAAATTTAGCCAGTAACTTATGTTTACGATTACTATTACGATTATTTTAAATAACTATTTTCTCTCTATAAGTTATGGATTTTCAATATACTGCAGTAATAAATAATAATATGTAATCGTTAATATTTTTTTTTCTTAAAAATGTTTTCCTTTCTTTTATCATCAAACTGATAATAATAATACAAACACGACAAAATCACAATCAATAATATTATTATTTTTTTTTGTTGAAAAATTCAACTTAGTTTTGGTATAGATACTTATTTATCTTATAGAAAATGTTCATTTTTTCAGTGGTTTACGCATGTTGTGATATATTATATTTCAACCTCAACCATATTTACGTAATCACGACTTTGTTTTTTACTTTTAATACTAACGTATAAAATGTAATATATTATGATTACACACTCCCAAACGGTTTTATTCATTAATTTGTGTATAATAATATGTTACGTTATTATTATAATGATTATGCATTCTTTATAGTAGTTGGCCACGAACGATATGACAAACAATTTCTGGGATCTAATTCACATTCGGAGGATAAATTAAGTCCACGAGTTTATTTTTATTAACGTCATGTTATTATTACTCTGTCTGAATTTGAGTGGGTTGGAGGAGGAAGAAGAGGTGCGTCCCCGGGAATTACAAAGTAGGTAGATATTATAGGTCCCCTGTAAAATATCAATTATTTTTTATTTTAAATTAAGTTGTTAAAAAAAATTAAATTTGTTAACGTACTATACTTATAATGAAATTGTGTTTTGTATACCTACTGAGATATGAGGAAAAATAATTATAAAATTATATAGTCAAATACAAATATTGGAATGTCTAACGTAGAAATGTTATTATTATATAATGTTGTTAATATTGTATTATTTAAAGATTTTTTAGGTTGGTTAGTGTCTTGGTCGTGACTTGTATAGTAAAATTTGTAATAGATTTATTAGTTATGAAAATAATTATTATATTTTAAAAGAACATTTTTATGGTATAAGTTATTACTTGCCATGAGGTATCGTATTTTTTATTTTCTTGCCTGTTATTATTATTCTGAGATCGAATAATGTCAATAATAATAATAATAATAATAATAATAATAATAGTAATAAAATAAAATGTCGAAATTTTAATAACGAAGAGAAAAGCTTGTTTTATTTTTTAGGTTAATTATTATAATGTTAATTTTACGTGATTTTTATTAATTTAAAATCGATTGAACAATGTTGGCATAATCTTAAAAACGTATACTATGTGGGGATAATGAGTATTCGATTTTAATAAATATGTCTTCTGATTTCATTTAACGTTTACTGAAACAATAAGTCCACCGACAATAAGCACTCATCAGTCATAGTTACTCGGTAGTAAATTATTTACTTTTACTGCGATAACACCATAGTTTTGATTTTGATTTAAAATAGTAAACACTTAATACCTATTATACCTATATATCACGAGTTTAAATTGCCAGTATTCCATTACCATAATATATAAATAGTGTTGGTAACCGAAATAAATATTATAACGGATACTATACGGATTATTCGTTATTAAATTCTATATAGAAGCTATAATTTTCGTAATGAATGTAACGTAATGTACGTGTTTTGATAAAAAAAATAAATCGAAAATATACCAACCACAACATAATAAATTTATTGTCGTTCGTTATTCGAATATTTCGGCGTTTCATTCTCGTTTATTTGGCCTCAGTATATTATTTCGTTCGATATTAGACTGTATAGGTACTTATAGGAATAAGCTCGATACACGCGTGTACATACAGGGTGATCACTGTTTAGAAATACGTGTTTTGGAAGGCCGGATCAATATACATTTTCCATGTTGTCATCATTATTTATGTAACACGATTTTACGATTACCCTCCATATAATGTATAAAACATAAAATTTAGGTCAACAGAGAACGGTTTAGAATACAATATCGGAAACGTATCCAGAAGGCAAATACGGACGATAAAAAAAGCACATGCTGGAAGAATCAAATCATTCGGACGAGGCGAATTTCGTCGTTCTCTGTGTAATAATATATATGTATTCGAAGATCCGGTGTAATGTTATGAAATGTGCAGTGTACAATAAAAAAAAAAATATTCGATATCTTAGATACGAGACGGGTGAATTTTTAATAACACGCTTAAATTGTATGATACATTTTTGTACCACAGAGTTTAAAAAAGTAACCTACGATTTTTTTCATTGAAAAAAAAAAATTCTCGATGAAGATGAATAGGGTGATACCCTTTCTATACAGAGAGCTCAAAAATTAAAAAAAAAATTAATTTGGTATCAGAAATATTTATAAATTTTGACTTTTGCTTAATATTACAAAAAAAAAAAAAAAACACACGGCTTTAGGTGATAAACTATTGTTACTTATCAGTATTAATTATGTCCGAAACTTTGGATGGAGACATTTTCGTCAGAGAAGGAGTAAACTGTAACGACTTCTGTACAATAGGTTCCTAAGATATTACAAAAGTACGGTCTATTATTTATACTAATTTTTTTGTCATTCTCAATTTGAAAACCTCTTTTCAATACTTTACAAACAAAGTTATTTGCTCTATATGCGCGCAGAAACCATAATTGAAATCAGTTGCAGTATATAGGTTTGTCAGATTATCACGATCATTAATTTATACCGCCAAACAGTATAACCGAATCGTATACCATTGATACTTCAACGTTGATTGTTCGAATTCCAAAGCTGAAATCCTTGACTAATGTCTAATCGCATTCATATGGTGAAACTTATATAATATTATTGTAATATTCGTAACAAAGTCATAAGGATTATAATATGCATCGACTGTATATTTTGCACTAAAGACGTCGAGAAATCTTGGAAGTTCGTATTATAATATAACTTAATAGTCACAGAAAGTTATACAGTCATTTTATAAGTATGACCATATGTACATATATATTATTATTATTATTATTATTATACGCATAAATGGCAATTTACCAAAACATACTAACTTTCAGTTTTTAACACTTCATTAACTTTATAATAGGCGTATTCTTAAAACATTTTGTTTAATGTTGGATAATTAAATTGTTCATAGGTATTTTCCGTTATTTTAATCATATAAATTAACTTGACTGAAATTCAATTGTAAGTAAATCGTTATTTATCAAGTTATATTATGAATACAAATAAGTTTAGGATAGATTAAAAGTATTATCATTTTGTAAAATATACAAAACTAATTAAGAATATTGTTTTGTAGTATTTTTTTTTTTTTTAAGTTCTCAACGGCTATGATTTAACATGACATATTATTACTACCTTATCATTTTATTATATATTAAGTTAGTTTTATGTGCAATAATAATGCAGACCCGACTCTTTTAAAAAATATAATGTGCATCGACCGGATTTAATAATAATATATTATTGGATGGGCGTAATAATTGAAATTTCGTTTACACGCCTTTCGCCCATGGTCACACTCTAAACGCAATATTAATAACGCATTAGGTCGCTAATAACCCGATCAGTGGTCACCGGTTACGATTGATATTTATGGAGATTAGTCTAGTTATGCACATACAGATTATGTTCACGTATAGAGATTGCGTATAACATACAGGGTGTCTCCAAGTTTGTTCAGGTCAATAACTGTTTACATATTTTATGTTGTTGAAAATTTCTCATGTTTAGGATAGTTCAGCTGCATTTAAATGTTATTTGATTTATTTAAGTTATAATTCTCATTTACGATCCATTTTTGTCAATTTGATTTCATTAAAATTTATTTTTATTATTTTCACATAAAATCCATATGTGTAGTTTTACAGTCCAATTGTGTAACTATATTACCTACATACACGAGTAATGGATAGGACCTACATTATTTTACAATTTTTAATTTAAGTAAATATTCTGCTGCCTTCTTGCTTTACTCGATTTAACACCCAAAAACGATTTATTTTTTTGTTCTCAAGTAATTCAATGTTTTTTTCGAATTATACTCAAAGTATTCAAGTTTATAATTGTAATTTATTTTAAATTATTATTTATGTTACTCAAGTTTTTCTTTCGCAATATTTTACTTAAAATTAAATATTAAATTTATGATAATATTTTACTTACTAAAATTTTGTTCATTCAATGATATAAGAAATCAAGTTTTATACTTTCATATACCATTAAATTAAAACAAATTTATTCTTGTACCTAAAAATTGAAAAGAAGAAATTTATTAATATTTATGTGAAGGACTTGAAATAACTTACGTTTATCTACACATTTGTGGTTCGCAATAATGCGATTTAAATTTTTGTTATAATATTACAAAATGTTAGGTAACAAAGCCATTTTCTTGATAATTTAATATACAAAAATTATGAAGTCGAACTCATCGTAACAAAAATAATAACAATAATTTAACGTCATGAGATATAAGTTATAATTTATTGTTGTGCATGGTGAAGCTTATAGTCTCCCCTGGTTGACATTTTTTTCTATTAAATAGTAAATTGTATTATTTATAAGCGATATAAATATTTATGTTCCTTTCAATTCATATCCCTATTTGCGCCTATATGCGACACAAGAAGCGGATATCTTTATTATTACAATATACATAATATATATAACATATAAAAATAATATTATTAGAAAAATCGTCATAGCATCAACTTTTTTGATGACCAATGTTTATTAATTCATTATGACTTTACGATTTCGTAAACGCGTATTACCGTCAGTTATCTCGTTTTGTTGTAAGATTGCAATCGAAAGTCGAGGGTCATTCGAGAAATTTAGACACGCAGGTCAAAAGTTCAAGAGAATTGTTTTTCAAATGACGAGAAAACGAATTAGAAATTATGTTATAATCTTTGTCCCGGGAGTAATCGATTTGTGGATATTGTGGATAATCGTGTAATTTGACTTAACTACTATAATAGAATTATCTCGAATCTCGTACCAATTATTGTGGTTCTTGATCAAAATATAATATATTTTTATTATTATATTTCTTGTAATTTTTGAATTTAACTTACAAATTATCTGGATAATATAAATATCGTTAATGTTTACTAATACATATAAATTAATTTATCCTATGAATGTAAGTTTTAATAATTAAATTTGTATGTTAATTTTATAGAAAAGAAGTGTTCATAGTGTACATTAGTATTTAATACTAAATTTAATAACCCCTTATAAAATTATAATTATGAATTTGATAATAGTAATTAAATAATTGTTGTCGAAAAAAATTATAATATAAGAGGTACTTAACTATAACAAGTATACTTACTACTCACTACATAATATGTTTTATAAAAAATGAACAATGACAAATAATACAATCATAATGTTGTAGAAAAATTGTAACGAAACGATAGAAATCTAAACGAATTATCCTTTTGTTCGTCATTATACTTGTAATTGACGTATATTATTGTGCCCAAGTGAATGGATGTTGCCCAAGTTTAAAACGATTTATGGCATTTTATTGTGTTGTAACATGATTGCGATCAGGATCTTTGTTATCAGCTGGATGCCAAATCGATCAAGAACGAACGTATGCTATTCGATTTTTCGATTCATAATGTATACTATATACTAATATAGTATTATTAATAATATATAATATTATCATTGTTGACAGATTGGCTATCACGTAATCACGTAAATTAATAAGATATAAACTAAATTGCACAGTAGTAATATATTAATATTATAATGGTTCATATTAATCAACCACGTTAAGTACGCATAATAGTTGGTTCAATATTATGACGTGATTACAATAATAATTATATAGTTATATTTTTAAATTTTTAAATTTTGAGCGAAGCGAGACATTTTTATTGTTTATAAAAAAATGGGAAAATGAGTGAAATTAAAAGTGAAAACATATAATTTTAGTTTATTTTGCACTTACGCCTTTGGTGAACAATTTGAATAATTTATCATATTCAAGAACACGTGTTAAACGTTATGTACCCGTGCATTATTGTATTGTTGACAATACAGCGATATTGTAAATCAACATTAATAAATAATAATAGAAAGTTTGTCCGGATTGACTGGCCGATAGGCGGTAATCGACGGATTTCACGACAGGTCAAATTGATTAGCCATGTAAACGGATTTGGGACCGTCAAAAACCAAATGCGCTTACTCTGACTACTGATAAATATTATTGTTAATTTTAAAATGAATGAATATTAAGTTATGGCGGTGATAGTAACGCGTATCTGGAGTGAAATAAAAACCGCGACAACGTTACGCCTGGGGAATTGGGACATTCTAGCTCTTTTTGGCGTGGTCGTTTTTGTGTAAAAATTACTCGATTCAAATTTCGCTCTCAAATAATATTATTATTTTTGTTTGCCGTCAATGCGAATTCCCACGGTCCAGTGGTCGAAATTTAATTCATGTTGACGTAAAAAAAATTTCGGAAATCGCAATATTTGTTTCATGGGTGGGGTTGGGGACATGTGCTTATTTAAAAATCCCAATTTATAATTTTATAGGGTGGTTGGGACAAGAGACAACGTGTCTCCAGCCCCACCCATAGTAATCTTGAATTTGCAGGAAAATGAAAAGCATACAAAGTCGGGCAATACTAATGCAAAATCATTCTAAATACGTGCTAAATAATGATATTTCTCGAATTTCTCAATAGTTTTTCCTCCGGATAAGAAAAACTGCCAAAATAGGGTAAGAAATTGCGTAATTTACGGAAACTGTATTTTTAACGAATTTGATTTTAAATATTTTATGATAACTGTAATTCAATTTTGAATCTAGGGATTTCAACTTTATTTTGAGTATTTTCGTAGATAATAAACACAGGTTCAAGTATTTTGGACCACGGTAAGTTTAGTAATTTTTTTCAAAACGATCCCTCGTGGTAACTTGATTGTGACTTGTGACCCTATTTATATATTATAATATATAAATTTGCTAGGTACACGTTATTATTTTGTGTGTAGGCTTTCGTGATGTATGTGAGGTACCTAGACGCTTTACATTAATAATTATTATAATAATATACTTATCTAATACACATAATTATTATTATACACCGTAATATGACCGCTGTGAGTAATGGACGATTGACCGCTCATCGTAGACTTTCACCTTTGGCCTGAAGTCATATTGGTACTATACTGTTGTTATCATTATTATCGTTATCGTTATTATATATATGCATGAATGGAAAACATGATATGATGGCACATGCAGAAGGGCATGAATTTATGTCTAAATACGATTAATAAAAAAAAAATATAAAAAAAAAAGAATGAAATCCACTGAGTATTTTTGTAGGTATCAAATAACTAAAAAAATCAATAGAAATAATTAATACAAATATATTATAAAATTACTAATTAGTGTTGATTTTTTTGTTATTTTAACAAAATTATAACGTAAAGTACCTATTTCAAAAATATATTATATTGGTGAGTTTCATAATTTAAACCGGTATTATGTAGTATTTTGTAGATAAAATACTCGTATCTCGTATGTTGTTATAATATATAGAATTTTATAAAAAAAATACGTCATTAAATACGTAAGTAACGAAAAAAAAAAGAATTTTCTACAATTTCGAGTAAGTAGTAGCCCTAATTATTCACTCTATTTTTTTATGTAGTGTAAGTTTTTATTACAAAATAAATTAAACATCGGCGTCGGATTATATCCAGTACCTGGTATTTGGTATACCTGTGCGGTATTTATGTATTATACGATCACAATATAATTATTATTATCATACCTTTCTTGACGTTAATAGTTTAACAAAATATCTCATAGTCATCACGCAATGTCTTTAAAAAAACAAAAATTAATTTTGTACGTTGTAATAACGACGATAATATACATTGATAAAATAATATTATCTTGATCGCGTATGAAATGTTTTTGTTTTATTATAGAAAATTATTTATTGTTTGAACATATTTTATTATTGCGCAAAATACGTTTTTTTCGTGTCTCTTAAAATATATTCAATTTTGCTAAAAACACACGCGTTATACTAGTTTTTACAATTGATGGATTCAGTGTTCACAATATATAATATAACGAATGTACCTATATAGGTTAAGTTAGGTCAAGTTAATATAGTTAAAATACAGATTTAACCTGATAATGTTATTTTTTTCAGAACAGTTAACTACGTATATTACAGTATATGAAATTGAAATAATTATTAATTCACTTGGTAAAAATAAATTGTAAAATAAGTACCTAGTACTTTTAATACTTTTTTTAGTAAAAAAAAATAATTTTATGTCACTACGCCGTATAGTATATAGGTATTTATATTATCTATTATACCTATATGTACCCATAATATACTACTATTATCAGACAATATAATTTTAAATAAATAACTCTGTTATAAAATTAATTACATACCAACTAATATACTTAAATAATAGTAATAATAATAATAATAGTTTTATTTATTATAAAACACATGTACCTACATATAAATTACTATTGGTTATAGGTTACTATTATTATTAGGTAATATGTTTTTAATTTAGAATAAAAAATACTTTTGAAATGAATTTAATTAAATATGTATTCAAATATTTTATAATAAAATAACCTAGTTATAGAAAACTAGAAAATTGAATAAAAAATAGGAATTTATAATAAATTCATTATACCATACAACAGGATAATTATTACAACGACTATAGACTAGGCCTTAATTATTTAAACATTATAATACAAACACGACGTTCAGGCGTAACAGGATATGTTTTTATATCGATTAAAAACGAAAATATTATATTGTCGTTAATCTCTCTTTCGTTCGTGGATTTGATGTTTCAATTATAATATTGAAATTACGTATATTATATTTATTATGCGGTGTTTTCGTACATATTTGTTCGTTTGTTATTTTCTAATTTTTCATTTGGAGTCGATTTGTTTTTACTAAACAATTATCATTAATGTAATACTTATTGACAATTATACATTTAAACCATCATTCTATGTTTGACCACGATGACCAATCGGCCCGGAGCGGATCGAAGCTTTCGACTGAAAACATAACAAATATAATACCGCATCATCGTCTGACTGCGGCATATGATTAGAAACTAATTTCGGGATATTATTATACAATTCTTAGTGAAATTTATATAAAATTACCCCCCCCCCCCCTCATTGTTCTATTGACTATGTAAATTGTTGTACGCCAATATTTAGCGAGTAGGCGGACAGTAAGAATTTAATAATTATATTGCCAACAAAAACGATTATTATTATTATTATTATCAATATAATATAATATCTACGGTATTGTATTGTTGTGTTATTTAGTTATGCCGCAATCGATAAACCTATCGATGAATTTAATTTGATGGAAATTTCGAAAACTAGAACACGATATAAATTCGATAATTACTATTTGAAATTTGAAATTATTTCACATGTATTTTTTAAAATATAATTTTATGTTACAAATTTACAATTATATGAAACAATTTCTTATTATAACGTTCTTGTCACTCATCCTCAACGTGTTTCGCTGGATTTTTTTTGTAAGCAAAGTTGAACAACAAAATTTAATTTTCAGTTTTTAATAATTATTCGTAACTTTCTGGGGAAAAAACACATTGTATATAATTTCTCCGATTAACTTCTATTTTTTTTTCAGGAAATTCGACGATATTTTGATCTTCTATATCAAATTTTCCTAACAAACGCCTAGCATCTTTCTCGTGCCGTCATGATTATTTACATTATTTAGAATAATTCGCCGAATAAGCTAAACCTTTTTTTCTTGAATTATAAACACAAATAGGTAGGTTAGGTTAGGTTAGGTTATGTATTCTTAATATCATTGTATGTTAGCTATAAGTGTTATATATAGTTAAAGTCAAGTGAACTTTTATCGATATAATTGTTGTTAAGATAAATGTATATAGCTTATTTTATATTAGACAAGTTTTTCAATATTGAATGATTTATCACACGTATAACTATTATAAATAAACTTAAGACGAGTTAACCAGGTTGATTTTTTCACTTAAATTTATCGGTTGGCAAACTCGAAGCTTTATAAAAATTAATTTTTATACTAATTCAACTGCGTTAAAAACCAATAACATACATTTTCAATTTCCCTGCAGCGTTGGTTATTCGTCGTATTAGTTTTATACCTATTCTTATATTTTTTAAAAATTATGCATAATGTATATTATAACAGGTACGTGTTATGTTATAAAATGGTCATAATAACGATTATAATATTATTATAACGGGCGAAAAGTACTCGTACATCGTACTATACACAAATACGTTTATAATAATATGTATATTTGAAATGTGTCTTAGTGGCTCTCACCAATAGACCGTGGCAAGGTCATCATGGTCAGCTTCTCGGGGTCAAGCCGTGAACTCCACAACAGAGTGAAATTATTACTTTCATTGACGAAAGAATCGAGTAGGAAGGAAAACAGTTTGCCTCCAGGATGCGTGTTCTTTCAGCCCACGATACCACTAGAAAATACAATATTACCTTACCTAGGTAATAGGTACTCATAATAATGCGTATATTGAATAATAATAATAAAATTTTAATCGAATATTTTATTTATTTATTTGTTTTTTTTATAATTCCCAGTTATTAACCTTAGGTATATATTTAGTATTTTATAATTATATTTACAATATTACTATACAATAATAATTAATTTTAATTATAATATACACATTATTTTAAAACTATAATAATATATAATATATATGTGTATAATGCAAAAGAAAATTTAATACTATTACATCAATATAAATTAATATGAACATTAAGCAATACTATATTAGAGTATACTCTATACTCTATATTATGGAGAGGTCGCACCAAATAGCGGACCGCGGTCCGGATACGGACCTCGAACACTTTTTTTATGGACACTTATCCACGGAGTAGTTTTTAAATTTGTATAATATAAATATAGAAACTATAAATGTGTCACATAAAATTTATATTTATATTTAATAACAATTTATATAATTTAATATTTTTATCTATTTTGAAAATAATTATTATGGTTTTTTCGATATTAATATTGATAATATAATATTTTGTATTTTATTTTTACAATAATGATCAACAATTATAATATGGGCGAAAAATATCGATAACGATGACGGTCGCTAGTTTGGGAGTCTGCCGTTCGAGAGACTCAATTGTGTATACAAATTTCATATGCATGACAAGGTTGAGGACGGGGGTAGATTGTATAGATGTTATTCGGCATATTGAGACTAGATTCATTCAAAGTTTTTGCCGTCTCCATCGCAGTCACGTATTTTTCTGTAAACACGAAAATCTGCAGCGTGTCGTGCGTCCGAAGAAAAAAGAATGAATAATTGAATTAGAATATAAAATAATATAAATTATCTATTCTTATAATTAAAAAGCTATTACAATTTAAATGATAAAAAAAGGTATTTTGTCATTTTTGTATTAAATTTTCAGTCTCCCCGATGAATTTACTTGCGAGCCGCCACTTGTATTCTTTTAATTTTGATTACGATTTTATGTTTTAAGAGTCGACTAATACTGTAAATATGTCAATTTTTATTGTAAAATACTACGATTTTATATATAAATACATTTATATACATTTTATATATGTGTATATTATTGTAGAATTATGTGAACATATATTTCTGAATTTCTCTATTATTAATTAAGAATATATAGAAAAATTAATTTATAATAAAGGTAAAATTATTTTACCGTGTATGTTAATTTAAAAGTACATTGCAATTTGTATTAGTACATTGGATCTATCATACGATCTATCATTTCGATATATCGTATATGATATAATTATATTGAAATTTATATATAAAAAAAAATACATAGGAAAAATATTTTACACTGCCATAATATAATTACATTTTTAAGAAAAATAATTGAGAATTGTTAAAGCCCAATAGATTAATATTCAGTTTTCTTTGTTAAGAACAACAAAATTTAACAAAAACAAGATACCTTTAAAGGTTTTCATATTTATTCAAGTTTATAATGCGAAGAATATATTTATTGAATACATACGTGGCAAAGTATGATTGTATTTATTGTGAAAAATTCGAAATTCCAATTTATAAATACAAATTATATTGTTAAATAATACAAAATAACACAACCATTAGAAGAACTATATATTATCTGTTTAGGATACTGAACTGTAAAATAATATTTATCTTATATTACATAATAAAATACACTACAATTAATAATTTATAGAAGATTTATATTTTACAACACACAGTTATTATGAATTTTATCTCTTCATCTCTTCTTCTTATATGAGAAAAACTTTTGGAACTATTGCAATGATTTTTGTTATCATCAATTTTTTTTATGTCTGAATCCACGTTTTTGGATATACATTTTTAAAATGAACTAAATAAAAAAAAAATCAAGTAAATGTATAGGTTTAGTTTACGTATATGGTAAAATTTTAGAACAGATTACCATTATAATATATTATAACTGCGTAAGTTTCACTTATAGTTGTATTTTCGAATGCAATATTATGTTTACATTTATTCTTTACTATTTTTCTCAGATGACAGAAGGGACGAATAAGGAACGTCCGGATTCGACCTTCTAAATTTTTTAAAAATGTAATTTAATGTTATAACTTATAAACATGTAATATTAAATGTGTTTCTTTATTTCTTAACGTGTCTTACTGGATATTTTTAAAATTAAAGATGAATAGAAAAATTTGATTTTTAGTTTTTACTATGGTTATTAGTTTAATTTATGGTAAATTTCTGTAGGAGAGAAAAAACACATTGTTTATACTCTCTCTAATTGATTTCAATTTTATTTCCAGAAAATTCCATGACATTTTGATCTCTATATAGGTTACTATTATTAACATGGTAGCTTTCAAATGATAGGGTGGTGTATGATTTTGTCTTTCGTGTAATCATGATTATTTACATATTCAGGATAATTCGTTGAACAAGTTGATCTTTTTTCTTTAATTGTGAAAATTAGTATGTTGGACATAAAAGAGTTTTAAATTTAAATTCAAGTTAATTTTTATCGATTAATTTTCTATTAAGATTAATTTATATATAATAGTGAATTTTTTTTCAATATTAGATGATTTGTCACACGTATCACTATTATAAATAAACTCATTTTGAATTAACTAGGTTGGTTAAATTCTTCACTTAACTTTATCGGTTCATATGCCTACTCGAAGTTTTTTTAAAATTAATTTTTATACTTACCTAACTGACTAAATAAGCAATTACAAATATTCTCCATCTCCCTGCAGCATTGGTTAATCGTCGTATTATTTATATACCTACCTATTGCTATATTTTTTAATAATTATGCATAATATTATACCAGACAACTTAATATGCTATGATGATTAAAATTACAAATTACGATAATAATAATATTATAGCGGCCGAAAAGTAATCATACTACACAGTTTACATAAATACGTTTATAATAATATGTATATTTGAAATTTGTCCTAGTGAGTTCTATCGTGGGTAGCTTCTCGGGGTCAAGCTGTGTGAATTCTACGGTAGAGCGAAATTATTATTTTCATTGACGAAAGAATTGAATAAGAAAGAAAAATTTGCTCCGATCACGATACCGCTAGAAAATACAATATACTTATTCATAATATAATATGTACTGAATAATAACAAAATTTAAATTGAATAATTATTTATATATTTTTTTTTTTTTTAATGACCAGTTATTAATCATAGGTATAGACATACATTTAGTATTTAAATATTATTTGTTTATTACAATAATAAATAAGTATAATTACAATATATTATGCATAATTTTAAAGAAAAACGAAATTTAATAAGATTATATCAGTATTTAAATTGCTAAAAAGTTACATAGGGGTATTTTGAGTTTTGATTATAGTTTGAATCATATAGATACAAATTGGGTGCGAATTTAGAGGGTGATATAATTATAATTTTATATAATATATAATATAATTTAACTATTTATATAGAACAATATTATCTGTTATGATAATTAAGAGAGACAATATTATATATGTTATATATTTGTATGAAATAAATTTTAATTATGGTAATTTAATTCTTGATTTATAGTCTCGGGCATGCTAAAATCTTTCCATTGTCTTCAGTGTCTAAAAAATAACAAATACAAATTGAAATTTAATTTAATTACAATTTGTATATTATTATAATATGATTAGGTTCTAATTTCTATGATTTAATAAAAAAATATATTGATTAGTGATATATTGCAAAACAATAATAATAATGAGTTTCTGAGTACAACACAACCGCACTCCTAATAGGAAATCATTTCCCCTGTATTAGATTTTCCGTTTTTGCGTAGATAGACAAATTTAAGTATTCCAAAATTACAAAACGTAATCGATTTGCTGCGGAAAGGTGTCACTTGTAGACCATTAGATCACGGAGGCCCCTAAATCCGCCAAAGGCGGATAAAACACTTTTCGAAATTTCCCTTAAAAAAATGTTCTTCTACAAAAGGAATTTCGTGTACGCCGAGGGCGTACTCCCAAGACGAAATCGATATGCCGTTTGCTAGTTATAATATAATATTAAATATGATTATAGTTTCTATGATTTAATAAAAATAAATTGTTCGGTGATATATTGCAAAACAATATGTTACGTAGTTATGGATAATATTTATTAAAAATATAAAATAATAATAAACAAATTGTTTTCAATATAAAAATTGCCTTTTATTATTTTGAATATAAAATTTTGGGTTTTAAAATGAAATATAAAACATATTGTCTTTGAAATAAGTTCTAGTATAAACATAAGTTATTTATAATAACCATGCATTAATGTACATTAAACGATTGAACAATTTATAAACAATATACCAATTCAATATTTAAAACGAAAGAAAATGATGAATATTCAATACATAAAACAAAACAATTTTGCTAATGCTTTTTTGAATAATTAGATAAACATTTTTTCAAATATGATTATAATATATTTATTAATACTGAATTCAAGTATATTTTGTACTAAATACTTATTATGTACGTTTTACTATATATTATTGTAATCTAAATAATTTCTATTTGAGTATTTAAATTTATTTTATAATTACTCGTAATTTCAATTGATTTGGACAAAAATAGTATGTAATTTATTACATGTTCTAGAAAAATACATTTTTTTAATTTAAAATTAAATTTTCATTTGTTTCTGATATAATTAGTTCATTTAAATATTATTCAAAATCTTATAGTTTTAGATACAAAACTATGATAATATACCAACTTAGCTGTAATATTAACAAAATGAACGAGAAAAAAATAAAAAATGATTATTCATATTTTAACAAATCAAAAAGGCGGTAAGGTCGATTTTGGGAGTTTCTCCTTTGTCCCTTCAGTCCTCGGAGAAGTTAGTGGTTTATTATAATTAAGATTTAAATGCAATGATGTTGCTTTCCAAAATACGATTCTGAGTGAAATTCAATATAATACAATTTATTGAACTGATAATCCGTTCCAAAATTTTACTAAATGTGTAATCTATTTATGTGAATATTTAAAAATGTTTTCATGTCCATACATTCAATATTGCATAAGTTTTTATGAAGATCTAAAATTAATTTCGTTAAAATTAGGATTAAAAAATTTTCGAAAATTTTCCTTTTTTTCTGTTATTTTTTGGTAGTTTTTCTTCTCCCAAGAAGACATTTTTGAGATATTCGAAAAATTAGCTAGACAAAGCACTAAGTAGATGCAATTTTCTATCGTAAAAACATATCCTATTCGTGGTAATTGGACCATTATTTATTCCCGAAAAAATATTTTCAGACAAAAAAAAACATTGTATAACGAATACATTTTTCGATTCTCAGAATCTATGAGAATTAAGTATACTTTAATAATTGTTATATAAATAATATATAGGTACATACATGTTATAATATGTGATTAAATGTAATTAAGTTTTAATATATTCTAAAATTATAAATTATAATTATTACGTTTCTCTTGCAAATTTTTATCAGTTTCTTTATTATTAAATACTGAATTAAAAACAAATTAATTTTCGCATGTTATTTATTGGTCAAAAAAGTTAAAAAAAATTAAAATGACCACATATTTATATTTATTGTTATTCAATTTTAATAATTAATATATCTAATTGTATAATATATAATATTATAATTTTACTTTTGGTCATTATATTATAAGTGTACAAATTGTTTACAATATTGTAGTGAACCCACATTTAGCCACGTTCCACATGAAGTTCAACGGAATCTGTTTCAGTATTTTATAGTACTTGAAGTCTTTCACTTGTTGGTTTGATATTTTATTAAATAAATACACTCAGACTTTACGTAATGTTAAAGTATTAATTTATTATTAATAAGTGTAAAAATAGTTATAAAATAGAAAACATGTTTAAGACCAATGGATAACGTTGAGGACTGAGATATAATTAAACTTAAAATGTAGTCTTAGCATACTCGGATAAGTGATTATACGACAATTATAAATATACAAGTCTTTTCGTCTTCGAAATTTCATTACATCTAAATATGTTTACATCAAATATGCGTTAATATAGTAGACTCGAAAGCGATACAAATGATAAAGCCGACAATACCAAGACGCGTTGTTATTGTAACTCTGGCAGGTGGTAGAAGATAGGGTTTGAAATTTAAATTTATTAATTAGTATATATAATTTAAATGTCTATAATTGATTTATAGTGTAATTGTTTACTTCAAAATCGCATTTATTAAATTTTATAATTAATATATGAGGTCCGCTGACCCTTTTAATTTAAGAATCTGTTTATTACTAAATACTATTAATACTATGAAATAATTAAAATATCAAGAACCTAATTCATATTATTTTTGTTGTTTTCTCCAAAATTCATGTTGATAAAAAAGTAGTATATTCCTACTTTCCTCTATAATTATTATATACTCGTACTACAAAAAGATATGTAATATTAATGATATGTAAACCATTTGGGTTTACTACAATATTTGTAATTACTTTGTATTTCATATAGGTAATCAAATAGTATAATTTGTTAATCAAAAATAATTTTCTACTATAGTTGTATTTCAAATTTCATCACCGTATTCCATTAAAAATAATTCTAATTGCGTATACAAAGTATTGCCGGTATGTAAAATTGTTACCATTATCATAGATTACTTAATGTGAAAACTATACATAATACTGTTGATTGCTAAAAAAATGAATGAAATAATATATTCCTAATAAATGAAATATTCCTATTAAGTACTTATGATCATAGATAAACGTGCGAACAGGGGTAGCAATGTGTGCTCTTGCTGCCCCTGAACGGTTTAAGTAGGTAGTGTTACGGTCACATTATGCGACCCGAACGGCTGCTCCAATTTTTGCAAAGTAGGCATAAATTCTTAACCGCCGATCTCAGTACGTATGACAAGTGGGGAGACGCAATATACAACACGAGAATAATATAAACAAATAAATACGAGAGTCGACTTATTACCGTCATTGCGCGAGGTTTAAATTATAATTTTATACTTAAATTATTTTTATATTTTATTTAAATAATTGTTGTCTGTGCGCGTCGTCTCCGCCTGTCATCCGGATTTCCATTGGTCAATCGCTTGGATCCAGATATCAGGTGTATAATTTATATATATGTATATAATTACATAGGTGTTTTGTTGCTAAATATATATATTCCATTGTGTTGCTAAATTGAGAGTTTACTTATTTGAACTGAGATTAAATACGAGCCCTGGAAGTCTCTGTGGGGCTATATAAATTAAATAGAGAACTTTAGATTTCCTAGTAATATAAAAATTGTTAATGGGGTGGGGGAGGGGGCATACGCAGCCGATATTATTGAATTGTACAATGTATTCATACATGCGAATTTTATCATATATAAACGATAAACATATTATTATGTTCATCAAGTAATATTATATAATAATATTACTTTTAAAATCATTAATTATTTAAAACAATTAAAATAATATAGTTTTAACTTACCGTAGTAGAGTTTGAGTTTACATGCCATTATAAAAGTGTATTGAAAATGGCTTTTTTTTTTTTTTTTAATTTTAGATAAATATTGTTTTTTATTGTTCGATGTTTATTTTGGATTATTCATAGTAATAAATAATTATTTAAAAAAAATATGTATATATAATTAAATGTTAATATATAATATTGAAACCAAATACAATGTATAGAATGATAAAAAATCAAACTCAAATTACGTCTACGATGCCAAGCGAGCAGAACAGAATAATTAATTTTTACATATATTTTGTATGTATAAAAGTATTTATTAGTATTAGCATTCAAATTAAATTATATATTAATTATTAAAAACTAAATAGTTGATGGTAAATTTAATTAGAGCTGAGGCTCTTTGATTGACAATCCCCGTTGAGGCCTCTCACGCCCAGTCCGACCTTGGTCGAGACTCGAAAGCCGGAGCTCAAAGGATTTTTTTTTTATTAGTAGAATATTTTATGTTGTAATAATAAATATATATATATTACAATGATTTGATTACATAGTTACGTTATTTTTTTTCCCGATAATCTAAAAATTACAGGAATTATTAAACATTTTTGGAAAAAAATTCAGTCAGAAAATCAAGAAAATCAACCAATCGTTTTCAAATTTTCTCTAGTGTAGAACACATCTATAAACACTCAAAAAAAAATTTCAAGTCTCTATGATCAAAACCAAATTAGTTATCATGAAATAAAAAAACTTAAATAACGAATCCATTATTTTGCTGATTATCGGGAATTTCAACTTTAAAAGCTTATAAAAAAATATTGTCACTCACGATTTTCAAAATATTTTGTGAAAAGATTAAGTATTATATGATTAGACTTCAATAAAGATTGCAGAACGATAAATCAAAAATTGCAGGAAATATTAAATATTTTTGGAAAAAAGTTCAAAACGCTATACTTGGCCAAAAAATCAATACATTTTAAAATTTTACCACACTTGTATATTACCAATGTAAATACTCAAAAAAATTGTAAGTTCCTACGACCAAAACTCAATTAATAATAAAAAAATAAAAATAACGGAAACCGTAATTTTACCGATTTTCCGTCATTTTTTGGTAGTTTTTCTTCTCCCAAGGAAAAGCTTTTGATAAATTCGAAAAATGAGTTATCTAATTAAAGTATCAAGTAGATACAATTTGCTACTGAAAGCATACCCTATTCGTGGTAATCG
>CM023358.1:10835881-10894526 GCA_013282895.1 Eriosoma lanigerum
CAATCAATGAAGTTTAATATAATTTACATTTTCTATTATTAATTACATTTAATTTAATTATATATAAATTATTTAAATATTAATTTATTAAAATTATTATATAATTTCAATTGCCTTTAATTGTTTCATAATAATTGATTGGATTTTTTTCTCCTTAAAAATATGATTAAATAAAAATATATTACTTTACTTAATTTATATCATTTTATTATAAATAATATAATATAATTATAATGGAAATATTGTAATGGATTTTAAACTAATACGATTATTTAGTAATTATGTAATTGTTTTAACTAAAAATTCACCTCACCCAAGCATAAACCAAATTAGAATGGTTTTAAGCGTGTTAAAATCTATTTATAACAGCTCTTGGATCAAGTTTATTCGGGTGCAGATGTAGGGAGCAAAGCGCTATGGGGCTATAGCTCCCGTTTAATCTTTTGAATTGTTTGTTAAAAATTCTTAATAACTTATGTTTATATATATAAAATTATACATATAATGAAAAGAATCTTTAATGATCAGTGTTTAGTTGAGTGATTTTAAATTAAATCAGTGTTTATTCCTGGAGATATTATATTTTACTATGGATTTTCTGTTTGGATCATAATTTAAAAAAGATAAACCCTGATTCGTGGTTTCATAGCATATGCAATAAATACATAAATAATATTTCGTAGAGAAAATGGTATAAAGCGGAAATAACAGAACATTAAAATACTATTGAAACTTTGATACATTGTGTCACATTATTTTTAAGATCCTAGATCCTAGTATGGCAAATATTTCTGCTGTCGAATGGAGTTTCACGCCGTTGTGATTGAACTGTGATTTCTGATATCATAATTTAATATTTAAAACAATATAATTTTTATTAAATTTTAAAAAATATGGAACAATATCAAACTAAAATAATTTTGTAACAAAAATTATTTATATATATTATGACTTGGTATCCCGGTTATATTATAATTCATTAGTAATATTTAGATGTTGCTATATTAGTAAATATAGGCTTAGGCAGTTATATATTGTTATTTGAGTAATAAAGTAACCACATTTGTATTAAATATTGTAGATAATTATTTCTGTTTTAGGCACTCGTATTGAACTGTTTAAAAAAAAATAAATACGTAAAAATTATATTAAAACCGAGCCTGTCCTAAATTTTGATCCTGGGCCCGTCTCTGCGTCGGTGCTAACGAAAGAGATACGAGTACATACAGTACTCACTTGTAAATAAAATGAAGATGTTTAAAATTGCAAAAACAAAAAGAACGATGCTAATGCGTAACAAAAAAAAAAAAGTGGGAAAGGCCGATTGTGGACGTTTCTCCTTCGTCCCTTCGGTCCTCGGAGAAATTAATGGTTTATTATAATTATTAAGCTTTGAATGCAATTATATTGCATTAGAAAATACGATTCTGAGCGTATCTCAATATGTTGTAATATATTATACTAATAATCCATTTCAAAATTTACCACGAATGTAAATTACATATATATATATATATGCAAAATAAATTTCAAATCTCTATGATCAATATTCAAGGAGTTATCATTTCTTTTTTAAGGAAAAACTTTTGGGAAATTCAAAAAATAAATAAAGTAAAGCTAAATAAAGTACCAATTAAATGAAATTCGGTATAAAATGTGTACCCAACTGTCATAATTATTTCTACCTGAAAAAGTTTTCATACATTAGAATAAAAAAAAATAAAAAGCCTATAAAAATTTCCGATTTTCCGTTTTTCAAGGAAAAACTTTTGGGAAATTCGAAAAATGAGTTAAATAAAGTACCAACTAGATGAAATTTGGTATAGAAAGGGTACCTTATTTGTGGTAATGGAACCATTATTTCTACCCCAAAAATAGTTTTCTACATAAAAAAAAAAAAAATTATAATAAAAAACCTATAAAAAATTGCTAATCGTCCGCTTCTAATAGAAAAACTTTAGGGAAATTCAAAAAATGAACTTAATAAAGTACCAACTAGATGAAATTTGATATGGAAAACGTTCCCTTTTGTAGTAGTTGGACCATTATTTCTACCCGAAAAAAGGTTTTCATAGATCAGAAAAAAAAATAATAAAAAGCCTATAAAAAAAATTTGCCTGTTACGATTTTCAAAATATTTTGTAAAATGATTAAGTTATATAGTATTGGACTTTTATAAAATTTTCAAACAGATAATCCCAAAATTGTAGGTAATACTAATTTTTTTTGGAAAAACGTTCAAAGCTCTATATTTTTTTAAATAATTAACTGTTCCGTTCCAAAATTTTACCACGCTTGTAAATAATCTATGTTTGTACTCAAAAAAATTTTCAAGTCCCTATTATTAAAACTTAATAAGAAATCAGGAAAAAAAATAAAAAATAAAAAGCCAATAAAAATTGTCGATTTTCTACTTTTCAAGGAAAGACTTTTGGGAAATTCAAAAAATGAGCTAAATAAAGTACCAAGTAGACAACATTTTCAAGCGAAACATATGCTATGCGTGATAATCAGACCTTTATTTCTACCCGAAAAAATGTTTTCAAACATAAAAAAAAAAAAAACATCTTTGTAGAATCAATACATTCCTCGCTCCGCTCAAAATCTAAAATACACACAGTATTGCTAGAAAAAATTTTAAGTAATAATAAAAACAAAATGACAAAAAGCTACAAATGTACGTGTGCGATGATAAAAAGTCAATGCAAATTTCGTTACACTAATGAGGTGCCGACGGTTCGCAACAGGAATAACGCGTTCACACTGTTGTTGGACTCGTAATGTTCCTGATAGATGGTGCTGTATATTTCTTATCCAACAATTCACAATGTAAAATAAGTGATAATATATCGTGAAGGATTTATACCATACGATATATAAGTTATACAGTATAAAAAAAATACCATGGTTAAAGTAAAGATATAATTTTGTTATTTATTAACTTACTTGCCACCAGTGTTGTACAAAGATAACCCATAATTTATCTAGATAAGTGATAAAATATAACCAATTTTATTTAGATAAAAAAACAAATAATTAGTATTTAATATTGTAGATCCAACGTTCGTACTCGGCATAAACCATAGTTGTTATTATTATGATTAGTTTGTTAATATTATTATTATTAATTATAAACTATCTGATACTCCAGTTAAAACTATAAATAGTGTTTACAGAGCGCGGTTTAAAATAATTTTGTGTCAAAATTTTTTAAATCATTGATTGAATAATTATCTAGATGATTATTTTCAGATAGCCTATTTATTTATCTAGACAAGATAAAATGATAACTATATTTTATCTAGATAACGCACAACACTGCTTGCCACTATTATGCTATTACATAACTTATACATGAACATTTGAACTAAAAATGGTAAAATTGTTATAAATTTATCAAATAATTTATACAATTTTAGTCCTCTATTATATTAGAATTATTATTTTTTTTTTAAATTATATGTTTGTTTTGGATATTGGACAACAAAAATCTCGACTATAAAATATTTGAAATGATATAGTTTGTAATAATTTGAAGTGAATTATAAAAATATTCATTTTTTAACGCTAGTCATTATATTATTACGATTACTATTATTGACTAAGTAAAAAATAACACGATGTCCCAGAACTATATACTATACCACATTTTTACCTCACGTTAAAGCTATTTTTATATTTTAATAACACAGAATAATAAATTATGTTACACATATCACAGAATATTCTGTGATCATAACATTAATTATGTATGGAGTATAGGTTATAATATCACTACTGTAGTAATTTAAATACTTAAAGTATTTATAACTTTATTGTCTTATTGACCTTATAATATTTTAATTATAATTTTATTAGATTAAATAATTACCTTATGCTTATTATAATAATATATAACAAGATATTATATATTGTCTATAGTACAGGGTAAATTTTAATTAGTAATTAGTATTATAAAAATAATTAGTAAATAATAGGTACCTACCTATTTTCTCTTTATCATCTTCAAAATGTTATTTATTTAATTTTTTTCCATGTCAATTAGCTATAATTTATGTAAATAAATTCTGTTATATAATCTATGTCATCTTGTTATATAAAATTATATTATGTATTACATTGTTTATGGACATTGTTAATTACTTAAATATAATTTATTCATTACATTTTTATATTTTAATAAATAAATAATTAATAATAGAAAAAAAAAAATTAGAAACCTATGATCTTAAACCATTTTAATGATAACATTACATAGTATTTATTTAACCTCATTACAAGTAACATGTTATCTAACATAAAAAGTACCGCGACTATAAGACATGAAAAAAACTAAAAATAAACACACTTAAACATCTGATTGAAATTATAATTTTATGTTTTTCCCGAATTACATGACAACGATGATTTTAAACAATATGAGATTCAAAGAAAAAAAAACCACAATAATTTTTACTTTATATTATGGTTATATTTTTACGTCTACTATGGAATTTATAATTTTGTGTGTATTGTTAACCGCAATTACATCATCAGCACACCTAGAATATTCGAAAAGCGGATTGACGTTGAAGAACGAATACGATATGTTTTCTACAAAAATGTCAGACCGGATCCATGGTAAGGATCTATAAAAATATAGGAAACTTACGTGTCATGTGACATGTGTACTTATGTCAAGTAACTGAATATTTCAAAGCTACGTATTAAATTATAATGTAACAGTTTATTAACACGATCAAAACCATTATTTTGTTCATTATCGGACGAATTTTTAAAAATTTAACACAATTATATATAATTTAATTTTTCGTTGGATATTTTCGGGTTTTGTTTAACCGGACTAAATTTGATCAGTTTCACTTTGGACAGCGTCGAATAATATCTCGTTTAAATTATAATAATAAAAGTGCACAGTAATCCGCGAGAGAACATGTCGATTTCACGTCCACGACTTACGAGAAACGCTCCGTATACCGAATTTCGTGGGCAGAACTGCATGGTCTCTCGTGGAACGCGGTATAGTCGGCTCTAGAAGATTGTTAACCGAGATAAAAGTTCCGAAATTTTCCATATAGAACCGCGTGCCATGGCTTTCACGATTGACAGTTACCCGCGGGCTGGTCACGAAGACGATCTGTTCGACGAGTTCCTGACGCTTGGAAAAGCAACGTCGCGAGACCACGACGGCGCGACTTCGAAATTCATGATGATGGTCGACTCACAGGGCCGGATGAGCAGTATGCAAAAAACGTCCCAGACCACCATTAGTCAGTCGGGCGGAGCGCGCAAGGGTGTGTCAAGTTAAACTTGTTGATATTATATCAGTTATGTTCGTCAAACAGGAATCTCATCATCAGGACATCTACCGTTGAATTTGTTATCAATTACTTTTTATCCAATCCGGTGCCCGGACCTGACAACTTGAGGCACCATCCCCTAACCGAGATCTTGGTGTAGTAGCTGAAACCATTTTGCGCTAGACGCCGATTGTTTATTGTCCTGCATGCACATAAGCATACAATCATATTAATCTATTTTTGCATAGAATCATAATAATTATTATTATCGATGTTTTATTATGAAGTTTTGTTATGTTTTGTCGTTTTATTTTTAAAATATGATCATATTACACTTTTTTCAAATATTTGTTATCTGTTCGTTATGTAACAATTATAATTTCTAACTATTAATTCGGCATCGGATCAGTTCGTTGATGACTACGGTGACCGGGCGGACTAAACACGTATTAAGACTTTATTTTTATTTATTTTTTTTTTTATATAATAATTTCTGTAACTGTATCAGAAATAAAGAATTGCAATTTTTCGTAGTAAAATATAAAAAATAAAAATAAAAATTCAAAATATATGATATCACATAATAGATAAGATTCCAATCGGAACAAACTTTCAAATAATAACATAAACTTAATTTCAGAAACGAACACATTTGTTTGAAATATAAGTTCTTAATATATTATACAATAAAATAGATAATAATGTATTTTTATCGAAATAATAATTATTCATAATAATAGTTGAAAACTATTTGAAACACATGATCACATTACAAGATGTGATAAACTGTTCGAATTGGAAACGAATTCAAACTTATAACAAATTTTCGAACCAAAGTTTTGTATGGATAATTTATGTTGAACTATACACACATAGAAAAATTGGTGTTGATTTAACATAAAATATATTGTTAGCAGATAATTGTTAAGTTACTACGATTTTATAGTTAAATTAATAACAAAGAAAGGTTAGGTTAAATAATATTGCTTGACATTAAATGATATTAATATAATACTAGTTAAATGGTTATTTTAACGTAAAACTTGAAAATAATACAACACTAAAATATCTTAAATTGAATACACTTATAGTTATTTTGACAAATAATAAATTAGTTGAAATTGACCACATATGGTTCTTTAATTTATTACCTTTTTATGTATTAGAATTAACAATACTTTGTTGTATTTCAACAATCAGTCCAATGTTGATATATATAAAAACAATATTATTACTCCAATTTAGTATTAACTGGTAATAATAATATTACAATAAATAATAAATCTATATTAAGCATAAAATTGGTTATCCTGAATATACGGGTTGTTGTTGTTTTTGTAAAACATTTCAACCACTGTACGTGTTTACCGTTTGTTTTTCTTATATTTTGTTTCGTTCGACACTGTCATTCGCCATTATTGTGAATTTGTTGTATGTGCTGTTTTTTGCATTTTAGATGAACATTTGACAATTTATTTGATTTTGATTTTGTGCGTATAAGTTATTAAAATGGACCAATACATGGATGAGGTAAGATAAATTTTAATAATAATTAGTTTCATATTTGTTTATTTCAAGTATTTTTCAGAAATTTGGTAATTTATTTTGTGAAATACCTAAACTTTTCTTTTAAATGTTTAAATTATAATATCAAAATGTATCTATTAAAAATTAAATCATTGTAATAAGCTATAAATCGTCACACCTTATAGTAGTACAGAATACTAGATTACTCTATTTAAACAAGATTTTAAAATAATTTTCGAATTGTCCTAATATACCATTGTAGGTAGAAGTATACCCAATACTTTATTTTAATTATTTAGCTAATCTAGCCTATAGGTATATTCATAATTTTTATTTGTCTGTTAGAATTTTATTCTTCAATCAGGTAAATCTATAGCAACTCCCGTTACAACTTCAGATATTCCTATCCCTAAATTTAACACAGTTTTGGAAGATATATCTTATGCATCAGATTCATCAGTTGGTACAAAAGAAAATAGTAATAAACATGTAAAAACATCACATAATCCACAACCGTACCCATTACATAAAAAATATGGATCTTATAAGCCTATGGAATGGACAATTGAAGTAAAACAATATTTTCTTAACATTATTATTTATATTAAAACTAATCATCTTATTTTCTTAAGACTATGTTAAATATTTTGCATACAACAAATGATGGTTGATACATATTGGCCGATAGTAAAAACAATAATGGGGGCCTTTCAGATGATGCACAAAATTTATTAACCCAAATGCTTATTAATCATCTTTTACAAGATCAATGCAAGTATGTAAAGTATTACACAAAAATATTAAATGTTTATTTATTTTTATCAGGAGTATAAAATTAATGTATAAAATGTATGAAACTTATTACTAAGTAGTTTTATATCATTTTATTAAATTTTAAATTACCCTAAGTAAATCGGCTTTAAATATTTAATATTAAAACTATTATCTCATATGAAGTAAAAGTATTAATATATTACATCCAATTTTTATTTTAGAGGGACTGATTTATACTTTCGAAAAATATCAGAATTAATTGTTGAACTATTTCCAAAAGAGCAAAAGGTAAATAAAATAAACAATACATTTAAATATACAGATTTTATATTAATAATTTTATAAATTATAATTGTGAACTATATTTATTTACACACTTTATTGTAAAAGTTGATTTTTTTTTTTTTAGTAGGTATTAATTTATTTGATAATATTTTAAATTGGGTCACTAAGGCTAACTCTACAAATTAAAAAAAGTAATTAATAAGCATATCAACTAAAATATTGATAATTTTTTTTTTTTTATTACATTTTATTCTAATATTATAGTATGCACATTATTTTAAATGTATATTTACTTTTAATTAGATAGTTAGAATAATTATATATTGGAATTATTAATTTCAACAACTAAATATATATTAAAAATTAAATATACTATCAATAATTTTATTTTTTACCTATACTATAAATGTATATTATAGGAGGTAATTGAACTATTAAATCTGCATTATTTTAAATAATATATAATTATACTTTATATTAATATATTATGATATATCCATGTATTAATTAATAAAATATAATATTATTTATAGAGTGTTTATTTTATACCATCAAAAACAGAAGGTAATCATCAAGCACATGCAAAAGGAAAATTAATTGAACGTTGGAAGAATGTTGCTCGAAGGTTAAGATCGGTTGGAGCAATTGTTAGCGAAAGAAAAAAAAACACAAACTGTAACAGAAATAACTCCTTGTATAAATTTTTCAGGTAAATGAATAAAGAATTTATCGTTTAAAATATTATTAATGTAATTCAAATCATTATTTTCATATATTTCATTATTATAGAGGAAGTTCAATCAGCAAAACAGTGGCTTGTAACTGATGGGCTTAACTTAAATTTTAATTCTATTAAAGACAAATGGACAGTAACTTATAATATAAGGAGAAATTATATTTTTAATTCTGATGAATATTTTATTGAAATGGCCGATATTTGAATCCTCTATTGGATATCAACTAGTAAATATTTCTTATTATTTGGTTTATAAATTATAATGTTTAAATATTTTAAATGATGTCATAGGTTATCGAAGATTTTAAAATTGGGAATCCAGGTACTCATATGTTGTATGAAAATTGGAATACATTTGTAAGTTCATGGGAGCAATTTTCCAAGCAGTTAGTTACTTTGAGAAATTCTTCAATAAAAGATAAACGTGCTTTAGCACTTTTAACACAATTAGATTCATCAGATTTAAACGGAGGTGAATTTTATTTTATTCAACATCAAATTAAAAATATGCTCAATTAATTATTTGTTTTCAGTAATTAATACATAATATGTATAATTACTTATTATATTATGTGTGTTAAAACGATTTAATATTTTCAGATTTAAGAACGTCTAATATTATTAGAATACTATTGGTACCATATTTAATTCCTACAATAACTCAAATTAAAAATATTACATCTGATAAATATTGGAAACCATCTTTGTTAGAGTTGCTTCAGCATTCTCAATTCATTTAACAGTAGGTAAACATTTAATAAAGAAATAATTTTTTTGTTTATTTGTGAAATAAAGCTAAATCTAATTTTTCAGAATTTGATAGAATTTAATAAGGAGTTTTCTGAGAAGCAAATGCGTTACATGAAATTTAAAGCTACCATTCAACCGTACATAGTATTTATTGGTCAAGATATCAATTCAATTTCATGTTGTTATGTCCATATTAATGAGAAATTTTGGCATTTTGAAGATCCATTGAAAACACTAGAAGTTTGCTACAAAACATTTTTTGTTTTTAATTGTAGCTATCCAAAAGAATGTTATGAATCGTGGTTAATTATTCAACAATTAATTTTTTAAATGAACACTAAGTATAATAAATCTACATCAATTATAAAAACTATTATAGGGAAATTTCAATAATTAAATTATCTGGGTTTTAAGCAATAATTAGTAATTATTATTCTTCTTATTATTTTATTATCAGTGTAATAGTTATTATAAATTTGTAAATTTAATCTCATTAATTTTTTAAAGTATTGAAATGTATATTTGTTTTATATGTTCAGTGTCATTACCGACTATTAATCGGCTTATTTTACATACAAAATATTACCACAATTTAGGCTCGCAATTTGTATTTAATTGTAGTCAACAAGAGTGTGTTTGATTTGGTTAGGGGTAGTATCTTAAAATTTATAACCAATTTATATTCTAAACCTAATGTAACTGCTACTTTAATCCAAGAAATAGTAGAAGGAACAATAGAATTATTTACATCTGGAATTATATCTTATTTAAAGTCGAAAATAATACCTAATTTAATAAATTGTAATGACACTCAATTAACTGAAATTAATAATATATTTAATTTATTAGAAAATCCTTTTATTAATCTTAAAACTGAGTACCAACGAATTAAATATTTTGAATCAAACAATTTATTCTTTAGGCCAAAAACAATTGTATTAGGTTTTACTAAAAAAAAAAAATAATATCTGGTGAAGAGCGACAGGTTATGGTTCAGGTCCAAGGGCATTTATTTCCAATAAAAGAGAACCTTAAATATTTTTTCGAATTACCCGGCATATTTGATACAGCATATCAGTATACTCAAGAGTCACAAAATAATACAAATTTATCATCATTCTTAAATGGTTCCACATGGAAAAATATTAAAAATAATTTTCAAGATAAAATTGTTTTTCCTATATTTTTATATTATGATGACGCCGAAATGGGTAATCCACTTGATTCTCATTCCGGTGCTCATAAAATGGGGTGTATATACTATACTGTTCCTGCTCTTCCTCCAGAATACTTATCATCTTTAGATAATATTTTTCCGGGGTATTTATTTCATTCTTCTGATAGAGGGGCACAAAAATTTAATAATGAAACTATGTTTTCTGCTCTTATACGTTCACTTATTGATTTACAAGAAAATGGAGTAACAATAATTGTAAATTCTGTTCATATAAAAATATATTTTGCTCTTGGTTTAATTTTAGGTGATAATTTGGGTTTGAATTCTATGTTGGGATTTGTTGAAAGTTTTTCTGCTAATCATTATTGTAGAATATGCAGGTCACATAAACATGATCTTCAATATATGATTAAAGAGTCAGTGGAATCAATTAGAGATATAAATAATTATGAATTGGACATAATTCAAAACAATGTTTCTGAAACTGGTATAAATGAACGTTGTGTTTTTAATAAAATTCCAAACTATCATGCAGTAGTCAATAGTGTATGTAATTTTATGCACGATGTTACGGAAGGGGTTGCACGATACGATATTGCAGTTGTTATTAATTATTTTATAAATAATAAATATTTTTCACTTAAAGATCTAAATAATCGAATATTATTATTTGACTATGGAATAACAGAACGCAAAAATTATCCACCTCCAATCAACCAAAAACATTTAGACAACAATTGTATTATTATGTCTTCATCGGAAATGTTGTGTCTTATTCGATATTTTGGACTCATTGTTGGAAAACTAGTTCCATTAGAAACCAACATTTGGAAATTATATATATTTCTTAGAAAAATTATTGATATTTGTTGTGCTAAAATAATTCAACCGGAATGTGCATATCTATTAGACAGCTTAGTTTCAGAACACAATAGATTATATTTATATTTTTCTAAAAGCTTATTAAAACCCAAATTTCATATTCTAACACACTATGGTCGTCTTCTTCTTCAAAATGGTCCTATTATATTAACATCATCATTAAGATTTGAGTCTAAACATAAAGTTTTAAAAGCATTCGCAAATTCAATTCCATGCCGTATAAATCTTGGTCATACATTATCACATAAGTTACAATTAAAAATGGTTAATCGTTTATTAACTAAAACAGGGCTAGAACCTGACTTAAAAGTAGGAACTTGTTTAAAAATAAATATTTCTAGATATTTCAATTTAAATGTAATTAATTCATTACCTGCTGAGTTTAAACCAGAAACATTTTTGGCATCTTGGATAAAATTTAAAGGTATTATTTATAAACCAGACATGTTAGTGATAGTGGAAATAAATTTAAATGATTGCATATTTGGTAAAATTATTAATATCCTTGTTAATAATTTAAGAATTCCATATTTAATATGCGAACTTTATTCAACAGTAGGGTTTGATAGTCACTTTCATGTCTATGAAATTAAAAAATATAATGAAATAGAATTTAATGGTTATCATATAAACGATTTACCAGACCGAACACCTACAATTATTAGAGTTCTAAGTAATGGAAAACTTTATGCGACTTTAAGGTATGCACTATAATAATATAATTGTATACTATGTATTATATAGGTAATTTATTTTATTTCCACATACCATGGATAAAATTATAATAATTATTATATATTAATCAAATTAATGTATCTTAATATCTTATACACTAAATTATTTTTATATATATATTTTTAATTTGAATATAAAATTATTAAAATATTATTATTATTAAATATTATTTATGAAATTATGCTTTGTCATAAATGCATTTTTATTTTATATTCACTTGTAATATTTATAATATGATGTATATATTATGTATAATTAATAATTATTTAAATATTTAATGTAAATATTGTAAATTGGTATTCAATATATTTGTATATGTATAAACACTTGTCTATTTTATTTAAAAATATATTTATAACATCTAATTCATATATCATCCTATTTATGTCCAATTAATTTAACTATAAAACAATTCAATGTAATAACAAAATAGTATATGTTATATCTACATTATACTTTTATTTGCAAATAACAACAAAAATGTAGTTAATATAACAATGAAAAGAATAATTTTTTCTACAAAATAATTTAATTATTTCAACTTATTTATTTGGAATTAGTATAACAAATAATTGTACCTAATACTACATCTAATTCAATAGTTAATATTACTAAAATAAGTATTTAAATTACACATTACTTATTGTTATTTTAACTATACCGTGTAGTTAATAAAACAAATACGGTTTGCTAATCACAGTACATTACGTTTAACATTATATTAATGTTATGTTAACACCAAGCAAGCTCTGGCAGGAAAACGACGTGCACATGTGTATGAGACTAACGCTAGTTATTGTTAAATCTACTACAGTTTTCTATGTGTGTAGGTATTTAAATATTTATCTATTTTTATTAAGTTCGATTCCCAAATATTAGAGTACGTCACATTTTTAGTTTTAATGTTTAATTAATTTAAATAGCCCTCATATGGTTTTCAGGGAATTGAATATCGTTATCTAGCTGAAATTCAACCAATTAACACACGTTAACAAAATTAAAAATTCATCAAATTTTTGTATAAACATATGTTGGCATATTTTATACATAGTTATACTTTTTAATAATATAATTTTTTTCCCGTTAAATATCGTCTTTAGGAGAAACGTATGATGAACAAATCGATGATAATAATAATAATAATTATTATTATTATTATATAATATAATTTATTTTCATTGTTCTTGCGTGTACATCAATTAAGATGTTTCTATCATTTCAACATAGTCCGTTCTATTACGATCGCTATACTTTATTATGTGGTTCGTTCATTTTTCGTAGTTTCATTTTTTTCACACAATTTAATTCTTACAGATAATATGTGCAATAATACATATTATGTATTTATGTTTTTTATGCGTTTGTTAGAATTTCACGTCTCTCTCGAAATAAACTGTTAAACGGGTCTCAGCTCTATTGTACAATAGCGATTAACGTGTTTCAATAAACACTTCGATATCGACGTTTTTAAATAATACGGAAAAACGCAATATTTGATTATGTACCTCACACTTTTAAGGACATAATGTGTAGATATTCTGTTAATGGAACGGCAATCGGTGGCATCCCTATACCATTGTTGTAATTCTAAATATTGTACATTATAAACAATAAGTTTCAACCGACCACTTTAAAAACGTATTAAAAATTATATTTTAATATTACAAATATTTAAATATTTATTCTTTTTTCAATTATTTTTAGTAAAATAAGTTCTGATATTGTCTCGTATTTTTTTCATAATTTATCAGTATAATGATTAATGCTAAATCGAAAACAATCTGCATTTACTTTTGTAGTTTTATAAGTACAAAGGTTTTTTCGTTCCAAAATAACAATATTACTACAACTAAACGATAAGTATCATAACCCGAAAAATAGAACCCAAAAATAACGGAAAGTACGATTTGATATTATTAAAAAAATATAAATATTAAAATACTTTTTCAAAAATAAATTTTACAAAACTGTTTATTAAAAACACTTTGGATAATCCTATATTATGTAAGGCAATATGATCATGAAAGTTCATATAAAAGTACAGTGTTTTAAAGTTATAATTATACGGAATAAATAATTATAATAATTAAGTTATATGAATAAATCGAACATAGATCTATTTATATACGTTTTTCGCAAAGCAGTCTATAATTTATGAACCTAATAAAGTTCTGTGATATAAACTCTGTTATCTTTTATTTATATTTCTATGTCAAAAATATTACATTGTTAAATAGACGTTTATCTGTACTTGGTACTGCCGTAAACTGAATTAGATACATTGATTTGGTTGCAGTATATTTTTACATATTAATTATTTGTTTCATTAATTTAAAAATTTAATTTGGGTAATTTACAGTAACATATATTGTTTACACGCTTTAACGAAAGACCAAAGGTCTGACTGGATTTTGGGCAACAGCTGATCCGACATGTTTTTACGATTGGGGCACTTCAAAATTTTATTTTGTAATAGTCAAGGTTATTTCTTTAGCATTACATTCTATACCTACATAACGTTATCATAATTATTGCAGAAAACACTTTTTCTCGATTTCTAGCCCGTTTGAAGCATATGTTTTCCGCATTAGAAACTTAAACAAATAACAATTAATAAGATTCATATTATTGTTATTAACGAAGGAAATTATAATACAAATTAATAAATTTCCCGACTATACTATTGCATTACATTATAAAATATGAAAAATTCTGATTATATCGTTATTTAATTTATAATGCAAAGACCATTAAATAACATTAAAATACAAACGTGCTACGTGGTGAAGTATATTATTATGTGGAATTGGAAAATTCGAAACGTTTTCTAATACTTTATAATATAAATTGTACAATTTAAATTTAAAAATTATATATAAAAATTACAATTAATATATTGGACAAGGTTTAGATTTTATCTTTATATTATAGTAATAACAAACTTGTCAATTACTTGCATTACCATAATTTAAGTGAATTTTAATATTATAAATACATTTAAAATTTCATAAGGTTTCGTCAAATAATATATTTTACAAAATTAATATTTTATTTATATAATAAATAAAGTGATAAACTGTTAAAAATCAGTAATTGAAAATAAATCTAATTTAATATTATTTTGACTTTACTAATATCATTAATTAAATATCCTTATGGATACTGATAAAAGAGATCTCGTCACCTAACTTGTATAATAATGAAGTGCATTACCTTAAAATTAAAATGTTCAATTTGTAATACCAGAGATTATGATTATTGACTTAGTCAATTATAAAAAAAAAAAATAATATCTTCATAGTGTCCCAGATCTATTTACTTATTACAATATCTTTATATTATATTAAAAAAAAAAAAAATACATTGATTTTTTTCATTATATTTATAAAATAAGTGTAAAACAATTGATTTTATATCACTATTAATATAATATTTACACAACTATTTAAAGTATACAAGTGTATTATTAAATTAATGGTAAGGCTAATATGATTTAGTACTTATTTAGTACTAACAAATTTGTATATCTATATAGAAAACCCCTAAAAAACCTCGGCATCAGCATGTTAAACTTATGGAAGACCCTAGTTAAACCATCTCTGTGTAAAAATTGATTAGCCCCCCTTAAAAAAAAAATCCTAGCTACGCCATTGCTTTTGTGTCTATAAATGATTCTTGTACATTGTATTAATTGTTTTTGATTATATACTTTAACAAAAATATTTTTTATTTTATAAATTGGAATATAATTCGAATTTTGTATCGTTTATGCAATCATAATTCGCCACGTAAGTACATGTTAATATTATTATCATGTTTATTGTAGAAAACACTTTTTCTCAATTACAAACCTGTACGAAGCATATTATGTTTTTCGCATTATAAACTTGAACAAATAATAATTAATATGATTTATGTTGTTGTTATTAACAAAAGAAACTTAGTATTATTATTTTTGGCTAGAACAAATTTATTTAATTAAAATCGGTTAATCTAATACAATATAGTGTTAGGATAAGGTTTTATATATGTATTCTTTATATAAGAAACAACCATGATAAGAAATGGGAAATGACTTATAGAAACAAAACAAAATTTAGTTTATTCTCAAATTTAATTAAAAAAAATTTCTAAAAAAAGTCGAGCAGTCGATTCTGGGTATTCTTTTTTGTCCTTTCAGTCCTCAGAGAAATTAGTAGTGGAATGTTTTTGTGTTAAACTGTTATATTCAATTTAAGATTTGAATACAATTAAATTGCATTCGAAAAAATGCTTTAAAGCGAATTTCAATGAAATATACAATAATAATAATGATAATATTAATTTTCATAGTTTTTCTTTATTTATCAAATAATATGCAACAGAAAAATTAATAATCATAAAATAATGAAAAATAAAGATACAATTCTATACTGAAAGCATACACTTAATATATATATATATTCATATATCTCCATTTGTGGTGATCAGACAATTATTATTTCTTCGTAATTTGCTATAATGCTGTGAATTTTACATACAAAATAAAATCGAAACGTATGCATTTTCCTCTATTAGTAGGTGGCCCAAACCTGAAAAAAAGAAAAAAGAGCTAAACATAATATATATTATTGTCCATAATATATATCATAATATGATTATGTATTATCGTTTTTAAACGTTTCGGTGATTATTTTCGGTATAGACGTCGTGATGCATCAAATAATATGAAATAATTATAATAATAATATAATCTTATCCGTTGACATCATCAGTCGATAACGAAATCCTATTCATATGTTCAATTAGAAATCCGTGTACATGTATATTGTATACTTATAGTAATAGTATTAAATAGAACGTTATAATAATATAAAGAACTAGCAAAATGTGTAACCGTCACGTCGATTTTACAATAGTAATAATGACCCAACCGTGGTAACACAATAAAATAATTGTAAGAAAACTTTTATGCCAATGTATGTATAATAATGTATATAATATCGTATAATATTATTACATAAAAATAAAATATGAATTAAAACAAATTCAAATATATGAAATATAAAAAACCAAGCAAATTGACGATTAGAAAAACTGTTCGAACATGATTAGTGGACGTTTGTCATTCATCCTTTCAATTTTCGGTCACGATGGTTCTGTAAATTATTATTAATATTTGAAATTAATAAAAATAAAAAAAAACAATTAAGCGTCGTTGTTACGCCCATGAATTTGATGCATAGACTCTCACCGAACTTTTCGAAACATGTGCCAATATTTTTCAAGTAATTTTCGATAATTTGCAGTCTGGTTTAAACATTTACAAGTTCGATCAATTGAGGTTAATAATTTCACAGAGTTAAAGATAATATGATGGGCCAACTTCAGGTAGCCTACCAAACTTGTCGTAGGAGTAGAACTTTGAAAAAAGGGTCAATCGACGTGTCATCATTTGTAAATTATAGCAAGTCCACTTTTGTGATTTGGAAGTCGCTCAGAAGTTTGCTCGTCACCGAACTTATAATTTCTGAAGGTGGCTTACCAATGATGTTTTTAAAACTGCTTTTAAAGGTACTATTTAATAACCTAATAATATTTCATTAAAATCTTTTTGAAATATATTATAAAGGACTTAACATTTTTCTAAAAAATGTATTAAGTAGGTACTACTTTGATGCTATCAAAAGTATATTTGTGACCAGACATATTCATTTGTAAAATATAGAAAAATTAAATATTGTTTCCAATTAAGCCAAGCACATTTAAATGAAGTTTTACAAATATCAACATCAAATATGCAGCGTATATAAACAAATTAGTAGAAACTATTCAAGTTAAAAAAAGCGGACAGGTTGATTCTGGACATTCCTCATCTACATAAATTAACTTCCTATAAGAACTCTGTAAAAAATTTACAACACCTTACGTTCAAAATAGCATTAGTTATAATTAAAATTTAAAATCAAAATTAGGATTTCCGTGAATTTCGCCGTTTTTCCGTTATTTTATAGTAGTTTCTCTTAGAGTTTATCGAAAAAAAACTAGGGAACCAACTTTACTGGCTTTACGGTTGAAAAAATAATATAATACACTTTTTGCGATAGATTTATCATCTTTAGTTAATGGAATGTACGTAGAAGGGGACATTTTAAATGTCGTGTTATAAAAACAGGTTTACGACGAAAATACAGCATTATTATTTGAAATATTGTTAAATTTAAAATTTGTGTATAATTGAAAACGATAAAAGACTATTTAAACTTATATTATATTATTTTTGATGGAAATTTACATTTATTTTTATTGTAGCTTCTGATTAGAACGTTATTTTTGATTAATATTTGCGTCATAATATTCAATTTGCATTAAAAATACTGATTAATTTTGACGTTTCTTTTTAAATATTTTCATTGTCTGTAACTACTTATACTTATACTGTGTTTTCGTTTTCCTTTATTTTTTTTTACATATTTACAACTTGTTTTTTACGAAACTTTTATTTGTTTAACGACATCAGGTACCTACGTTATACATATTAATTGTGTTTTCTCCATTGCAATTAAAATGTTTGTGAGCGTCAGACTTGAGTAAAGATAAAAATAAATAAATAATACAATTACACAAAGCACTATATTCAAAGTTCCTACTTCGTTTAATATAGTAAAAGCCGAGTAATTTAATGGAATGATGAACTTCAAATGGTAACATAAATTAGCTCGTGCAAAGAGTTTGTACACATATTATGTTATTATAAGAAATAGATTATTCCCATCTTGTATTTAGTGAGAAATTCACTAAATGCGCACACATGGGATTTGGAACTTCACGAATTTACTTTGCAGGTATCGATTATCCTTCCATCAATTACACGCGACGAATTTTAATTGTCTTTTTCTTAATCAAGGAACAAATCTTGCGCGATACGTAAACTGATTAAGTATGTGTATAGATATGAAACGATTGTGTTTTCCGACACATCATCAGACCCAAACGGTACCTGGCAAGTTATTATTTTGGATACGATTGAAATTATTTCAGTAGAAAAAAAACTCTTATTCAATGAATAAAAAATAAAAATATCGATATTAATATAATAATTTTTATACGTTATGGTTAATTTTTCTTCGTTCGCACTAGGTGATCGAAAGTTTTTGTGTCTTTTTGATTACCAAAATAATGGTATTTTTGAAAGATATATTAGATATATACTATTGTATACATGGTAAATATATATGGTGGTTAGTTTTTAGTTATTATTGGTTAATTTTTTTTTAACAATATAGGTAATATCAATAATTTATATTTAATTTATCTACAAATGTGCACGTTTTTGATATAAATCTATAGTATAGATCAGTCGTTTTTGTTATTTATGTCTGGGTGATATCATTGGTATATTGTGTGTTAAACTCACTAAATAGTCATTAAATAACATAACACGGAAATTTACTAAAATCATAGAATTACATGGAAATATCATAAATTGTTTTAATAATGATTATAACGTTTAGCATTTTTTCACTATTATTTCTGTGTGTTTATGTTTTTCTAATAAATATATTATAATAATAATAAAATATAAATATTGTTTTGGGGAGGGGGGGGGGCGATAAAGGCGATTTTTATATATTTAGCAATTTAGGAAAGACTGTAAATTATAATCATAAAAATAACGTAACAAATTTAAGAAAACAATTAATCATTTATCACTTTCAAAATTAACATACATATTTTTAAATATTAATACATGTAATAATTTTTTAAATATATTGATTTGTCACCCCTTTAACATACTTTTTATATATATACTTTCTAAATACGCCCTTGTTGTATAGTAAACGAAATATTAAGATAAAATATTTTAATTGCTGAGAAATTGCTCTAAACAGTTTTTGATTAATTCAATTTGAATTCGCATAAAATAATTTTTTTAATTCTGAACATATTATGTGCCCGTAACGTAAAAAGTCTTGTTTTATGCTTAAGTACATGTAATCTTTACTTTTGAAACGAAAATACACAAAAACCTATGTTTATATTCTTTTAAAATTAAAAGCATGTTTGTATTTTCATCCGTCAACATTCTTTTCGATTCCTATGCCAAATTCTTTGTTTGTGTATTTTTTTATAATATATCTAAGTGCACACAAATATGACTATTAGTCGAATGAAAATTACTATAAATATAATAATATAATTTTATAGTGTTTATAGTGTTTAAATCAGTTAAACCTTAGTATACGTGACAGTTCGAATGTTATGTTGCCATGTTGGTCTATTATAGTTAATTATTAATCGTTTAAATGACATCGATACACGTATTTGTTTTGAGTGTTTGATGGATAATATTAATGTATTTATTTTGGACATTATTGTCATTGACAATTTGTAAATCACTAAACACATTTACCACTTCAATCGTAACCGCGATCAGGTTAGGTTAGGTATGATAGCTGACTAAAATTATATTATTGTTTATTGATTACCTAACCACTATCCAGTGGTGTCGTTAAACAAATTTTCTGGAGTAGCAAATAGTAAAAAATATATATTTAATTATATTTACCTATTTAGTATTTATGATATATAATTTATTTTAAATTTAAATTGGAGAATGTACAATACGTTTTAAAAACAGCTACGCTAGTAGCTGTAATTGGTAGTTGAAGTTCATTTTCTTCAATTTTTTTTTTTTTTTAGATTCATTATTATATGTCTAAATTTTATATCTATATGTACTAACACTACACAATTTATTAAAAAATAATCCTTTTTTTAAAGTTTCTATAAACATTTAGACTAATTATGTAGATATATAAACTAATATAAACATAAACATAAACTTAAAAAAAAACCCTGAAATCATAACATTAATTGATGATTAATAAAGACTTTATTTAATAATGAGATAAAATATTAATTTATTAATGTAATATCATTTTTCTTGCTTTGATAGTAGATAACTCAATAAACATTTTAATAGCTTAGAGTTGATCGATTACCATCTCTCTAGGAATGTATAAAGTAGTTAAATCGCTCAAGCTTTCCTGACCGGTTTAACATCTCAAATATGTTTTCAGACGTTTCAATACTGAAAAACTCCTCTATGTGAGAAAACACCCCTTACTCTTGGGCTTTTTTTTAAGAATTAGGTACTAAATTGTTGAAATTTACATCAGATGGCAGTATTATCCGTAAAGTAAATTTTACTCTACAGTATAATCGCTTGTGTCGTGTTGCGTATAGATAATAAAATAAAATGTTAATTTTTTTTTAGGTCTCATAAATCTATATTTTTTTTAGGTCTCATAAATCTATATTTATAATTTATATAACATAACTATATAGGTCTATTAAAGTATGGTTGCAAAATCGTAATTTCACAACCCTAAAAAAAATACGGAGTAGACCCTTCACTACCTCCTATCAACGCCTATGTAACCTATACAAAGACCAGTGATTAAAAACGTTATAATTGTAAAGTTTAAAACGGAAAATATTATTATTTTAAAAATACATCAATTAACATAACACATCTTTAAACATAAAAAGGTAATCAATAAATAATATGCAATAATTATTAACGTAAAATTATCATTGAATAAATATTATATGCATGGTAATAAAATTGGTAAGTACAAAATGGTACAAAACGGTACAAAATGTTAAATAATATTTAATAATTTACATTTTTCGTCTTGTTATTCTTTTTAATAATTAATTAGATTATAATATATAGATAATTTGACTTTAACCGATAAGCCGTGAAGCGATGGTATATAATATAATATAAAATTGTTTTAAATTAAATTGTTACAAATGTTAATAAAAAAAAAGCCATTATTAAATTATTATCATTGTGGTTCAATTACTATGTATATTAAAATTCTATTGGCAATTATATTATTTAAGTATAGTTATAAGGGAACGATAGAAAATATTTAGAATAATTAGTTCTAAAATATTAGAAAGAAAAAAAAGTGGGAAGGTCGATTTTGGATGGTCCTCGGAGACATTAATTGTTTATTATAATTAAGATTTGAAAAAACGAATCTGAACGAAACTCAATATATCACAATATATTACACTGATAATCCATTCAAAAATATTACCACGTGTGTAAACTACCTATGAGAATAAAAAAATTTACAAGTCCTTACGTTTAAAATTGCATTAGTTTTTATGAAAATCTAAAATCAATTTCGTCAAAATTACGATTTTCGTGAATTTTGCCGTTTTAAATTATTATTTGGTAGTTTTTCTTCTCCCAAGGAATAACTTTTGGGAAATACGAAAAATGAGCTAAATGAAGTATCAACTAGGTACAATTTATATATACCCAATTTGTATGTACCCTACTCTATCTATCTAATCGGAAAATTATTTTTATCCGAAAAAGTACTGTCTTCATACTTTTAAAAATATAAAAAATATCATAATATTCAATTCTACTAAATTTTTAAACTTTATAAGCTTTTTAAAATTTATTTTAGGTTTTTATCATAACAAATGCAATTTTAACCGTAAGGACTTGTAAATATTATGAGTGTTCTTATAGGTACAGTCTAGACACGTGGTAAAATTTTGAAATGGATAATATAGTCTTCATACGTAATATAATTTTGGAATAGATTATTAGTATAAAATATTGTAATATATTGAGTTTCACTCACAATCGTATTTTCGAATGCATTCAAGTCTTAATTATTATAAACCACTAGTTTCTATGAGGACTGAAGGGACAAAGGAAAAACGTCCAAAATCAACCTTCCCGCTTTAGTAATTTTTGATTAGTTTAATCTAAACTCAATTACCTACTGATTATTTTTTTAAACTTTTGCACAAAGATAATAAGTTAATATTTATGAAGAATATATTTTTAGCAATAATACAGATTTCTAATTGCGTTTTAAAGATAACTAATTTTTGTTTTTGTTTTTACAAGCCAATTTTGTAAAAATATGAACGATTATAATCGGACGATTCTTAAGTATTATTTTCCAGAGATAATAAAAATAATGTAAAAATATACGTAAATTAGCGAAATGTCAAAACAACCACCTGGGTAACCACGGTGTAGAACTTTAACCATATATCATACTTAATGTACTAAAAAAAGGACAACATAAAAAAACAAACATATATCTTAATAGATACCTTCGTATAAAAACACAAATCCCGGGCTGTGCAATTAGTTTCGATGCGGTATTGTTCATATTTGAAATATATATTTACTAACACACTGAAAGTAAGTACGATTTATACATTACAGGCGGTTTCTCCCGAAAGATATTGGGATTTGATTTCCATTAAAGATCGCGTGTATAATACGCGAAAAAGAAAAGAAGTTATAACCATACTTATTACAAATTCGTTTTACATATATTTCTAATACGATGTTCCTGCGACCACAGTTTATTCGATAAGATAAGATAATATAATATTTATAATATATCACGTATGTTATTATTGTTCTAGATCAATCGGATATGAAACATGTTATTATAAATATATTGACATATCATACAAAAAGCAATATATTATTATTATTATCTATTACATTTTGTTATAAAATATTATTGTAATAGCGAACTATTTATTTTTCGACCATGGTCTTAGTCGCTTGCGTAACGATAACGTTAATGCGAGATAAAAGAAATTGAACCGATTTGAGCTGATGATGGTAAAAAAAAAAAAAAATGTGAAAACTTAGAATAAATACGAAAGTATGGGTAATCAGTGTGGCATTCATCAGAACGTGTATTATAACACACGTTGATGTACGTCACCGAAGGGCGAAGACGAACACTAATTAAATGGTACGCATGTATGTATAGCCTGTTGAATGGGTGACAGGAATGTCGAACAACTCAGATAAGATCGAGTCAAGGACAATGTAGCTTTCTCGTATTTTCTTCTCGTTCTGTATATTTATAACAGTATTATAATGTATTATAGGTACATCCTAAAAACGACAACAGTCAGCCGTGAAATAATAGTTAACACGAGTTGACTACAATATAATATTATGTAAACTATAATATACACATAATATTATCATTCACTAGAGTTGCAACAAATCGTAGAAAAGTACGATTTCTCCAAAACAAATTTAAAACAAATGAGGCGCTCAATTGAAATATAATGAAGATTTTGTTTAATACGCGATATTTTTTATGTCGAGATCAAGACAAATTTCAAAAATATAAACATGCTTCGAGTAGGTATGGATAATTATAATTTTTAAAATCTGGACACACTCCCGCCTACAACGATATATTTTGATTACGTTCCCCCTGTTCCTCGTCAATATTGAGTATGATTAATCGCAGTTTCATTCCATTAAAAATTTGTATTGTATTCAATGAAAATTCGGACAAAAAAATAAAGCAATTGAACATCTACAACTGTAGATAATTAAATATTTAAAACAATTATTATTAACGTCAATTTTTTTAAACATTTTTTTTTTTTCGAAAGTAAAGTTTTTTCGAGTAGTTATTGGTGATTTCAACTAGAATATTTAAAAAAAACAAAAATAATAGATATTCGTTTTTTCTATAAAACAATAAACACTGTGGATAATGCATTTATGCATTCACGCAGGTGCCGTGTACAATGACATTGGATGCACTACATTATTATTCAAGCACGTATGTTCTCACTTTCATTTTTATAATAACACGTGACTATGGTAATTTATTCCGTGAGAATTTATTGTGACAGACAGGGATATAAATTGCCTATATATATATCTCGACGAGAAAAACTTACTTAATGAATTTTTCCCTTTACTCACGCAAATATAGTTTACCGCTGGCCTGGATGTTGTAGGTATAAATATTCGAGTGAAGATTGACGGTAGGGTAGGGAATGATAACACATCACCCTCTACGAGCAAATTCTTTCGGTTAGGTATATCGGAACGTATAGAACGAATAAATAACAAGTTTCCTTTTCCGTTTATGTATTTGGCCAAAAGTTCATCGGTGCTATGTTAGGTTTTTCGACGTATAACACCAATAGAGAAAGGCTTGGATATTGTTTTACTATAAACCAGTGTATTCCAACTTTTTTATAACACGTTCCCCTTTTAAATTTACTAAAATTTTACAGCTGTAAATTGATTTTTATTTTTATTTAAGTTAAATTAAGTTATATTATTAAGCTATAACTTGGTAACCTGGGCACGTATATAAATAATATACATTTTAAAAATAGTTATATTATTTTCATTAAAATTAGTCCAAGTACGGTACTCAAATATTTTTATCCTTTCAAGGATTTAATTTTGTTTAAAATGTAAATAAGTATATAAATGTACTAAAAATGTGAAACAAAAAATCTCAGAATCAATCTTAAATCTCCTTTTTCACATTATGCGAAATTAATTAGTATTTAATCGATTCTATAAATTTGTAAGTTATCAAACACGTGTTAAAATATTTTTCGACTAAGTATGCTGCCATAATTATTAACTTTACATATTTGACATCTATTAGTTAAATACCTTTAAATAATTAAAAATTCCTATAAGGGAGCCCAGGTTGCCACAAAATAAGCGATCTGGTTGACTTTCGGACCTCGAAATTTGGTTTACTTAAAATTTATAATATATCGATAGTTAAATATTTGAGTATTTAGAAATGTTTACCTAAAATCGAAATTGAATTTGCGTACCTACTGATATAATCTCGATGAACGTGATTTCGCATGATTTGCAAGCGATATATTATAGTAATAAAATACGCAATCTTGTAAAGTATTCAAATACTAATATTTAAATAAATTTTGAAGTATTTTATAGCATTTTAAATATATTTTTTATGATACAAAAATACTTTAATTTCAATACAACTTAGAAATAAATAAGAATATAGTTTAAAAAATGTATTATTTTCATGATTGTCTACAACAACATCTAGATATCAGTACACTTGACCAACATTAAATGGACCGACATTATGTTTACCCTACAAAACATTTTCTCTCAATCTTATAATTTTGAAGGGAATTGAACATACTATTAAATTATTATTAATTTTGAAAATAATAATTGACAAAAATTCTATATAATAATAAAATATGATACTGTAGGATAAACGTAGTGTCGGAAAAATGATGTCGGGCAAATTATGTCAGACAATTAAAGTGTCAGGCAAATGAGTGTCAGACCCCAAAATCTAAACTTATTCACTACTTTCAATTTAAGTGAATTATAATTTTGTATTTATTATACCTCTTAATTAATGATATAAGGGTTGGAACTGTTGTATTATTATGTTTTAGCAGTTTACTATAGAACACTATACAAGTAAAAAATAACATGTTAAATATATAAAATTGTTTTGATTAATTACACTAACAAGGATTTGACGAATTAGTGTTCTTGAAATATTAATAAATTAATTTAATGTTTAAAAGTACAATTATTTCAATTTTTTAATCATTTAGGAATATTTATCGACAACATTTTTTTATGAATTAAACATTTTTCTAGAAACCTGTATAGTACTTAACGGTGCGAATGACCATTTTTTTATGCCCATAAAAAATTCAATTATAACAACTATGGTAAAATGAATATTAACACAATTAATAAAATTGCTTTATTTTAATTCGTTTGTTATTTCTTCAAAGTGATTCAATAATAACATTTATATTACATATTATATATTATCAAACATTGATTTTATGCAGCTATAATAAAAGTTATTCTATAAAAACGTTTTAAAAAACTTTAAGTAACCGATTATTATATTTAAATAATATGTAAATTACAAATACTATTATAATGATATACATGAAACTCGTAATCTCAAGTCAGTTAATACTTACATTTTCAGAATATAATATAATTTATTTTATTTAAACTTTTTAAAACATTTGCGAGGAAGAAAGATACATTTTAAAGTACGATTTGTAATTGGAATACATATTCAAAGTTAAGTTAAATAATAATATGAATTAATAATGGATACAAATTATTAAATCTATAGAATCCAGTCATAAATCACAATTGTACATAATTATACTCATATAAAATATAATGTGTTCCGTGATACACTGATATTCATTGTTTAAGATATGTTTCAGTAATTTTTGAAACTAATTATTTTTTTTTTAAGTAAAATATCCATAAAATATTATAATTTGTTTATATTCGTGAAATCGCCTTCCCCCCTAACTCACCAAGTATTCAAATTGTAACAAATAACTGCAAATTAGTTTTTAATAAAATTGCAAATCAAAATTCTAATTTTACGATTATGCAAATTTATTATATTCTAAAAAAAGTGTAAATTTCCTGATTTTCATATTGACATATTGTTGCAATTTCCGTACTGACCTTGTCTTAATAATTTACAATAATCATTGGACAAGGTATAAGGTATAAGGTATGCTGTTATTATTGCTACAATCCATTTAACCACAACAAATAATATGTTCATTACCTAAGGGAGTATATTTTAATAAACTAATCGTTATAAATAAAACGTTACAAGTTGAATAAATATAAACTCTAGTAATACTTGTGAAAAAAAGAGTTGTAGCAATGAAAATAGAATTATAGCTTGTCCAACAATTATTGTAACTTGTAAGACTAAACCAAGGTTTTAGCAGTTTGGAATTGGTCTACAACAATACGTGAATCTGAAAATGTACATGTGTTTCGAATGCAATGGATTAGTAGTATCATTAAAAATATAAAAATATCATTTTTTTATCGAAAGCGATGTATTTGCCAACAAAAAAATTTCAACTTTTAAATTTTCCTATAGAAATTAAAGTGCATGAAAAAACATAAAATTAATTCATAAAATATTATAATGTATTATTATTTTTTCACACAATGTGTATTTATAAATTTATAATTAATATTATGGTTTTATAATATCATAATTGTTTCAGATTTACATTTTATGGAGTAGTGGCTACGGGCATGGTTTAATGTATAAGACGATTAAATAATATATGGGAAACGCATAATGAATTAATGACAATTATTATTCAAATAAAAATAAAAACTCATTTGAATCCTGGTAAAATTTTAATTGACCCGCATTTGATTGTATATATTATATGAAAAAAAATTAATAAAAAATATTTAAGTAATAAAATATGTGTAAAATAATTTTTAAAATAAATTACAAAAGTGATATTTTATTAATTTTTTTTATTGAATAAGTTTATGCTGAGTAAAAATTGAATATATATTAACGTTTTAATGTATTTTCGTACATATCTAAGGCTTACATATTTATAATATTTATAATATGTATATTATAAATTATATCTCTATAATATTGTATATACAAGATGTAGAATTGAGTTTGAACATCAAAAATTTATTACAATTTAAAAAGAAAAAGTCAATTCTGTGTGTTCCTCCTTTGTTCCTTCTGATCTCGGAGAAATTAGTGGTTTATTATAATTAAGATATGAATGTAATAATATTTTATTTGGAAATACGATTCTTATAAAGTAGGCTGGATAAGTATTAAAAATAATCGTACAAAATAGAAATTTGAATTATCATTGTTAAAAACCAATTTGCAATTATTTGCAATTTTTTGGTGGTACTTTGAAGTCGATAGTTCAATGTGGGGGGAGGGCTGACATTTTTTTAAAAAAAATCATAAGAAATAGAATTTTGTTTTGCAATCATTTAATACCATTAGAATCGTGATTGGATGAGTTGGGGAGAGGGGGAAATTTCACAAACATTATTTGTTTATACTAAATATACAATTTTAAAAGATTTTAAGACATTATTTATTTTATAAAAAATTATTTATTATTTTTTTCGCTAATTTTAATTAATAATAATATAAATTAGTATATCTATAATTTATTGAAAAACATATATTTACACGCTGAAAAATCTCCATCAGGAGGACATTTTATTTCATTAATGTTAATGCAAATAAAAAACTAAGTCCAGGTAAAAAATGAAGGACTCTATTTAAATAGCAATTACATTTGTATTATACAATTTAACATTTGGTTATAAAATTTCAGATGTTATGTTATATCGTGTTATCAGTTACGTTCTTCATTATGCGTCTTTCACCGTTAAATCATAATAAGAACGGTATACGCACTATACGACCAAACCCAATGAGTAATACTATCGTACAGTTGTGACTGGAACAAATTGCGTGAATTGGACAATTGAAATTTATTGTTGTGAGTTTGTCGACTAACGCGGTGACCAAATATACGTAATGACGTTCCCAACAAGTAATAATAATTTACGTCTCAGCCAAACGTGACTAATATATTATCCATTGTGGTAAATTCTTTCGGAGTCGCTAGGATAACCCTTCGTATTATGTTTGTTGGTAATACGCAAAATAATGGACTACAATTTTATTAAAAATTGTTGCCTCAAAAAAAACAAAAAAAAACAATTTTTAAAATAATATATTTAAGACAATTGATTGAAATATTAATAAAAGAAAATGTATAATTATTATAAACTCGCGGAATAACCATAGGTTTTAAAAATCAGCATGTACTTAAAAATATATATATTTTTTAAGAAAATAGTATTATATAGTTTTTTTTTTCTTTAAATGGTTATTGTTTCTTAATCTGTCCTCTCCCAAATACATTTCCATTTTAAATTCTCCGCACTACTCGTCGTAATCTATTCCCTTTCACACGAGGTAGATATACTAATACGACTCTCACAAATATAATGAAGATAATATTAACTACTTTGTTTTTAGCGTTTAGCTATAAACAATAAGGATCCATCCATTTCATTCATATATCAATAATTAAACAATTATATTTCGTATACATAATAATAATTAATTACATTTTTGTTTTAATTATTTTGTTAAACGTTAATTATTATTATTGTTAAATATAGTGTCGTTTGCACAGATAAATAGAATATACAGTGTGTTTATAAATTAATACGAATGGAAAAAAAAAAAACACTCGGCAAAAATGTCCGAACAATAATTGTTTGAAAAAAAAAAAAAAAATTGACAATTATTTAGGTTTAACATTATTGTATCGACGAATCGTCATCGTACTTGTGCTTGTTGTATATATATATATATATATATATATTATTACAAATTAAAATTACAAATCGTATAGAAAAACCTTCGGTATAATTTACCGGACTGCACCTTTCCCGCTGCATTTTCCGCGTTCGACCGCGCAAACCGTGTTATTATCAATAGCTCGGTATTATGTAATAAACGTACCGCCGGCGGATCGGAACAAAACGCATTAGAGTCGCAAATGCACCGTCGACCTACTTAAGCCGAAAGCGTTATTGTACGCGCGAAACAGTTGCGTGAGTGTTCCGCCTTTCCGATCGGTTTTCGATACACAAACGAAACGGCGGCGAAAAAGCTCCTCTCGTATATTATGTACCATATTATGCATAATATATTTTATGTATTTCATTGTACAACCTTACGTCAAATGTACCGTCTTCTATTACGGTTCGAAAACGGCATAATCGTTATTCAGAATATACCTACTGTATACATATATATATATATAGTCTGACAATGCGTGCAACCCATTAGCGTATTCACGTAATATTATTATTATTATTATTATTATTATTATCGAATTTATATTTATATTATTCCTCGGATTGCGAATTACAAATATATATAAAAAAAGTATTTTTACTTACCTTTACGCGACACAACATTGGACGAAACTTAAAAACACTTTTTTTTATCGAAAACAAATATATTATTTTATGAACACGCGGAACTGAGGGAAAGAGTAAGTATGATAGTATGGTAGTAAGTTATTTACTATCTATTTTCATTCTATACGAGATGTGTTCTGAAAGACTTGACAAACGCTTTATATAACATTATTATTTATTTGAATTTCCCTTAGAAGATGCTAGAATTATAGTCCTAAGAGGGACGATAATATATTTATTGTCTTTTGTACAATTTTATCTATTATTATATGCTGTTTGATAAAATTTTAGATCTAAAAAAATAAATAAAAATAAATGTTTGGGACAAAGCATGGAAATTTGTTTTTTACAACATGTTTTTAAGAAAAAATAAAGTTTAATACGTTTAGATTTTCTTTGTAAAACTTGAAATAGACATTTTGTGGATTCGAATTGCATACAAATTTGATGGTGAAATATCATTAGTAGTTCATTTTTTATGAATTCAAATCGTGATCTACTATATTTTAGCTATTTTGTTACCTAATAGTATTCACATAAATCGTGTTTTAGAGCAGTTTATTTGGCAACAATTATACAACTAAAATATATATTATTATTATTAATATATTATACATGGTTTTATTGCTATTTGGCAAAGATTTTATCGAAAACATCAAACATTTTGATAAAATTTTATACAATATAATTTCATTTAAAAAAGTAACCAAAAAAAAAAGAAAAGAAAGATAATTATGGATGATTAAATTATATTTTAATTAACTATTTTTTTAATTTTTTTTTTTAATGATAATTCGATTTTGTTCTTTATCAATATTTTTAATATCTATACTTTGTGTATGGAAGTTTATTTTTCTCGATAAAGGTTTGTATATATTAACAACAAACCAATAAAAAGTAGAAAAAATATAACACTTGTATCTAATAAATTGTTATTACAATATAGACCCGTTGTTCGAAAGAATGATAAAAAAACATAAACTATAAAACATAAGTGTCAAAAGCGGACTGGATGGTAAATTTACTTAACACTTACGAGTATAACATGCTTATACTGCGTATATACCGCGGAGGTCGGAGTTTGTCGATCCCATTTCGGCAGCGGAGATAATATAATAATCGCAGATCTTGTGCGTATTTTCAATTTTTCATTGATGAGAAACCGACGACTTTGACGCAAAGCCCGTGGGGAAATTACGATGGACCAAGCGTATTTTACTATTATTTTTATTATTGTATGGCGTATAAAAAGTCGGTAGGTACCTGCAGTAAAACAAGACAGGTGTGAATTAAACTCTCCATCAAATCGGCGGACGACCGGCCCGGGATCCCTACACACCTGTATCACAATTTAAAATTTTATATTTTAATACTTAAATGTACAAATTACTTGTTTTGAAGAATTTGTAAGACCGAATGAAAAATGGTGTAAAGGTAAAAGGGTAAGTATACCTGTATAGGTACGTTTAAAATAAATACAGAGTGTTCGGAATTTTACAGTAGAGTAAAACCGTTCGTCTTTCCAATGTTGTCAATTCGGCTTAGCCTAAAAGATATTTATATTTAATATTATTAATCGTTTTTTTCTGTAACGTATTATTTATATACAGTGAATTTATACGTGTTATTTCAAAAAAAATTACGTTATTCCAAATTGGGACGAGTAAATTATAAGTATTGAGAAAAATATCGATTTTGTATGTAGAGTAGATACGTTATCAAATATGTTTAATTTCATATGAATAAAGTTAGTCAACTACTCAAATATGTTTTATACATAACAAACAGATAACTGGTATGTTGAAATTTATAGAAATACAAGGTTGTACGAATAAAAAAATAATAGTATCATCTTTTGTATATAAAATATCACTTTGTTTTATATCAATATCGATTAAAAATAATTCTAATACCTGTATTATTATAAAAAAATTTAAACGAGTGATTTTTTTCGGCAGATTTCAAATTCGAGTTCAACTTATCTGCAGCACTCAAAAGAAAACACACCAATTGAGATCGCGCACCTTCTGTATCACTTCATCAACCATTGTACTGTTTAAATATTCATTTATCTAACTAAATTACTAATTCACAAAGTTCCATAACGACCCATCTGGACCTCTACTGTGGTATCTGAATATAAAGGTTGTTTGTTAGCGAATTAATAGAACCCATGGGTTTTGGTTGTTGGTTGTTTTTAATTTAATACTTTTCGACATTCGTTTTAAACGCATTAATCACGTGTGTGTACGAGATTTAGTTATTGTTGATAGTACATAACATATTATTTTATAATAAACAATGAAAACGCAATTTTTCGATGATCGATAATTCTAGCTGCAATACATAATATGTAAATAATGTATAAAAAATATGCAATTTCAATATAAAATATAAAATAACTAAATGTTAATTTATAAGCGTTATTGTTTACATAATTACATTTTTTCGCTAATATTGTTACAGAATTATTACGTTATTATTATTGATAACTAACGTATGAAGTTTATGGAGATATTGAAGTACACTTTATTAATTTACTGGTACCTACTTACTTCATGAAAATGTAGAGTTTAATGTTTTAAAATATCTAAGACTAGACTTTTTTTTTTAAAAAATAAAATTAGTATTACAAATGTTTTTAAAATTTATACCTAAACCCCTACATCCTTTACAGGATGTCCCAGAAATATTTACAAATCTCAATATCTCAGCCAAAAATTAAAGTTTTAGAATTATGTTACATAATTATTAATAGGAAACATATATATTTCTGAACTATATATGTATATAGTTTATTACTTTCTTAAAAATAACGTAAAAAAACTTTAAAAAATAACGTTAATTTTTTTAAATTATGGGGAATTTAAAGATAGAATTTGAAGCTAAATAATTAAAGAGTGTACTTTTATGAAAACTTCGTTATTTATTATAATTATTTAAAATTATAACATGGAATGCAAAATGTATTATTTAATTAATAATAACTGATAGTAAATTGCCTAAACTCCTGACATTTATTTTGTAAATGAACATTTTTTTTTTAATTGACTCAACAAAAAGTATTATAGTAAACCTATTATAGTAAATAAACATTTATTATCTATTTTTATTTAAAGATATAAAATATAAATTGTGTTTTCATTTAAAGCCTTATTGATATTGATAATATATAATTTTGACATTAAAATATAAAATTATAATTATGAATGATGTAAGTAGAATATTTTATTTTTCAAATAAATGAAAACAATTCTCAAAAATTTCCATCTTGATGAAACTAGGAAGTTGACACATCAACATTTTCATAAAAATAGATATTTAGTTATACATAGTTATATACACTAATATATAATACCTACTCAATAATTTGGTTATCTTCAAATATCTCATAATTTAAAAAATAAAAAGCTATATATTTTTTTACATAATGTCAATTACAAGTAATAATAGGTAATATTATTTTTAATATTAAAGGTATGCAGTACCTATAGTTTGCCTTATAATTAAAAAAAAATTCAACAGTTTTTAGCGGATATATTGTGATCTGTGACACCTATTATATATTTTGATAGGTATGACAACAATTATCGAAATAAATCATTTTAAATTTATTTGTAAAATATGATTATGATAACATTATTTTTGCAATTAGGTATAGATTAATTTTCTTAAATTTTATATATAATTTTTTTTTAAATATTAAATAACTGTATATTGTACATTGAACAATTAATGTAATAACAGTATCTAAATATTTGTGTACTTATTTACTAGTACGAATTTCGCAAATCTATAAAGACAATTCCGATTTCAGATTACACACTTTTGTCGGGTTTTACTAAAAATAGAGACTGTCTTAATCTGTGGTATAGTGTGATAACATTACATTGTTCTGAAATTATTATAAAACACAACGTGGGCGAATTAATGAACGTACACGCGTGGTACGTGTGGGTAATGTGCATGTCAATTTATTCTAATCATAGCTAAATATATTTAGCTATAACTATGATCGCGTTTAAATATTAAATCTTCTTTGCAACATTTTTCGCTGCACACCGCAGACGCGTATAAACCAACGTCAAAGACGTTCCTCGGCAAACAACGTGTAAGTAAATGTGCTTCACGTTGAAAGATCAATGTTAACTCGTTAAGGTGCATCCTACTTATCGCCGCTACGATTGTTGTTAGCTTTCCCTCTCGTGACTGCTCCGCCCCACCACCCCCTCTTATATTCGAATTCGTATCCGGTAATTTCTGTGTAGGTACATATATTGTGTTTAACCCACCATGGGTTTTCTCATTGTGTGTTGCGTATTATGAACAAACAAGAAAAACTCTAAAAAGTTCAAATTTTTTCTTCCCCCGAGTGTCGCAATAAAAAGCGAAAAATAATATAGAAATAATACGCATTCAAAATTGCAATTTTCGATGTTTTACTCGAATAACTAAACAAACCATTAAACCATTAGTAGATACTTATTGAACAATTGACATTAAAATGCATGACATCAAATTTAACAATTGTTATAATGTCGTATAAACAAAACAGTTGAATTCAGATGATAATATTCATAGTTAAAACTTAAAAATATTTTTTTTTAATTGAGGTGGAATTTCTCTACATTTTCTTTTGCTTATCATCAGAGACGATTTTTGTTTTCAGTATTCGTTTTTATCAATTATATCAAATAATTTTTTATTTAAAAAGTCTGCTTTCGAAGTAGATAAAATAACGCGCATATTATTATCCTTAAGGAGATCGAATATGCTCCATATAACTTCTACCTACAGTAAGTACCGTTAAAACGTATAACGTTTTATTTTATTTTCAGTGTTTTATTTTTATCATCGAAAAACTTACCACACAATGACTATTTTTGTATACACGGAATACTAAATGTAATAATGGCCTTTTTTATTTGGAGAAATTCATTTCGAATTGAGGAAATTACAATAATTGTATATGACATTGTTTTTTTCTCCGTCGTTTTATTATGCACATTATATAGAATTGTAAATAATTACGCACGACAAAACGACATATTATTTAAAAATTTAATTCATAAAAATCGAAAAACAATCTGTATCTCAAAATATAGATATTATTCATATCCATTAATTATTATATCTTGCGTATTCTTCGAAAAAATATTAAAACTGACGTTATCGACACAAAGAAACTAGGGAGGAATATACCTACCAAATATTAAGATGAAAATACAAGTATAATTATTGATCTAATTAAATCCTTCAGTAATTATTTCGAAGATACGAGTAAATAATAATGGATATTTTAAAAAAATAATTATTTGATAGATACTAGTAGAAAATATTGAATTGTATCTATACATATATTTATAGAAACTATAAAAAGTTTGTAAATTTGTACAATGCGATTTTCAATAACACATACTTCTTCATAATATTATCGATCAGTAAATAAGACTATTTCAGGTTAGGTGAATCACCTTCGTTAAATATAATTTAAATTACCTCAAATATACTTTCAATGTATATTGAGGTTAAATATTTTTGGACATTTTATATGTTTTTTTTTTACAATAATATCGTTGTCGCATTGTGGTCATTCCTATTGGAAATTATAATCAACCGCAGAACCGTATTTAAATATTCTAAAGATATGGTTTTAATATACTTTATGTACCTACTTACAAATTTACTATTATTATCTGCTGATGTCCAATCTCTTTATTAATGATTTAATATATTTAACGAGATGTTATTTTATGTCATTATCTATTATTTAGTGAAATCGTAAATACAATTCGAAAACACCTATATCGTTTATTTATATTGTCTTTAAGATGTTTTACGGCCCATTAGAAATCCGATCATATATCTGAGATAAGTGCGAGTATAATAACGCTATACGTTAGTGAGATCGCTATAACACGATACTGAGTGTGCGGAAAGGGTATCGATTTTATTTTTTATAGCTTTAACGTGAATGTTATAATAATATTATATTATAATATAATGTTTTAACACCGATCATATTTTATTGACATATCAAATCGTTAAAATATATAATCGGATATTTCGATAGTAGTTTTATGTGATTTATTGTAATCGTTTGATTGCATATTTTTATTTTTATTGCTGCGAGATAATATTTATTATGCATTTTCGAGTGTTCAAATCTAACATTGCACAGAAAAATAAATGCGTTGGTACCTACAAAATTTTATGCCATTTCACATAAATGCAGTTTCAAACGTTCAATATGATAATATTACACTGATAATAAACCGTTATACAATATTGTTATAATGCTATATGATATCCTATTTGAGTTCAATTTTTAAATTTTTTTTTATATCCTAATGAATATTATATTATCATACTATTATCGTTTATTAATTGAAATCTATTATGATGGAAGAACAATGCAAACACGGAATTCAATTAAAAATCATTATAATAGATGACAATCTGTATGCACAGTATGAAATTGTAACTCGTTTATAAAACAACAAACAATCAATTATTAATGTTGAAACTACATACCGATCTTACAATACATTTTGACTAAAAGCGTTTTATTCAGAAGTAACTACCATTATAAATTAAAATATTATAGGTTAAGTTAAAGATAACTAATTTATAATACGACTGTGGTAAACGCCAGAGTTTAATATTTTGAAATTGACAAACTGATATCTCTCGGAAGTCAATCCACGACGGAAAATATGATTATCACTGTTCGCGATAATATAATTATCAAAAAGACGATGATACGCAAGGTGAATTTAAATATAATACGTATCTTCTACATTATTAACATAAATTAACAACGGATCGCGGTTCCGGGAACTTTCGACTTTAGAAAAGGAAATCTGACGTTATACACATTTCGTTTTCAATAAAGTATACGCGGGCATTAATTCGATTCTCTGAAAATATATACGTATAATAACAATTGTATGCGAAAATAATTAAAATCTCATAAATATAAACATTTGGATTGTCTCGGACAAACAAAGAACGAGAGAGAGAGAGACAATACATAACTCTCCCCCGAGACTGTGGTTACCGTTAAGTAAAAGTGATACTGGCGTTACCGCTAATTACTAAAATGAGGTACTCATCACGCCATTAAAATTCATATACATTTTTCAGACGTTTTAGTGTATCATCCTCGACAGACATTTTGTGTCAGTATATTTTCTTCCTCTGGCCTTCGCGTTATTTTCGTTTATTTAATTTTGTTTTTTTATCGTCGGCCAGTGACGAGCGATTTTTTATTATTCCCGTCATGTTTTTACACCGTCTGGAAGTCGTATATTATTATAAATTTAATGACAAATAAATTTGCGAGAATAATGTTACGATTTCGATTGACAGACGCACGGGCATACATTAATATAACCTAACTGCGGTTTTAAAGTATAATATAATCATATGTAATTAAAAATATGTAATAAACAATAAGTTTTCGTAGATCATGTGCTGGTAGAAGTCTACCTTGTGCGATGCATATAAATTTCTGATTTAAATAAAAGTATACGGGTAACTTTTAAATTGTATCAACATTAATATCCATTAAGTTTTATTTGCATCCGGATGAATGTTATGGGGCGTAGAGAAAGCGCATTTTCAAATGATATATTCATAATAATAATAATACTATTCGAAATCACTGTGTAGTGTATGTGTGTGTGTGTGTGTGTGTGTGTATGTGTATGTGTGTTCAATTTAAATAATTCGAGATTCGAATTATTATAATATTATCATCCACGGGGTGTCTGTAAAATATTTGACCTGATACGATTTAATTTTGTGTATAGACATAATAATATTTTGTAAACGTATAAAATAGACGTCTTCTAAATTTGAATATTAGAAGAAAAACAAATTTCCAAAGTCATTTCATTCGTTTATTATAATATTTTTACATTTATTTTGAAATTTATAAAGATATGAAATGATATATTTTTCTTTTCTTTCGTATTCTCTTATTATTATTTACTCATAATAATATTATTATTAGGTATGTCCGCCTCTGCATATATCTGCCATTGCTACCATTTTAGTGCAGAAAAAAAAATGTATATTTTCGTAAATATATTAATACGAAGAAAATGTAAAGTCATATTTTTTTAAGACATTTTACCATCAAAACTTTTATATTTATAGTCTAAAATATGGCTGTTTTGATTTGCGAGAAAACAAATTAAACGTAGAACCAATAATTTTAAAAATAAAAAACTAAAAATTTTCGTTTATATCCAACATGAAAATATTGTTATGTATATATTTTGTCAATATAAAATAATATACATTACAATGTATATATACCTAATTATTACCAGTACTTTTATAATAATAAAATTATTTTTATCCATTGTGGTTCTATTTCGTAAAGTAATTTGCATTGCTCGTTCGTATTGAAATTAATTTGTGATTACTATTTACTATAATAGTAATTAGTGTACGAGCTTTTATTATTTTATAAACGAAGGAATTATTTTATATATTTATAATATTATTACGACGTATTTTCAACTGAAAATAATGACCAAACAAAAAGGTAATTCGGTTTATACTTCAATCGTGGCACTTATATAATAACGTCAAATTGCCCACACGTTACCATGTATACCATAAAAATATACCCCAAACATGTTTACAATTTACCGTACTTTTTGTAGTTATAATATTATAACCTTTTTTTTTTACAGAAATATTATTACCGGCCAACGATTGCCTCCGGACAATAACAGTCATTTTTTTATATCAGAACATTTCGGCGGTAGAATATAAAAATATATTTTCGGTAATAATTTGAAATGAAATCGATATAATATACATTTTGCGCGAGCAGTGAGTATTTCTGTAAATTGTTCAACCCGTTTTCGTTTTAGAAATGTCAAACCAAAAGCATTTCGAATACTACAGCAATGGCTGGTTATTATTGTTACTATTATTGTATGTCGATATTTCTGCACGTACAATTCAGAAAATGGTCGTGGCCAAATAATATAAGAAATAACTTTCTACCCTCTCTGCGGTTTTTTATTAGCTATAGTAAAATTTAATTCAACTAACATTAAAAAAAAAAAAATTATAAATTTTTATCTCAAAGTAATATAATATATTATAGGTTATTTTTATTTCTATATAATTAATTTGGTTTTACCTATACACCTTGAAAAATGATAATATTATTACCATATTGACATATCATAATAATGCTTTAATCATATACCTACGAAAAAATAATTAGTATTTAATTTAAAACGTACTATTTACGATTTATTAGCTTTCGTAAAGAAATCGTGATTTTAATATTTTTTAATTTATTATAAATGTTTGTTTTTTATACTCTTTTATCTATACCAGATTTAAGTAGGTACAATACATTTAAATACGTATTATGAATTACAACATTTCAATTTAATCATATTATGTTACGTGGTAAGCATTTTCCGTGTGAGTTGATAAATCTCTATTTCACGTAATATTAATTCGTTTAAAAACATTATATCATACCATTCTCACGTATTAAGTCATTCAAATTATTAAGCTATAATTATTTTTAAAATGGTTCAAACGATTCAAATCTTCGTTACGTTACGTTGAATTGTTACTAAATATTGATAAGGTTTATGGTTTTCTTAAAAACATACTTAAATTATCAATTATCTTTATATTTTTACCAATCCGAATGAAATACTTTTACGATAAATTCTATTTGAGCTTTAGTAGGTATTTACTAAAAACAAGAGATTATTTATTTAATAAAAATAATTAAAGTTTAAAATACTATTATATTTATTAATGGGTTGACACCTATTATACGCAGTATTATCAATACTATAATAGTTTTTCGAAATTATTTTTTAATTTGAATAATTTTTTTGATCATCTAGTAAATCATAGAAATTATTTTGGTTGTTATAATTTATAAATATAAAAATCCAATAATAATAAAATATAGTATATCAAGCTAAACAATAACACCATAACTTACATAACGTGCGGCGGTATCTACCGACTAAGTAGCAAAATATAAGCTTATATTGATTATTGAGAACTTATAAACATTATTATATTATAATAATTAAATAAGGAAAAATAGTTTTTTTTTTTTTTTATTAAAAACTAGGAAAAAAAATTGTGCAGTAAAAAATAAACTATACTCATATACGTATATGTATCTAATATTTATATTCTATATATTATACTACAGTTAAACAATTTTCAAGTTTGATATAACTACTTATAATTTACAAAATTAATTGTTTTTTATTATTAACGATTTTTTAAAAAGAAATTTCCAGTTTTTTGAAATATTTTGTCCAATTTTTGGTAATTTTTTAAGTTATACCAAATAGTAAAATTCGAAAATGTTTCGTGTAAATTTCATTTTTTAGCTAGGTATTCATATTATTAAAAGTTAAAATATGTTTTTGAAAATGAAAATTTTTTTTTAAATACACATTTTAAAACAATTTTCTCCCCGAAAAAACCACAAACAAATTGCCTTATTATCATTTGTATACCTTTATTGAAATTTATTTTACTTATTTATATTATATCTAAATTTATTGTTGTTTAAATATGTACATAAAAAAGAAAATAATATGAGCAGTGCTCATTGAGCACCGTGTTAATGAACATATGTGATAAATACAGTATGATTGGAATTGTAGGAATCTGGTTAAATTAGATATTTCTGACACTATATTCTGATCATTCTGTATAACATAATATTAGCATATAGGCGTATAAATTAATATAATAAGCTTAATAATACATGCATATGAATTGTAAAGTATATACCTATGCAATATGATAATAATATAATCTTGATTGTAAACTACTGAAATAAATATATAAATTTAAAATCAAATTATAAATTAACAGGTAATACAGAAAAATAATCATGTGCAGGATGAAAATCGTGGCGTTTAGGTTAAATTTATAACTAAAACTTAAATAACTATTTAATAAAAAATAATTTACTTAAAACTTATAAGTTAAAAGCAACACACTAATATTATTCGTTTTAAATAAGCAATTTTCATTTTATTATAATAATATAATTATACTTTTATACTATGGATATTTACAAATAAAAATCTCAATTATCAAATTTTAAATTCCGTTTCGTTGGTTAGATTACGTTAACATAACATATTTTTTTAGCTCACTCCGCCTATTCCATATGATTGAGTGTTGTCCCGTGTTAAAAATATCGTTAGATAAAAAATGCAATATTGTTTAAATAGTTTTGTATATTACAAGGCCCTTGTTATAATAATGAAAGATACATTGTGATATTAATAAAAATTAATTATCCATATCGATTGACTAGTATTATGAGTTACATATCAATATGTTTTTATGTCATATACGAATACTGTAGTAAATATTTTCTTTACTGTAAAAATATGACAACGGTTTAACCACGTTGAATTACAATTGTAACACTATCGAAAATATATTTTTCAAAAGTTTGAAAAATGTAAGCTGATATAACCTAGTATTTTTTTTTTAACTCGAATTATGATACAAAAATAAATATATATTATAGCTGACTGCCGGCGAAAACAAGAAACGTATGAAATACTAAAAATCCTAAATGGTTAGGTAGAAATTCTAATTATTATAGTATTAAATTTCAATATAAATTCGTTAGTTATAACTAAATTAAAAGTTCTTTCCTCTGTTGTATACCTACAATATCACATTAAATTCATTACATTACAATACTTTATATGGATAAATATTGTAATTTTTATATTTTTATCAAGGCTGTGCCAGATAATTAAGTTTTTTTTTTAAAAAGTTAATTATTAATTATGTTTTTCTAAAAATACTAAGGTTAATTAAAAGTCGAATGAAAATAAACGCATTATAAGTAACAATAAAGTAAATAAATAAATGAAAAACTTAAAAAAATTGTATTATATTATTTTAATTGCCCATCTAGAATCTACGTATTGACAAATGTAATATTATTAAAATATCAAATTGTTGTTGATATAGGTCAAATTAAATAAAAAAAACATTTTATTTTCCATAAAGGTATATTATTTAATTTTACAAGTACATTATAAAAAAATTGAAAAATTATTTGGTACGTTTTTTAATAAAAAAATAAATTGAAAAGGTAAAAGTTAATGCTTAAAAGTTTAACTCGTTATATATTTAAACTTTTTAACTCAACTTTAACCTTTTTAACTTGTTTATTCCAAGTTTTAATTTTTACATTAAAATTATTACGTTCGTACGAAAATATTGTACATAATATGTAAATCAATTGAAAATTACTGAAATAACTTTTAACATAATATATATTAAAATTATATAAATGTTATCTCTTATTAATACAATAATACATAACTTAAAAGTAATTTTAATATTGTTATATTTTTTAATGATTGACGACTTGACATATTAAATAATAATAAAGTATGTTGTTATTTTTTTATCATATTGTATAATAATTTTTATAATAATATTATGTAAATTAGAATTATTGATTGTTGATTTAAATTACTTAATTATTCGGACTAACCATGATTACTTTTTTGAAATTGGTTAGTGCATTTATAGGAGATTATCGGCTGTATGCATAATTATAGTAAACACTAAGCATGTAAGGTGTCACTTAAAATGGCTTAAGTATCATCTAGCTATGCAACACATAACTTTGATTTAACATACCCGTAAAACTTCATTGCACAACCAAAATTTAAGTAGAATATATTAGGTATCACATAAATGAATAATCCTTATGCATACATTTTTCTTTTATGGTATTAGAGTGTTAGCAGTTAATATTTCACTTATTTTCGTGGTTTATTTTCTAACAAAAGTCATATAATTAATAAAATTAAAAGACAAGGATCTCATTTTCTTCTTCTAATTGAAAAATTAGGAAAATGTAAATTATGTTTTAAATGATTATTGCTATAATTTTGATTCAATTTTAATGATTATTGATGCAGTTCCTTGGTATATATTTCTTAATTTACCATTTACAATATATAATTGATAAACATCTATTAAATAAACTAAGTAAATGGTACGTGATCACCGTATAAAATATCTACTTTTTACTAGAATAGACCGGATTCGATTATAGAATTAAATTGGGACTTAAATGTAATACAGCCGAAATAACGATGTCTGTTAGTAGTACGTGCAACGAGTAGACAATAAAATAGATAATATTAATATGGTTTTAAAATATTGTCCACACCGCGGGGACTCTTCGTTCATTCAAAGATTGTATAACAAACTTACTACAAAACAGTGACCGATTTTGGTGATATAACAATATGAATTTTGTTTGTAAAACGACGACGACGACGACTATAATAATATTGTTCATTTTACAATACGCGTTATTATTATTGTGAAATATTACGAATAATTTTCAATACTAATTTATTTACGTGTAGGTACATATATTATATTGCGTTATATGATTATGTTATTTGATCATTTATAATTATCGTCGCATTAACATTTGACTGATAAAATTATAACACAATTTTCTTTTTCTATACGATTTTCGAAGACGACACGTGCATATTATTATAATTTAACAAAACTACTGTCAAACACCAAACAAATTAATAATAGCTATAATATAATTTATAAAAATATAGCATTTAAATTATTCGTAAAATAAAAATATTCTTTAACGCGCTTTGATTTGACTGTCCATTACATTTTATCTATTGAATGCATACACAAATTATAATTTTATGAAATATTCAAAATATTCAAATATTTACTGAATATTCTATTATCAACACGCGCGTGAAATAATAAAATGTAAAAAAATAAAAAACTAGTTAAAAATATTCATTTAAATAAAATTTAATGGGGAACATATACAAATGGATAATAATTATGCGTATTATTACAATAAAATTCACAAACATTATATTTTTTATTTATATTATTATTATTATTATTATTTTTAAAAATCCTCTACAGAATTTCTAATCAAATCGATATGCCCAGATAAACTAGGGTAACTTTATTTACAGGAGAATAATTTCAATGTTATTTTAGTTTTCAATTTAATTCAATTTTCCAATTTCTGCGATTGCGTAGATAAATTATATATGGTACACTCTTCCGAAATGCCTTAAAAAGTTTAAACTACATTTTGTAAATCATCTACACGAAAACGAAATTTGATTATTTTTAAACTCAAAGTCAATATAATAGGTTAATATCATGAAATAGTGTACATACAGAATACCTTCTTTAAATACGATTTTTAATTTTTAAACTATATCATTTTGAGTAAAATCAAATTTGAAAAGACCCAACAATCGTATTCCATTAATATATTATTAATGTATAAAGCATTAAAAAAAACATTTTCGGTTAAAATTGTACACTTTTAAAATGAAATACCATTTTTAAAAATGTTTAAATATTTTTTAATTACATATTATTACACCTTAACTTTTTAATCTTAACCGTACCATATATAATTATATTCATATAGTTACAAATATTTTATACTTCTAATATAAAGTCGTAATATTTTGTATTTACACAGTATACGTTACAATTTTATAAATAATATATTATATAAATCGAATTAAATGAAAATGATTGAAATGTTTCGGTATAAAATAGCGCAAAATTATAATGAGCCTTTTATATTATACCTAGTAAATAGTAATACTAATTACAAGTTATTAGGTATAAGTTATAATTTTTCTAACTTGATGTAAAATAATAACCTTTAAAACCAAATATAGATAGTAATATTATGTAATATAAATATATATTAATGGAGGACAGTAAAAAATTACAGCCATTTAAAGCTAAGTAAAAATGTACTTAAATATAACTTTTTAATTTAAATTTTATCCAATTTTTTTTGTGTATAAACTTAATAAAAAAAGATTTATTTTAAAGTCAATTTTTATATTAAATTTGAATATTGTTTATAATGTTAAAATCAAATTCATATTTAGAGCTAAAAATATTTTCTACAAATATTCAAAACGATTTTTAATTTTGGTTATTGCGTTGTATATTATATTTTGATACTTAACATTAAAAACGAGTCGTACTCGTTAACATAATATATAATAAATTGATATATTTAAAAATTAAAATTTTTATAATATTATTATATATTATTTATACTTTAAATATTTTAATTAAAACCGACCTTTAGGATTAGTTATTACTTTTTCTGATTATTTAAATTGATTTATATTTTATCGGGCTAAAAAAACTATGCCGTTGACTTGTTTTTCATCGAATACTTATTTTAATACCTCGGTAATAATAATAATGGAATCATCTCTTCTCTGGTTTCTTGGCATTTCCGTCCGACGGAATCTCGCGGTTCTCGAGATCGTGTGGTTCAAGGTCGTCGTTCCTCGAAGGCCATCTTCCGTGCTTTCTTTGTCGGTTCGACTTACATGCGTCCACAATACAAACTTTCTCTTTCTCCAAAACACTCCGTCACCTCTTTCCCCCGTACCATGTCGCAGTCTCATGGTTGAAGATGTAACCGCGTTTACGATCATAACCTCCCATCTGGTCATCACACAGCCGGATCGTCAATATAAATAGCTATCGTGGTCGTTGGGTACTGTTTATTTTGTCTTCAACCGACCGTTCGCGATGACCGACCGCGCACCGATCGCCAGAGCTAACTTATTTCGGTGAATATTTTTTTTTATTCCTCGTCTCTCAGTCGCGTCTTCTAAACGATGACCCGATAATAGACGATACGACGTGTTTTAATTTTTATCAGTCCCAGTTATCACTGTTGTCAATTTTAATTGTCCTTAATTTTTATCAACCGTAGTTTGTATTATTATTATAATTGTTTCAAACATATACCGTACTGCGACTGTTATACCGCGATCGCGCGGGTTCATCTATCGAGTTATTCGATTCGCCGCCGACCCAACGGTTGTATGGGATATATCATGGATTTCCGATTAACACAGGTAAATTTAATCGATAATTAAGATTATTTAAATTTTAACGTTACTTTAAAGTCATGATGTTTCGCTGTAAAAAGATCTATCGAATTACTTACGATAGAAGCTGTTTGTTTTAATAATAATAAAAAAAAAAAAACTAGAATAATGTTAAATGGAAAAAAATTTATTCACGTTAAAATTGGTTAAGTTACTTAGAATCACTATATTAATATTTTTGTTTAATTTTGTAAATAATTAACAATTTTTCAAATAATTTAAAACAATTGTAACAATTAACATTTGAATGGCATTTATAAAATAAGTATTTTTAAAATTGAACACAAATAAAAATGACAATATCAAATGTTATAATTACATAAAATAAATTTTACTTAATATTTAAATTAAAATTTGTTATTGGAATAAAGTAACTGATTATGTAACTAAAAATTAAAATAATACAATTTTGCCTTTTCGAGGTAATACTAACTAATGTTTAATATTCTAGATTTGAGTATATTTATAAGATTTAATTTTAATTGAAAACAGGCTAATCTGCGGAAATAACACAATTAACCAAATGATGAAAAAAGTAGATAAATTTATTTAAATCGATTACAAGTTAACAACGCTATATTTTAGTAAAACAGTCGAGTGCAAGAATAATGTTTATTTCTCTCGTTTATTCCAATAAATATTATTTAAACATTGCTAAGAACCAAGAACGGAATAAATTATATCGAATTATTACCAGTTTTATTTGGTGAAAAACGGTGTCCTGACGACATTTAATCACAAATAATATTTCGCTTTTATAGTATTAATCGTTTTCCCGAGATATTGTAAGAACTTCAATTAAACTTAGAAATGAAACTACTAGATCCTTAAATATCAACTTATAAAATCATAGGTATAATATTTGCATTTTTTTGTAGCTTATATTGAGTATGATGATGTTTTTTATTTTCTTCGCTTGTCTCAAAATAATTTTAAACATTATAATAAAATAATAAAAAATATATTTTTTTATTATATTTACCTACAACTGATGTCTAAGTATAGTTTTCTGTCATGATGTTTTTTGTGCTTTTCTAGCAGGTAAAAAAATATATGATCCAATATAATCAGTATAAAATATTAGAATCAATGTTATGCGAAAAAGTTAACCACTATTAGAATATTATAATTCAATTTTCGTTTTTTAAATATTATTGAAAATTATGAATTTTTACTGATTTTTTTTTCTACTTTTTGAACTGATGACTTTTTATCTATATATTTATTAATATTTCCAACAAAAAAAAAAAATTATCTTGATCTCACGAATTTTGTGGAAAGTGACTTATCCGCTAAAAACCCGTATATTATAATATCGTATCGCAATTGATAATTGTGTATGACGACAACCGATATAAAAATAATTATAACGGTATAATAATATATAGTTACTCAACAAAATGTATCATTTAATATGTTTTACGAACCGAACAAGGATACCTAATGCGGAATAATAAATAATTGATGGTATATTATTTATTGAGACTGATCAATTTTTATTGTTACATAAAAGTTGTATCTTACATACATTATCAATGATAAATTAGCGACATATCATGATTTTTTTTGTGACATAATATAATTGTTTGTGATCACTGTTCAGTGATCACTCTATATAGACGACGGTAATTGCGATAGATTTTAATGGTTTGCTTGATTGTTAAAAATATATTATTGTATGCACGAGATGACAATAGGTACAAATAACTATTACTTTTATCATTTTGATTACCAATCTAATAAGTTAAATATTATATAAGTTTAGTATTATTGTCACACATTTATAATTTAAATTACATCACTTTACGTTATAATTTTCAAAACTAAAAATATACATTTCATTTTGAGTTTTTATTTTATATAAATGATAATAAATAATATTATGTATACAACTAAAAAAATCAATTTATATGTAAAAATACATTTTCATCAATCCAATAAACAAACATTAAACGATAAAATGAAATTACCTACTTGTGTGTTTTTTTATTATATTTCGTTTTGTGCCAAACGAAATTACAATAATTATGGATTATGCTAACCTTAGGTTTTTTTTGCTAACCTTATAACTTAACCTATCAAAATATTATACTACCGAAATAATGATTGATTACACATAAACGAACAGAGCATTAATATTTCTAAATTAATAAGTCAATGTAATATGAACAATTATCTATTCATTAATATGCAAAATAGGTATAAGGGCCATTGATTTATGATACTAAAATAAATTGTTAATAACCGTAAAACCAGTTTGGAGCGATCAATTTTTTTTTCGCTACCTTCAAAACAGAACCTCTGTAAAATTCCGTTTTTATAATATATCCGATCGCTCAGCTCGAGACACGGAAACGGTTTTAGCTGAAAATAGCCGGCTGTCGTCGGATTCTGCATTGTAACAATCTTTTTAGATACCTTTTTTTTTTTCTTTTTTTTTTTTCACTCTAGTTCGATCCAGTCGTTTATCGTTCCGTTTCTCGTAATTTTCCGTCTGCGATACAATAAACGAACGGCGGCCCAGGCGGGTTAACCGCGCGAATCTCTCGCCGGATGTGTACTTCCGCACACTGCCGCCGGAGTCGGGTCACGTTATTCCGGCTTTCCAGTCGAAAAAATCACAGCTCCGCTCGTATGATAATAATAGTATTTATAATGCGTACGTGCAAAACCCGTTCTTACGCGTAGGTAGGTATAGGCAGATATATCGATCGGACATTATTATTTTTGCGCACCTCACGCGTATAATTAACATTGCGAATGACGTCGTTTTTGGTCACCTCGGGGCTTTGGTCATCGTGCGATGAATAGAAAGCCGTAGAAGCAAACACACGCAAAAAAAAAACACAATATGCGATTTTGCGTGAAAAAAAAAAAAGATTAAAGTCGTTATTTCGATGTAAGTACCTATATGTAAACCAGCGCGAGACAGTCGAACTTTGAAGGATTTCGTTTTAGACAGCCCGAGGCCATAACGGATTTTCTACACTTGTAATAAAATACGAACGCTCTATATACGAAATGAGTAATCGTACCCATATGCTTTCTAACGTACACAATGAAACATTTCACTGGTCCGTAAAAATTTTTTAAAAAAAAAACTATAGTCTTCTAAATTCTAAACGGTTTAAAAAAAACTAATTTGTATTGTTATGTTTTTTACACTTTTAAGTAGTTTCAACATATTGTTTAAACATTTTTAGATTGTCCAGTACCACGTTTTAATCTTCTAGCTGATAATTGTACATATTATTAGATTCGTAACAAATACGTATACATAGCGTGTGCATGTCTGACAATCTACGACAGTCATCTTAAATTTGAGTTATATCTTACAAAAATTATTTTACATAATTACTACCTAAATTAACGACTTAATGTTTTTTGTAAAATCATGTTATTTATTTATTTTTCATGATATTGATAATAATAATATAATTTTATAGGAATTTAAATATGTTTTTATTATTAATAGCAATAACAACAGTTTATAGCATGATAAACATTTTTATAAATAAAATTATTTAGCCAATTTATTTAAATTAAAAAAATAATATATTTAACTTTTGTAATTTAATCATGTCTAGAACAATTAAATTTAACTAGTTAAAAAAATTAGTTAACTTGCCCAGCCTTGGTAATTATTAATAAAATAAATAGTTTCTACTTTCTTACGAGATGATAATAGATATATTGTATTATTCACTACTTACATAATTTGTTACGCTAAAAATAATCATTATATACTTATTTTTTCCTTGCTCAGATCATCTGTCAAACTTTTCGCCGAAACGCGAAAGTGGTCTGGGGGGCGAGAATTCGGCAAAATTAATTCGGAACGCGATTCGAAAACTATAACTGGCTGCGACGGTTTCTCTTAAATATGTATGCTGATCTCGAAAAACATAATATAAATAATACGCTTTACATAACAATACGCAAATATTATTATTGTTAAACGATTGGCGATATATTCGAATTTTCCGGTAAAAGTGCCGTTTTGTGGTACATACAAACACATGAAAACATGTCATACTATGTCAACATTATAAAATAATTATTTTCATTCGTATGACAGACGCATTTTTACGTCAAATTTTTTTTTTCTAGATAATTTCAGTAGAAAATGCAGTTTTCTTGAAAATTTGAATTTAAAGTTATTCATTATTTTTATAATAACATTACCGTTGTTATTTTGTTTTATTATTAAAATTTAAAATTATTACCGGGAAAAAACTGTGCTATCGGTATTTACTTATGCATGACGTCGGATTAGGTTAGTGTTATTATTATTGCTGTAAAAACTAAAGTGATGATGACCTGATGATGATATACTAAAAACACAAAATTTAATAAATATACGTGCTTAAATCCTTGAAGTAAAAAAAAGTTTTTTTAACTTCCTAAATAAAATTAAATAATAATTGATTGTATAAGTTATAAATTACAACAAACAGGAGGATGGGAGGAATCGATATTATCAAATAAATTTTAATTTAATATCTTTCTTAAAAAAAATTAATAATAATTTCAAGAAAGGATTGTCTACGATTTATTTTCTATTAATTCAGTACATAACGACGATAAAAGAGACTCAATAAAGAGCTAAAAATTAAATTAAAAAATGATAAAAACCATGTGTTAACAATTCATAAACGTCCAGAAAACACAAAAAACAATCGTTTAGAATGATATAGATTCTTTAATAATACCTACTATACTATTTTTGAATTAAAACAATAAACATAGGTACTTATTAATGAGAGAACGTTATAGATATTTACTTTTACTTAAGACCGTCGATGTAATTATTCTATAGTTCACAGTGTTTAAACTATTTATTGAAACTTGAGACTATTATTGTTATAATAATAATGCGCCCATATGAATGAGACGACCAGAAATCGATATTAAAATTTATAATATAAAATATTTAATATTTATATGCTTGATTATTGATTTTTACACACGACATAGTTTTGGAATTGACTTGGACACTAAATAATAACTCTCTCCTACTCGTACAAAATATCGTTTTTTTATTTCATTTGTATAAGACCGCGATCGAATAATAATATACATCGTCAAAAATGGAATATATTACGCGTGTTATTATGACGATGCGTATATATTATGTTTTACTTGTCCACTCCATATAATGCGCGATGAAAATCTCTCTGGCGAAAACGCTATTCAAATATTTTATTATTAAAATTCGAAGTGTCCAGGACGGGACGAATAATTTATTACTCTCGAACAGATACAGATGACGCAAAATAAATGATACAACATTAACTTTGAATTTAAAAAATATAAAAATACAATTTCAACTCGATAAGATTCTAGTCAGAATTTTAGAAGTTAAGAGTTATATAAAAAAAATATTTTAATTAGTTTAGTTTACTATGAATTATGATTAGTTAGTGTAAAAAAAAAAAAAAAAAACTTTGAAAAAAAATGATACGATAAATTATAGTCTTTAAACACAATATTATATTAATTTTTTTAAAAAAAAATTTTGGGGGCAGCTAAGTATATATTTTTTCTCTCTCTCTATTAACGTCTACGATGTTTAGAAAATTAAAATCATTTCCTATGGAAATATATATATATATTTCTATATTTTGTTTAACAAGTGAAATAATAATGGAAGACAAATAAAACAACAATTGTGGCGTACAATAGTATTTCAACTGTTGACCTTTCACTTAATTCGTTCGTCTAATTTATGGGTCACGCAAAAGATCGTTTATGATTCGTAGTGATTTCGATGTAAAAGAGTTACAGCAGCGTAAAAAAAAGGGGGAAAAAATAACGAATAGTCAGAAATATGTCTGTCAGGTTGAATACCTAATACGTGGTATCTAATGATAATTGGACGGTTCTCAAATTATACGTTCATCGGACACGTCTCGTGCACCACGAGGTTGTCATTTCAGTGAAATGGCAGAGAAACGTTGGTCGTTTTTCGTTCGTCTAATTAATTTAGTTATCATTATTTTCATTTTCTATCGCCACAGCAGATACTTATATCAGATTCACATAAAATTACACGAATTAAATTAAAGAATTTACAGTTTTCGAATAATTTGACGAATTTACAGAGACAATTCACAAAATAATAACTATGTCTAATTTTCAGTTTATAATTTGCGTTTATTTGTATTAAATTCTGGTTTTCGCGTATTTGGACATTAATGAAGGTAGTCGAATGTTAAAAAACTTTACTGATATAGATTTTTATAATAATACATTTTATTCGGTAATTACTTTATTCTTTTGAATTTTGTGTTTCTCTTACATAATTATAAAATTATAATTTATAACTTATTTAATTTGTAATCATTATCTTATTAACTATTTCGCTATCGTTAACACTATCAAGTAGTAGAACTTTTTTAGAAAATTGATCTGGTGTTAAATTAGACAAATTAAGTTCAAACGTAACGGATGTCTGTGACTCCGAGGTTACGATTGATCTTATATAAATTAAAAAACTAAGGTAGATTTAGCAGAGAATATTTTTTAAATATTTTATGAACTCCGTTGAAAATATTAACACGTTGAAAAGTATGAGACTTGGTAATTTTAAATTATTTTTGATTTTGAATCCGTATCGTTAACTTATGTAATACTGTAAACGAGGCGAAATACACACAATTCTAGAGGTTTCCACATTTTCAATGACTTTACGATCAGACTTTTCGACCGTAAACTCTATTAACGGAAAATAAAAGTTCGATAGCTGTTGTTCTTCAAATAGAAATCTTTATTATTTTTTCATAATAAGACAATACTAAGTACCATTTTTACATTCTTCATGCAATTGTATAATTATACTCGAGCACGTGTAAATGTGTTTTATGCAAATTTTATTCGTTTTCTCTCGTTTCACACACGTTCATGTAATATTTTATAACAATGTAACTTGTGTTTTTCTACAATAAACACAAAAACAATGTTATTTATTAGGTAGGTAGGTACTCAATATTTGAATATCGTTAATTTTTTTTTAAAAATAAAATTTATTTTCGTGTCACGTGTTTTATCGTTGTAGAAAATAGACGGACGGTTATTTTTTTATTTACATTTATTATGCACTCATTATAGAATCGACGGGATCGCATTTCGGACAATTGTAAAACATATTATGCAGTTCGAATTTATTGTGCGCGGAATAATAATTAATTTCCAATATTATTATATCACAATATAATATTATTATTATTGCCGGGACTAAAACGGGGTTACGGAATGTAATAAAGACTGTATAGGTTTATAGATAGATTCCCCCATACGTTACCGTGCGGTTAAACTATAATATTACTACCTATAATACCGTACTCGTATTGTTATAACAACATCATATTATAGGTAACGTATTTAAATTTTATAGTGTAATAATAGCTGTCGCGTATAATATTAAACGTATTATTCGTAGCCATTCGACGAGTGGGCGCCAACGGCGGATCGCGCGCATTGTACAATAAATTGTGATAATAATAATCACTATCGTATTGTCATTGAAATATTGACCACGGTAAAATAAAATATCGGTACCATAATCGTAATATATACGTTTGATAGCAGCAAAGATGTATTATTGTCGTCGCGTCCATTATAATATGAACTCGAATAATAAAAATAATAATAATTATTATTATAATATTTAAGTACGGTGATTGAATAGATATTATAAATACGCAATCTTTGTTGTGCCTTATATGAAACATACCATAAAAGTCTGATTTTTTTCTCATAAACGATTTTGATCTTTATTGCCATTAATAATATTATAGTATTTTAATATATATATATATTCGTGTTCAACCATTAAGAGATTCGAATTTAACAATCCCCGATGGAGTTTAAGTTAAATTTCTATCGCGGCTTTCGGAGTGTCGTTATTATGCAAAAATTTTACTCTATTTTTTTCTTTTTTTTAATTTACGTTTAATTGTTATTACACAATATTAATGTATAAACGGCGTTTTTCCGTATTATTCCGAGACAGTTTATTCAAACAGAAACTTTTTATTAGTTTATTAACAGCAATAACAATGCGAACAATAAACATTGTTTATAATTTAATATTGTATAAAACCGTACGAAACTCGGCGAATTAGATTTTATTCGCCCGGTTGTTTATGATGAACAATAATAAAAATCATAATATTATAATTGTATCGCATGAGAAAAATTTCAAGAAACGGTACAACGCATTCAAATACTAATCGAGGTTTATGTACCTAATAAAATGATAATGTTCAAGGCCAGATGAGTTCGTTTTGTTGGCGAAAAACCCTTGTGTTTTAGATCCTTCTAAAAAAGTAATGCACGAATTTTAAAAATATGTTTGAAGTTATTTATAATATAAATATTAACTTGTTAACTTTGTGTCGTGCCAATGAGTATAGTTTTGGGACGACAAAATCATATAAATCGTTTTCAACATTTATATAAATTAAAAAGAGGCTTAAAAATATAAAATGTTCACAATCCAACAAGACAGTGGTGTCAAATAAAAAATATTTTTCATAATATAGGTAGGTACTTATTATATACATCTCTAAGTTTTCAAACTGTAGGTCACAATAAAATTGTGTTGTGTTATAATTTATAAATAATTTTTTTTTTTAAGAAATGAAAATAAAAATAAATTTTATATTAACCTTGTATAATATTAGTATTCATTAGTAAATATAAGATCTTACTTTTGTTAAATTTTTAACAGGTAGGTAATTATTACTTATTCAACAATCGTAATCAAATATATATATATATATATATATATATAGCTCTATTTTTACCCAAAGAAGTCATTATTATTTTGGTTGATGAGTTACCCAAAACAGTGTTTTTTTTTTCATTTATGAGTCATGAAAAGTTTGAAACTTTCTAATGTAGATAGTATTTGAAATTATTTTATGATAAAAACATTGTGAATTTTGATAAAGGCTACGATTTAACTGTGACATGGGAAGGAAGAATATTACTTTTTTCCTAATTATAAAACTTCTGCCTCGATCCTCATTAAACACATATATGTTTATCAGCGTTTAATATTATTCTAATTGTTAGTTTGTTGCCTAAAAAAACTTTCTAAGAGGCTTTGCAAATATATTATTAACGACCCGTATTAGGTGTACGTAAATTGATATATTATGATGTCTGTATTTTTACAATGTTTGGTAGTAAAAAAACAGCGAACAATTAATGTTATAATATGATTATAGGTATAACACATAATATATTATATACACTATAAATATAACTACATCGCTAACTTCATTTTATTATTATTATTAACGTTCGTGGGATAGTGCAAGATATATGAGTGTGCAATAATAATAATAATAATAATTGTGTAAGTACCTACCAGTTACCGTGTAAACGATTAGGAAATCGTGAGAAGTAAACGCGGTAACAGAGAATTATTAAATATTTCAATGAATATATATATATATATATAAATCGTTACCCAGTTATTACTATTTATGAAATTAGGAGGATAGGTAATATCGTATTATTCTACCAACTATTGAATATATTGTTAATTGATCGATTCAATCACGACAACGTATGTTTTTTTTCGGAATTATAATAATTATATTATATGTATAATGCTCGTATAAAAATAAATAAATAAAATCATTCTTACGGACATCGATAACGAATTTACGATCTATCGACTTATTTGGAGTTGTTGTTTTTATCGTATCTGTAACATTTTAATAGGTTATGAAATTATATAATATTCAAACTTGTCGCAAAATTACTTTGCCACCGTTGCCGAAAAGACGAACGAAATTTAAAAAAAAAAAAAATAAAAACGAGAGTTTTTTCACCGTTATGTGAAAATGTGGCCTGGGATTCAAATTTTTCTCATCGCAAACACATCCTACACTCGAATTGTTTCATCGTTTGCGCAAAACTATTGTTTCCAGTTCTATATTCGAATTATAACAGTTTCACTGCATGCATATTATTACGGTAAAAAAAATTATGTGTTTATAAATCTTTATTTGGCACTTTGCATCGTGACAACTTGTTTAAATATCTACTCCGTTCGTATAGTACTATTGCAGATAAATATTATTATAATACAAAAAAATTGTCGATACAAATAAACGACTCGAAGTTTGAACTTTTTAAACTCACATTCGTCCCAGATGGTTGTCTCTGCGCCATAATAGAGAAATAGAATATTTCTCGGGTACGTTCTCGAATGAATCGTAAAATACATCATTACTAAGCAATACACTTGATTGCATTCGGTGCGTCGTTCATCTGTCGAAACAATGTATTCCTAATGTCGTATGTTACCCAGGCATTTCATCCATTGTCTACCGTACATCTTGACAACATTATTTTTTTGTATCCCGAGTTATTGCTTAATGAGCTAAAGGGAAAGTTATGATAATCATTATTCAGTTAACCATAATTATTCGTAATTTTCATCATCGTTTGTTAGCTATTAATATTTTTTTTATGTTATTAGTTTATTATGACTTATTATTACTTATTATGACTTGTGGTATAATCGAGTAATAACAGTTAATAATAATAATAATAATCATAATAATAATTATATTAATAATGAATTCTTATCGTTTCAACATTTAAAATTAACGTTTAAACGCATTTTTTCCAGATAATTTTCGTGGGATTACTGGTAATAGCCACCACTAACGCCGTCATCAATTCTGGTACGAACGATGACAAGTCGGCGGTGAGAAGAGACGCTAGTCTTAGCGTACCGTCTGATTCGTATGGCGCACCACCTCCATCGTTTGGCGGGATACAGCAAAATTACGGACCTCCACAGATCTACCAACCGATTAATTTAAAACCTCCGAGTATTAGTTATGGGGTACCATCAGATTCGTACGGTTCTCCGAAACCTAATTTTAAACCGTTGAAACCTGATTACGGACCACCACCACAGAATTCGTATGGGCCGCCGCCGAAACTAGATTATGGTGCTCCTCAATCACCGAAACCTGTGTATGGACCACCTTTAGGACCAAGTTCCTCATATGGAGTTCCTTCAGTTTCATATGCAAAGGGTCCTCCAGGTGTTCCATCACCGCCAACACCACCTCATATCACGTACCATGGCTGGCAACCGATTCCGGGTTTGTCTATCCCATATATTCAACAAAACAATGGGTATGAACAGTTATCATTAGGAGCTGCTTATGGATCTCCATCATCTCAAGGTGAAGGTTGTTGTAATAACAATAATATTAACTCAATAGATACTTCTTATGGAGGTTCACCTCCACCGACATTGGCAACGAACGATGGAAATTCTAACCATGGAACCTCTAACGTTCAAACATTAAGTAACTTATACAAACTACCAGTTGCACCAAATAATAATTTCGGACCTCAAGTTCCTCACAAGCAACCAGAGGGTTCATATGGTCCACCAAAAATTGAATATGGACAACCACCAAAACCAGAATACGGTCCACCACCTAAACCAGAATATGGTCCTCCTCTAAAGGAGGATTCATATGGTCCACCACCTAAAGATACGTATGGACCACCACCCAAAGAGTCATATAATAGTCCACCACCAAAGGAATTTTATGGTCCACCACCTAAAGATTCATATGGGCCACCTCAGAGTGGACCGTATAGTCTACCATCTAAATCAATACATCGTCCAAAACACATTAAAGACTCATATGGACCTCCATCAAGTGGATCCTATGGACCTCCACCAAGTGGAACTTACGGACCTCCACCGAGTGGAACTTATGGACCTCCACCGAGTGGAACTTA
>CM023358.1:10894903-10939218 GCA_013282895.1 Eriosoma lanigerum
ATATGGACCTCCACCAAGTGAATCATACGGACCACCAAAAGATAACTATGGGAAACCATCTAAGCCAGTATATCATCTACCAAATAAAGAATCATATGGTCTTCCACCTAGTAATGCATATGGTTTGCCTCCTAGTGGTTCATATGGAGAAGCATCCAAACCAGCATATCTGCCACCAAATCCAAAAGAATCATATGGAGTTCCACAGAGTTCATCCTACAGTGCTCCACCTAAAGAAACATATGGTTTACCACCATCTAACGATATATACAGAGTTCCGTCGTTAGGTTCCATAAACAATTTATTACAAACACAATATGATACTCCATCTAGCTCTTCATATAATGGTCTTCCCTCAGAAGGAACTTTTGGTATACCCTTAGCTATCTGTTGTGGAACACCACCACCAGACTTAGTGTCCCAAAAGCCTACTAACTCTCATTATGGTTTAACATATGGGCAAGCATCTGGAAGACAAATATCTGGACCAAATCTTAATCCAAAATATCCAGTAAAAAATAGGCCACCAGTTCCCCCAGGTCTTGTAGAGTCTACACAATACAATGGTTTCCAAGGTGAACCATATATTCCACCTCCGGTTCCGGAATTACCATCAACTGTAAACGACGCATATGCAGCTCCGACATCATCATCGAGTTATAGCAGTTCTGACCCGAACCCAACTAAAGCTGGCCAAAGTCAAATAATTGAACAAGATCAAAAAAATCATAATCTCCCAGTCACACCAGATACACTAAATAATGAAGTACACAATCAAGGACTATCTTCATTGTACAATACCCCTAATCCAGAATCTTATCAGCATGTAACACATTCAATTTCTGCAAATAACGAAAATCAACAGTCCAACGTTTTTATTCAACAGAATCAACCTTCATTATCAAATGTTGACAATTATAGCGCACCGCAGCAATCATTTGACTTAAATCAAAATATTGGAGAAACAAACAGTAATCCACAGCAAAGAGAAGTAGAGACTAATTTTCAGCATCCATCAAATAATAATTATCAACAACAACAAGACGGAGTAAATGTTAACGATATAGTTAGTTCTTTAGGTTTGGAAGGATCATCCATTATAGGATCGAAATCTGTAGATTTTCATGGCCCGCAAGAATATCCCGTTCAAGGATCTACAGGAAATTATATGCTTCAAATCCAACCAGGTCAAGCTGGTGGAGAAAATATTGCTCACGATCAAGTACTCTCTAATGGATTGCTCCAAGACATTTTGTCAGCCATAGAAAATCAACAAAAATCAGATAATTCGTATGACAACCAGCCACAAGGGTCAGAATTTCAACAAATCACTACAACAGTAGCCAATAACAGTGCAGAGATGCACCTCGAGGATTCTGCGAGCAATAAACATGAAATGGCACTATTTTTTAATACGAAAGACGAAAATAGATCGTCTTCTAAAGGAGCAGAAACGTTACCTAGTGAAATCAACCATTTAAGTGTCAACGAGGTGGTCAATAGAAATTTTGTTTCATACAATTCACCCAAAGTTAATTACGTGTATGGTGACTCAACACCGCAGGTTGTGTCTCAGGCGTATGCGCAACAATTGACTTCCAAGACTGATGAAAGCTCAACCGGCTCGTTGTCGAGTACTGGAAAATAACTAGGTATTATTGTAAATAAAAATAAGTTACTTTTAAGTTAAAATAAAATAACAATATCATAATACGTATACATCCGACTGGGTCAAACGTTGCATAAAAATATCGAGAAAGTAAAATCGTATCGAATAGTGAATAGTGAATAACGTTCAAATAAGTTGTTATCAAATAGTTTAAGCACACGTTGTTTTGTTAAAATATTTTCTAAATACATTATTATTATTATTATTATTATTTTTTTTATCTCAGTTTGTATTTAACAATGTTATCGTTCTATTATTATATTTTTTTTTTATTGATGATCAAGTTTAAGTTACCAGGCAAATATTTTTTCACGACAAGCTTATCACGAATTTGAAATAATAATATCGTGCCTTATTTTGTTTCGAATCGTGAACGGCGTGCATTTTAATCTAAAAGTGAGAGTAAACTTGTGTGTGAGATACGACAGATATAAATGCGAATCGTAACACAATAAAATATTACAAAAAGTCCCGTCGGATGTGAAAAATATTCATGAGAGTATTTTAAGTTTGAATGCAATTTGATGTGTATTTTCGACGATAAAAAAAATAAAAAATAGCTTTGATTACCAAAGAATTCGGAGTGTTAAATTATTAATATTAAATACATTATATAACTTTTTTTAGCACGATTGCCACTATACGACGTGCCATAGACCATTTATTATTATTATAGTTTTTTTTTAGTTAAATAATTAATAACTATTTTGGTATATATCAGTTATTGTAATATTTTTTATAATAATATACATAAAATTAAAAAATGAAAGGTATAAATTTATATTAATAAATATTGTATTATCGACCTAATGTATATTATCAATTATAAGCGTGTACGTTGTATTCTTCGATTAGAGTTTATATTTATATTTATACGAATAATAATATTTTTAGTAGATAGTTCTATTGAAATATGATTTGAATATAAAATTTGATTGTACATAACAAAAATATATATAAATAATTTATGATAATATATGAAAATGAAAACTATTTAATATAACAAAAATCTTTGTTTTTATTTCAACTTAGAAATTATGTCACATTACAATCATGGATCTATAACTATTTTTAGTCATTTGAATTTTAGGTAATATGATGTCATAAATATGATACAAAACGACAGAAAAATGTGTTATAATTATTTATGTGGTACGTTATTAATGATTTATTTAATTATAGTAATTAACCAAGACTTTAAGTGTTTTTTTTATAATATTATTTATTGAACGAGAATAATAAATTGGAAATGTATTCCGATTTACGATTTTAGATTAGGTGAAAAACGTTTTAACATTTCGGACTTAAAAGTCTCTCTAAAAATATTTTAGGATTATAATTTTCTATTGATTAAAAAACTACCGTGTTTATACGTATAATATTATATTTTTATTAGTCATTTGACTTATCAGATATATAATGAAACTATATAAATGTTTATGTTGGGGAATAAATAAAAATAAAGTACCTACTTAAAATAACAAGCCGGCATGCGATTATCATTAATTAATATTCTGAGATATTTTTATTTTATTATCCAATTAATAATCGTTTATAGGTATAATAATATTTCGTTAAATTTAAATTAAAAGACAATTATGATGGCATATTTTCGCAGATTTCCATATTTTCCAGATTTTGTATAATTGTATATTAATATATTAATATGACTTTATATAATTTTTTATTATTTATATTTTTCTCTCGGGTGAAAATAGTCTTTTGACAGTAATATCCGGCCGGATTTATGTCATTGACTATTAATATTCCAGAATATAATACGACTACGGGGAGTAAACATAACCAAGAGTTATTATTAACGGTTACAAATTGTCCAACCTAATTCCTACCCTAAATATAAATTTTATTTTGTCTAATTGTACTCTTGGGATGGAAAGTGAACATTTACGTTGATATCACTTATTATATTTTATTTCTGGCGAATTTGATGTTTGTCTACATTCATAAAAACACAGGTAAATAATATTATTTTAATTGATTATTATCACGAGACAACAAAGTCACCTGTCTGATTATTATTATTATTATTATTTCTTTTTTAAATTTACCACGTTATATAAATGTATAATATTAATTTATGATCGTTCATGTCGTTTGATAATTAAAAATTAAAAAATCAATACTTTTTTTTTATCGATACTGTGTCGTTGATAATTACTGTTGGTCGAATTTTTGTTTCAAACACTAAATATTAAATTAAATTAAAATAATAACAAAATAACTCAAACACAGTATCCCTGTTTTTAAAAGTAAATCTATGATATAAAACATAGTCATTTCGTTGAGTAGTGTGAAATAAATGTGCCTATCTTGGGTATCTAGAACACTAATACGACATTAATTCCGGGTCACGCGATGTTACTTCATGTGTTATCAAAATAAAATACAACGATGAGACTTTTCTCGATGTGCTAAATATAATCAATCTGATATAAACATGGGTGTCTTAGGGAGATTAGCAACGGAACCGAAACTTTTTGTATTTTTTTCAACATTTAAACCAGTTACTGTTAACTTAAGCTTAAGCGACCGAGTCACCAGGTGGTATTGGAAATCGTAACTATATTTCGAATCAATATATATTTAAACCCGTTCAGCGACGGCCAATTTCATTATACTCGGTTTTCCAAACAATGTCTATCGACGTCAGTACTTACGTTCACTTTGCATTCGGGCCGCACGTTTAATTACGCGACGGAAATTTGATTTTTATTCGGAAAAACGATAAACATGAAATTACGAAACAATAAAAAAAGTTACAACAATAGACCCGTATATAGGGAATAAAATTGGGGAAAAAAAGTCTGAGTTAAAATTTTATATAAATATGAGAAGAAGATATAATTTAAAATATAAAAATACTAGAAATAGAAAATACATAACAAACCTATCCAAATCGTTATGTTTATTCTATTAGGTATAATAATTTATTAAAGCTTTAAAAATGGTAATAGTTAAGTGCAAATAATTAACAATACTATATGCACAGTATTTAATAATTATTTGAACGTTGACGAAGTTTAAAACAAACTACCCACGTTTAATATACAATAATTTTTAAAAACGAAGTGTTATGTTTAAAGTGTTTTTATACATTAAAATTGCGTAATTTCACTGATTAACGAAAAACGTGTGGCGTTTTCAGAAGTATTTAAATATAATATTTTATAGTTCAAACGTTCGCGTGTTTTGAAAATAATATTAAAAACTTTTTATATTCTCGAAGAAGTATAACTTAAGTATTTTATTATCTATTAATAATTGGTATTTATTAATTCGTGTTTAATCGAGTGAATACTGTTTATCGTTTTCAAGACTTTCTGATCGATATCAGATAATTGTTAATAATACAAAGTGTAACTGACTAATGATAATAATAATAATAATAATAATATGACTAAAACTATTCAAGTCGAAAAATTCGGGTGTTGCGTATAACAATGGATGTTTTATAAAGCCATTTTAAAAGTTTTCGGCTGATATTTTTTGATAAAAAAAATAAAAAAAAAATAAGTTTATACAACCAATATATACGTGTATATCATTATACAATATATATATATATATATATATATATATATTATTATACTCTTATATGTATTAAACGCAACTTTAGTTGGATAGCTATTTTTTAACATGAAGTATTTGGACTACGAATATTATTATAAAATCAATATGTTTTTTTAAAAAATATTTATTACCATACCTATCTTATGATAAAACTTTTAAAAAACTCGTTGAATATAATAATATCGTATCGAAAAATAACTTTTACATATTAATTATATAATATGCTAAGTGATTATATATTACGTTCGCAAATAGTTGACATATAATATGCAGAGTAATTATACATTTTTTCCACGCAAAACTAATCGATAATTAAATTGCAATAGTATTAATTTTCCTACCGATTGCTGTTATTTTATAACATTAATACGAATATAATCAACGTAAAACGTAAAATGTAATATTATTATTATTATTAAAAACTTTGTTTGGCCGAATGCACGGTGTTAAATTATTCCCTTTTAATTATAAATATTTTTAATTTCGCTCGTGAGCAATATGTTTTGGTAGTATTCAAATTACCATATTGTATAGCTACTTTTATGTTTAAGAACAAATATTGGTTTTTTATAAATCCAAATTAATTTAGTTTAACGAGCATTATTAATGGTAAAAAAACCCTTTCCTACCTTTAATTTATGTGTAAATGTAATAATATAATATTATACTATTGGTAAAAAAAAAAAAAGTTTTTGTATTAATAATTTATACATTTTATTGAAGTTCATGAACGTTATAAACAAGACTGAATAAGTTAACTTATTTTTGTCAACTATTTTAATTAAAATATTGTAGTTAATAATTTTAAAAATAAATATATTTTCGTTTTATCTTTAATTTTTGTCGATGTACATACCTATATATGTTTATAAATTAAAAAAATGATTGCTATTGGGTTTTCAGTTCTTGTAATCAAATTAAGTATACTAATCACTAATCAACTAATTATTTAACCGAGCAAAAAAAGCAAATTGTTTTCGTTTTGTAGCATATTATTTTTGTGAGAAAATTTGTTGAAAAGACTTAACCGCGTAACCGAATTTCATTAATAGTAAGTATTAATACTCATAAGGTTTATTTATTCAAATAATTATATATTAAAGTCAATCAACATACAATGTCAATATGATATCTACTATTTTAGACTCTGAGCAAAGCGATTTTTTTTCTTGTGTCTGAAAATATATTTTTGGGTATAAATAATGGTTCGATTACCATAAACGTGGTGCTTTCTGTAGAAAACTGTATTTTCTTGGTATTTTATTAATTATTTACCGTATTTTTAGAATTTCATAAAATGTTTTTCTTTAGAGAAGAAGAACTACCAAACAATTACGTAAAATCAGAAAAATTACGATTTCCGTTAATTTGATTATAAATATTTTATGATAACTAATTCAGTTTTGATAGTATGGACCTAAACTTTTTTTTTTTTTTTTTGAGTAATACATAAATAATTTAAATACCTGGTAAAAATTTGTAACTGTATAATATATTGTATATCTGACTGAGTTTAGCTCAGAATCGTATTTAAAATCTTAAATATAATAAACCATTAATGTTCTCCGAGGACTGAAGAAAGGAGAAAGGTCGGAGAAAGAACGTCCGAAATCGACGTTCCCACTTTTTTTTATTTATAATATTATTAAATACGAATACATTTATCCATCTAATGTTGTTCACTGTGCGTCAGTGTTTTTTAAGAAAAAATATTATTTTTTACCATTAATTTTCACTATGTAAAGGTTAACAAACTGTATAAAATATAAGCATAATGGGATAAATCATTGTAGTGATAAATTTTTATTTTATATGTATTATACACAATAATTATCTAATAAAAAAATAATATTTCAGTTGGTACTTTGTTATATGGATTAATAATAAAATAAAAGTACACAATTTTCAGTTTAGTTTTAATTCTTCTGTTTTCTTAAAATTCTAGAAGTTTATATTACAACAATGTTACAATACAAACTTATTCCTAATTTAATACATAAATTAAAATAGAAATAGGAAGTTTATAAATTTGTTACAAATATTTTTTATCGTTTTTTTTATATACAACCATTGGCAATTATAAACATTTGATATAATTCGAATACACGAGTAATATTAATTCGATAAAATGATTTTAGCTAACTAAAACCTTTTGTATTATGCTATACACGATTTCACATTCTCTACAACCGTCAAGTATTTATTAATTACTAAAGATTTAATTAGTAATATAAGAAATATTTTGAAAATTTAATTATGTACGTTTACTTAATGAATCCTGTTTTATTGTCCAAGTGCTTCCACGTTTTATTGTTGAACTTATTAAATTAATAATATTATTATTAAAGGTATTTTTATCCACCTTACGCACGCGTTTCTGTTAAAAATAGACTCTTTAATTTGAGAATCTTCATATTTCCTATATTGAAAAAAAATATTTTTAATATTTTTATGTGATGTCGTTTTATAGACAATAATACCACAGAATAGATGAATACAGAATAGACAATGATAATAAAATTACATGTTTTTTTTTAGAAGTACAATAAATTTAAGTTAAATGCCGTTCAGTGTATCCAAAAATCAAGGAAAACAAAAATTGTATTTAATTGTATTTAATTGTTTGTACTGTATAATAATTTTATCTTGGCGATTAATTTGAACTTTAATTGTATAGATATAGTCAAGTATTTTATGATATTCGCATAGTAAAAATTATAATCTGTTATAGATTTAATTTGTTTTATATTTTGTAATATAATAAAATATTTAAATAAACCCCTTATATCAAAAAATAATACTTTATAGGTAATATTTAATTCATTATAAAATTTCCAAAAGTTGAATGATCATTAATAAAATAAGCTTTAAGAAAAGATAAAAGAAAGGATTGATCCAATGGTTTTGATAGTGAGCATATATAATACAGAACCAAGTAAACAAACAGAATAGTTTCATATTTACATAACATTTAATTCATTTATTATATATAATAAGTCAATAAAAATTATATAAATATATCTTATAAGGAAATTTTACTATCAATTTTTTTCAATGTTGCTGACTCTGTCTACACTGTGTATTTAACGGGTAATATAGAAAAATCACGGCAACACAGAACATTAATTTTGACGTTTAGATTGAACTTAGAGTAAAAACATCTATTAAAAAATGTATAGAGAAGAATATTTTGAAGGGAATATCATATCCATTTTATAAAATACCGTCTCGTGAAGAAGTTATATGTTAAAAAAATATAAATTTTAATACACTAAATCTTTTTTGTCAGGTGATGGTAATTACAATATAAATATGGCATTCCCTCCAAAATAACCTTATCTGTAATAGATGTTTTAATTGCAGCGGTTTTGCTATACTCTACGTTAGATAGACGAAGACAAAATATGTAGGTATAACGTAATTTTAGAGATAAAAATATATAATTTGATTGAACATTATGACCGTATATAACGTAAAAAGGGAAATACATATTTTTTCTTAGGTGGTGACACTAAACGGCATTTAGCTCGTTATCAGCCAAAATTGACAGTGTCCATTCTGTTTTTATCTATTCTGTGATAATACTGTAGACTATAGAAGTATAGTAAAGTAATAAAGGTAATATTATAGTCAGTTGCCAACTTAATAATTAAAAAAAAATAAATTAATAAACATAATTCTATCATTTAAATTTATCCAGGAGATTGCGATTAGTAAATAGTTATGACCTTATGGGACACTCTGTAATACATTTTTTTTTTTTTTTTGTAGTTAAGATTATTTCAATACATCCAACGAAAAAGGTAGTAACTCAATTTTTTTCGTTCATGAGTTACGACTTTTAACACTGCATTCTGATAAAAAATTTTTTTCTTTATCGACCACGAAATTGATTTTATTTCCTTCTAAACGTAAAATAATATTAAATTAAAAAACAATAGAATAAGAAATTTATTTTGCTCCACCTGAAAAATTGACAAAATGGAGTTACTACCTTTTTCGTTGGATGTATCGATTTATTCTATTCGACACAAAATTTGAGAATTAAAATTTTACTTATAAAAAGAATAAAAATTATCTTTATAAGTAAAACAAAATAAATTTGAAAGTCTATTTACATTTTCTGTTATATACTATTAAAAAGACGGTATTTGTTATTATATCATTTTGTAAATGTTGATATTAAACAATTCATATAAACATATTTTAGTTTATTTTCTATGCATTTTTTAAATTTATGAAAATTTAAATAATTAAAAAGAAAATTTTATTGATTTCAAACGAAGAAACTTCATTACATGGAAGAACAATATAATTGTTTTAAATTATTAACTATTCTTACTGTTAATCTACTAAAATCTAATAGATATTTTACTAAAGCATAAATGTTATTAAGGAACATTTTATCTATAACATTAAGATTATCTCCTTAATAATATCCTAATATTATTATAATGTAGTCATGTGGATAATAAACTCTTTTGACAAAGTTGTATACTCATTTCAGTAGTGAATTGAGCCAACTTACTATTATTATTTTTAAACTGTTTAAAATATTTAGTAAAATATTTTTAATCTTTTATACATTTTTGAAAATTGTAAAAAATAAAGAATTGAAATTTATTGAATGTTTTTAGTTTTTACTATACATTTTTTCGAAATATTCAAATCTACAAAATTGTTATTTGACTATACAATTATTGTTCTCTTCTTATATAAAAACAAGTTGTATAATAAATCTTTATTAATAACACTGAGATGAATATTTTAGAGAAAATGTATCCAATGTTAAGGCGTTTTAGAATTTTCAGTGACACCCTGTATACTACGTTTTGAACTTATGATTAATGGTTTATTTTTTATATGATCGCGTGCTTAATTGTCATCCTTTTGATTTCAAGCAACATCTGACACGGTCGTGCACCATAATATTCTACGAGACGTTCTAAAATAAGTGTTGATAACATCATCTAAAACGTTATTCCAAGCTAGTTCATGAATGCAATACAAATAAACTTTGTCAAATACAAAAAAAGATTTACTGTACAATTACTAATACATAATATTTTGTATATTAACGTTTAAACCAGGGGGTTTTGAACTGTAACTATATGCCAACACCAGATTTTACTATGAATTAAATGTCATATTTAAATGTGTATGCGAGTAATATAAATATTATATATAAAATGTATATAATTAATGAATATCATAATACTGTTATTATCATACCTACTGTTTTATAATAATAATAAAAAAAAATATCGTAATCATATTTTAAAAAACGCTAAACTTACTGAAACTACACATTATAATATTATAGTATTAGATATAGATTATTCACATATAATTAATTTATGGACGGGACAAGAGTGTACCATTTTTGTATTAGGGACGAAGACTTTTTCGGTAAAGAGAGAGGTAACGATTCTCTTTTTTATATTGCTCAATTGTTTTTTCCACTAATAGTTTAAGCTCAATAAAAGTGAACAGTGTAAGAAAAAATTAGAACCCATAAAAATGCATAAAATGATTACACAATGAGGTTAGATTAGGTATTGTTTATGGTTTTACCTATTTTACGTGTCTAAACACATAATATTTATCAATGTAATTTTAGGATAAAAGTTGTATAGTTCTGTGACGTTATGTTCACTTTGATAGTAGAACCTTATTTGGATGGCAATGTTCTACCCATGGAAAGAACTTTATTTGTATAATTAATTTGCATTAATTTTTGGGGAAATTGACAATCTCATGTTATTTACGCATTTTTAAGAACAATCAAAAGTAGACCAGATTTTGGGTCAATATACGAAAACAATTTTGTTCAAATTTCTAAAATTCGTCCAATCAAGAAAATTCTTTATCGTAAACATCCTTTTATCCAGTTTGATTTAAACACACACATACACAAAAACTACACACTAAACTTACATAATTTAGATTTTAATTAGTATTTTTAACGAAACGACGTTCGACTACCTAACTACGTTATATTAACTTAAAAATATACGAAATCTCAGGTTAGCTACAGGAAGTATCTGTCTACAAAAATTTGTTTAAATATTTTGGTGTATGAGTTAGTTAATTAAAAATGTATTAATCAACATATAAAGACTTAAATGCAATTTTACAAATACCTTGAAATACATTGCAAAACTTACATTGACTTTTGTCATAATAACGTAAAACATTCTACTTGTAGGTACACTACAATGTTTGCTGTGTCAAGGATTTTGTCGAAAAAATATGTTTCGGCTTTTGATAGTTAAAACAAATATTTTTAATTGTAGATTTTTATAGCAGTGAGTGACAATGTTAAGTTTCCCGAAAACTGAGTTTCGAGTGTATTTTCCTAGATTCCTTTATGTGAAATTTATAAGTTGTACTTAAAACTATATAATATTGTTCAGCATTATATTAAAAAATATGCGTTCAGCTGCGAGTTTATTAAAAAATCAAACCGCAACTAAATAATAAATTTAGTTATTCGAGATGACTGAAGAGATGTGTTGAAAACGTTATTCTAATTGGTTTCATTTCATTGAGCACGCTCAAATTTTTTAGAAGAAAAATAATTATAAATGTACTTAAAGCATTATATCTCAAAATTTTCGGTATTCCTTTTTTTTTTTTTTTAAAGCAGAACATTTATCATTCACATGCCTACACGAGCATAATATTATTATCGTTATTTTATGTACACAAATATATTATACGATCTCTAACGTTTATATTGGTAATTTATAGATATGCACACATAAATACAATATTATGTAAATGATATAGTCCAATTTTTATTTATTTTTTTGTTATTTATAGATTAAATGTCTCCAAAGAGCTACTTTTTCGTATTTTATTTTTAATAGACTGTATTAAAATAATTATAATAAAAATTCTGTCTGGTTGAAAATAAATATCAACTTCCCAATATTTATTTAGACGATAGTTGGTATTTTGGTAATTTTGTAATAAACATCTGTAGGATTTTTTGTAAATTATAATGCTTTATTTTTAACTATGTTAATTCCTTAAACGTCCATCATACCTACTTATTTTTGTTTAATTCCAATTTATGTTTATAAATTACAATTTTAATAATATAATATTAAATAGTTAACAATTAAAAAAAAAATTAAGCGTTTTATTATATAAGTATATATAATCAATCAGCATTCAATGTTAGAAGAATTTACAGTAATTTATTTTTTTTAAATCGTTTACGGATTGTATTTCATAGGAGTTAAAATATTGATATAATTTTGGCAATTTTTTATCCATCGTTTTACCTTAAGATTATTTAGTAAAAAAAAAGATTTTATCCTCTTGTTTGTTTACGAAACGATTCCAGTGATTCTTGCTAAGTCATATATATTACCTATATAATAAATGGTAATTCGAAAAGTTTTAAGTAGATTCCACTATCTATTTTCATATCTATCTAACTACTAACTATTTATGGACATCGATTGCAAACAAATTTATGATATTTATGAAAATTATTTTATCCTATCCAAATGGATTCGCATTCACCGCAATATTTGAAATTATTTTATTTTATTATCCAATTATATTACAATATATGCATACTTTAATTCTAAAATAATATAATGGTGTTTAAAATATTTTTTACAAAATTTAATTGAAATGTACATTCTTTTTAGGGAAATTTTATTTAAAATTTTTCAATCAAATCAACCAAATTATAAATTTTGTATTACAAAATCATACTGAGAAAATTATTTCAATATATCAACGTACATAAGTTTCGATTATCGACATAATAATATGATTGCCATAGTTAATCGATGATAAACCGAACAAGTCAAATTATTTCACTTGATAATTGAAAATAATAATATTATATTGTATACCCAATCATTTTGGGTTTCGAAGAATAAACAGGTTTGGTTCAGTATAAAAGTCATTTATAGTTAATGTCAATAGTTGTATATACAAATATTGAGTGTTATTGTGTTAAGTGTATGTATATTATGATTTGTTACTATATGAGTATTATTATTTCATCATCAAATAAAAACCATTAAAAACAAATTTATATTTTATACTTTTAACATCATTATAATTTGTTTCGATTTATTATTTAAATATGATTTTACTTTGGAAATGGTTATTGGAAATTGTTTTAATCATTCAAATAACATGGTGAAATTTTAATAGTCTTAAGTTTATTAATATTAAATATGAAAATGAAAAATAACTAATCAGTTAGACCGTTAACAATTAATTATTATTACCTTTTATTGCTTATTTTTATTTTTTTACATACAATTATACATTAATTTTAGTATGAACTTAGTATAAAAATATATATGAATAATAAATAGTGAAAATAAATGAATAAATGAAAATATATAGTAATAAATTGTCAATTGTATACGAACACCTATAAATAAACTTTATTTCAAATTAAATATTGTTACATTTAATTGTATAGATGCGAATTACAGGTAATTATTATGCTACTACAAAAATTGTATAAATAATAGATAGGTACCTACCTATAGTGATAAAATGCTAACATATCCATAAACATAATATACAAAATCAATTTAAATATTTTTTTTTATTTTTTCCATGATGATCAAACCACAATAGATTGAACAATTATTAAAAAAATTATAACATTTTTATTTGATCTATTTATGAGTTAGATATATTTAAAGTCATGCTGTCTTCGTGGTTGTGAAGGTTTTTAATTTAGATTTTTTAACGATTGCCATTTTTAATCGCTAATATCATAGGCTTTTCATTATGATATGTTTACATTCATATTATTGAAGTTAATGATGGATATAATATTAAATTAATAATCACTAATTATAATATAATATTATGTTCAATTTAATAATTTTTAAAATTAATTTGGTTCCCTATTCGCATATATAATTAATATATATATATATATATATATATTATTCTTATAAACATTTTATATAATTGTATTGCATTTATTACAAAATAATGTCATATTATATATATATATATACTACAGTACATTTCCACCTTTTTACTATAACAAAATATTTTTAAGGATATTGTTATATTAAATATTTTATTTTATTTTATCAGGTCAAAAACACCAAATAATATACAATAGATACAAATCAATATTAAATACAATATTAATACTGGATAGTCGTCAATTCATGTAACATTGCTTAAATAGTAAAATAGTAAAATTGGTACTTCATAATGTATTAATATAATTATTTAAAGATACTATTGTTTTATTATTATATAGATTTTAAAACGTTTAATACTGGACTATTAAGTGTTACGTCTATGGTATTGGATGACTATGAAAAAAATGTGATGAATGCTAAAAACTAAGAATTTCCCGATATGTAGAATTAATAATTATAATAATTAAGAATGTTCCTTTAAGATTTACTTCAGTAATTTGGTGAGAATTTCAAGCAACATCAGTAGTGTATTTAGCATTTTGTCATGGGGGATATGGGATTTCAATATTTCATTGATTAAGATGCTGTCCCCCATTATCTCACCATCGTAAACAATGCGTGTTAGGTTAGCAATTTCGATATTTTTATTTTCTTTAATTTCGTGTTCCTATAGGTAGTTCTTTTATAGTTGTACAAAATAATTTATTTTATATCAGTTTTCGAAAAATATGGGTAGTATAAATTTAAAAATATAGGTAAAAGGAGGGGATTTATTCCCATATCCCCCCCGTAAATAGACCACTGAGAAACAAGATATAAAAATATATAATATATTGAGGGTGTTCACGTGGGATGTTCAAAAGTTACTTAACATAGTTAACTTAGCTCACGAACCAGAAAATGATGTCATTAGTTCTCATAAATAACTATTAGACACATAATAATACATCAATAATGATTGATAACTGCATTGTTATAATACGGTTAAAGTTAAAGTTAATAGAGTTGTGTATACTTGTATACTTTCAGTGTCGTATCTCTACAAGCCTACGAGTCACACGGTTTTTTTTTTTTAATTTAAAATATCTAAATATTATATGAACAAAAAAATTATCTATTTGAGAAGAAGGTAAGAAATCGTTCCTTATTTGTATACTTTTAATATATATATATATATATATATATATATATAAGTACCTACATTTCGTGAGCAACTAAATTCATACTCAATGCCGGATAACCAAGATTTACAAAATAAAAAGGTAATATAATTATATTGCGATATATTATTATGAATATATTATGTTCATAACAATTATATAATACAATTTTTTTATTGATTTCCGACATAACCTTAAACTAAAAAAAATAAACAAAATATGATCCGATGATTATCAGTATGCCAATTTTCGATATAAAGTAATTTGTTGCAAATTATAATTTATCTATATTATGTATAATATAATATAGAAACGATAAATATATTTAAATAAAAATATATATTAATATATTAAACGATTATAAATATTTTAAAAAACAAATACTTAACAAACGAAACGTAACATTGTATTGAATACAAATTTAGTATTATTATAAAAAATTCATTAATTTTAACGAAAAAAATTGTACGAATAAATTACTAGAACAATAATGTACAAGTTTCTAACTAAGCTTGCTAACTATTTGACTTTTATTTTTGTTAAACTAAAAACAGATTCTCGACGTTCCCTTTGCGTTGCATAAATTATTTTGCAGCAGAATTAATGGCTGTAGTTGGCTATAGTAAATACGTAATAATATAGTTATATACAACCAAGTGAATTAATTCACCAATTTAAATTAATCTGCTCATAAATGACTATGTTTAGTACTTTATAAATTCAATATTATTAGTAAACTTACTTCTTACTCACAGTTCGAATAAATAAAACAACAGTCTTATGGTAAAATATACTGTGTTAATATTTCATTCATCAGAAACTGCATGACCATTCGTCGAATTTTTTACTGTTTTAAAAAAAACCACGTATACTTTTATATTTTGTCGATTTTAATAAAATAATACTAATAATAATTTTTAACATGCCTGATGTTTTTTTCCCTATTATTATTTAAATTTAAATTCCAATTATTTTAATCGAAAAAATACAAAATTTATAAAGGTAATACTTTCTCTACCATAATAAATTCCTTATTTTTAGAATTTATACAAAGCTCAGTATCATTAACTTTTACTTCATATAATGTTATACCACGAATAAAATAAAATAGAGGGTGAATTATGTAATATTTATAGAATTGTATTTTAACAACTTGTTAATTTCGTAAACAATAATCATAATAATATAACAACGTTAAAAAATTAAAAATAAACATGATCTAGCCAAATACTTCTATACAATTAAAATTACAATTACAATTACAATTAATTTACTATTACTTATTGTATAAAATTATTATCAATTTTATAGAAAGTATTAAATATTGAATTATTATCGGAAATAACATAACTTTATTTATTTATCGATTAGTCGTATAAAATCCATTTTGATAAATTTAAATGATCAGCGTTAAAAAAAAACAAAACAATTTAACATAAAAGAAAAACATTGTTAGATCATTTTTATTCTATACTTTTTTTATATAATACATTTTTAGCTTTATTTTATTACCTATGTAGTTGTATAACAAAAAATATGTTTTGACACGTTGACCGCCATGATACCTTATATGAGACGTCATTATACTATGTCCTCATCGCCAATTTTTTTTTCAAAGGTCTACAAAACAAATTTTTTAAACAAAAATATTTTAAAATTATATTATATTATATTTTAAAATGTATATATAATTTTATTATTGTTAAACGTAAGTCTCACCAACCCTTCTACATTCAAATTCCGAAAAAAATTTAACATCATTAATTTGTACGATAACATTAAAAATTTGTATGATATCCCTTTTCTTACTATAAAAAAATATACGAATAGAGCAGAAACCTAATGTGAAAAAAACTTCTAAATTCTAATATGGGGGCTGGCAAGACGTCTCATCAGCTCCTCCAAGATAATTTTGTTGTAGCAGGAAAATGGATATCGTATAAATTCTGAATGTTATCGTACAAATTCATACAAATTACGTACAAATTAATGGTGTTAACATTTTTTCGAAATTCATAAGTGGGGGGAGGGGGCTGGTGAGACGTACGTTACTGTTCACCTAGAATATTATTCTAGGTTATTCTAAAAGTACGGATATTAGTGACCTGTAATGAGATGTCGTTAGTCTGCGGTATATAATTTTATACCAACGTTTAGTAATTCACTGAGATTTCGAATTATATTTCACAGCAAATTTAAGTAACAAAGTAGAAAACTCTTTGGCGGTCAACGTGTTAAATATTATTACTTATTGTATTATTACTATTATAATACACTTTTATATTTTACTGTTTGTTTTTTTTATGTAATTATAAAATAATTTATGACAAAATAATATTATGCAGTTCTATGAAATATATTATTATAAAATTTTTGTTATTGTAAAACCTAATAATTAATTTTAGATTCCGAGTATAATATATTGGTTTTACAATGATGTGTGCTTTGTTTTTCTATATGAAATATAAATACTATTTCGGGTAAAAACAATAGTCCGATTATTACAAATATCAATATGGTATGCTTTTGTTAAACAATTGTTTCTAGTTGTCACTTTATATTGCTCATTTTTCGTATTTCTCAAAAGTTTTTCTTAAAAAGTAGAAATTTTTGGAAAAAATAACAAAATTCAAAATTTTTTAAAAATATTTCATGATAATTAATACAAATATGAACGATAGGATTTGAAAATTTCTTGGAGTAGGTATAGTATAGTATACATAGGTATACTACAAATCAGAAAATATTTTGGAGCTGTTACATTAGTTTTATATCTAAATATAGAATTTTTTTATATTTTAATAAAAAAGTATTTTTTTTTTTAAATAATGTTAAATATAATTTTCATTTTTGGGATTAACAATTTAAAATTGTAATAGAAGAATAATCATATATTATATATTAACCTAACCTGATTTTATAAAAAAATTCTTATATTGACAATCTCAAATGTTTAAGTAAACATTTAAATTGGAATTTTAAGTGATATCGAAGAAATACATATGATATTTATATATATATATATATATATATATACACTTTTTCGGGTTAAAATAATGGCCCGATTAATAAAAATAGGGTAGGCTTTTGTTATAGAATTTCATTTAATTAGTACTTTATTCGTCATTTTTCAAATTTCTCAAATGTGTTTCTATGGTATAAAAAAAGCCACTGAAAAATGTTTAAAAAACTGCAAAATTCACGGGAAATGTAATTTTGACGAAATCGATTATAAATATTTTATGATAATTTATTTTTCTGTTGTAAATGATTTGATATGTAAGTAAAAATGTATAAAAATAAATGTTATCAGTATATTGCATATCTAAATGAGTTTCTCTCAGAATCCTTTTTTCGAATGCAATAATATTATGTTCAAATCTTAATAATAATTTAAAATATAACTTATAACCTCACCGAGAACCATAGGGACAAAATGCAAAGAATCGACTGCTCGGGTTTTTTACAATTTGATTGCGTAAAATTCAAATTTAAATATATACAACACCACAATTTTTAGTGGCCTTAATAGGTACTTCATGAATATTTTTTTATAATAAAAAAAGTACAATTTACATTGCTATTATATTATCTTTTCTCATAAAAAATGAGAAATAATTCGCTCGTCCATCCGGAAACCAATTACATATTATGACACGCACCAGAGATAATAATCATGTAAACTCGCTCGTTAATTAATTCAATTTATAAACTACCGTAAAACCGGCTTACTTAGGGCATGCGCTCATCTTGGAACACAAATGCCATTTCGTCTTAATATCGCTATAACAACAACTGTTATCATAATATAATAATATTTGATAAAAATTATTGATTAACACAACATAAAACGCGATTCCTAATCATAAATATTATAAAATTCTTAAAGTAAGTTTATTTTATATTCATTTAAAAAAAGTATGATTATTAATTCAGCTTTTAAAGTGTTTTTTTATTCGTGTTTTATTCAAATATTAGTTGACTAGATATATATTTATTATGAAAAATAATTTTCTTTATATCAGTAGAAGACATGGTAAAAAAAAAAATATATCACCATAGATAATTTATTTACAAAGTTTTTATTGTTTTAGGCGTAACTTAAAACATTAAATTTCATATTATTTTTATATTAAAGGCCATTTTTTTCTAATTCAATTTTTTCAACATTTAAAAGTACTTAAAAATTGTTTATGAAAACAGATCTAACAGATTATCTAAACAGGTATTATAAAAAAATATATACGATAAAAATTAAAATTTAATTAGTTTCGACATATTAAAATTATTTAAAATTAATAAAATGTTCCAAAAGTACATTAATGTTTATTTAAATATTATTAACAAAGTGACGTGAAATATAATATTTTATCTTCAAAGAAAAATAATAATGATTTGCATACACAATTGCTAATGAACATATTATTGCAATATTATTAATTGTAGATGTTTCAATATTATATTCATATATTTTTATGAATATTACTATTTTCCAACGACAATATTATCTTGAAAGTTTCAGAGAGTTTAAATTATATTTGATGTATCAAGATTTTATCATAATCATGGGTTCTTGGTCTTACCATGTGGGATATGTAGGTTGGGTAAGTATGTAAAATATTAACGTAAAGATGTAATTTATATTAAAAAACGTACGATATTACAAATCTGTAATGAAGAAATCATTTCATAAAATGTTAAAATAAACGTTGTTACTATCGATTTATAACGATTTATTATTATAATAATTTAAAGTAATAGAAAAATAATAATAATAATATCGTATATTCCTATAGTATATTATTATTACGTATTTAACCACAAGCCAAATATAAAATTATAGACTAGGTAACATGTAACATGTAAAATATAATATTGTAATTGGTAACTATAATAGGTTTCTACTTTTTTACTATTATCAATCGATGTTTCTTTTTGAATTACTCGATTGTGAATCACGTTTTTTTTTTTTTTTTTTTTCGTAATATTTACAATTCATATGTACACACGATATGAGTGTGATAATAATATTATTGTATCATATTACCTACGGCAAAATGTCGCTACTCGCGTAGGGTTTTTTAGTAGAAAAATAAAAAGATTAAAAAATACGCAATATTCGCGTAAATATATTTCTGATATGAAGGTTTTTTTTAATTTGTATTATTTTACTTTCATCACGATTGACGCAATTATATTAATGGACAGTCGGCAGCGAGGTGTTATCTCGTCGTCTAGTGGTATTGGGTTTTTGTCGCAATTCGTCTTCCAGACTCCGAGAAGTAGTGTTAAGAAATTAAACTGATCCAAGTGAAAAATCATATTTGAATTTATTTCACTAATAATCTGTCCTCATCTCCGTAAATTTTAATAATTGAAAATTTACTAATATGTTATAGGTTATTTTAGTTTATAATTAAATTATTGTAAATAATAATTCCCACTTAATCTATTGTACATTTTCCTGCTCAAACAACGATAAAAAACTTTTTATATTTGTATGTTTTTTAGATTTATCATGATGCGCGTATGCACACAAAAGTAATATGCTTATAATCAATTTAAGTAGGATATAATATTACATTGTAATTTATTATATAATGGCAGGAAAATTGTCGTCAAAAAAGGTATTATTAATGATCATTATTAAGTGAAGTGTTCTTTGATTATATACAACTATACAATATTAGTAAAATTATATATTATGATTTTACCGTCGGTGACAAACATGATTTTTCCTGGTTATTAAAAATTTGATATATTATTGTTTTTGATCCCCTAAATTCTTAACCCCGGTTCCCGGAATAAAATCTTTCATATCATCTACCCCGGAAAAAAAACTTACAAAATTAATGACCTCTTAACAAAAAAATCAATAGGTACTTACAAAAATAGAATATTCGTACTTACATTACAGTACTAGTCAAATATATTTCGATAATATTTTCTGAAATATTTTTTAAACGATGAAATTAATAAATTTAATTTACAGCGTATTTATACCTAATAGTTTTAGAGTATGTTTTACAATGGTTAGTGCTTTTTATATATTATACTCTAGTCTCTATGTATTTTAGTTTAAAAAAATGATCCTATATTCCTTTAATACGTAAAAGTGTAGTTAGGAAAGCAAAATTGTGTGAAGCTTGTTTTAGAGGCTGGAAAGAAAATAAAAAGAAAAGAAGTACGTAAGTTAGCCAAGATGCGAGAAAAAGGGTCTAGAGAATATTATAATGTAAGGTATATGAAAGTGTAAGATGAAAAAATATACTCTTTTGTAATCATTTTTTGGATTGCCTTTGGTATTTTTAAAAATTTCAAATCCCAGTTTATTGCTAAAAATTATTATTGATTGAAATGTACTTGGAGATATATAATTTTAATTAGTTTTTCATGAATATTATTTTTAGTAATTTGAAATACCACTATGAATATTAGGAATTAGGAACATTTTTCATCGCACGTTTTTCGAATAAAGATATTGACAAAGAAGTTATTGATTTGAAACAAACGATAAAGTAAAGTCGGCATTAGCTACTTCAGTACTTGTTTTTTAATAAAAATATAATATTAATGTTTTTATTCTTGGTAATGTTATGTGCTGAATTTAACGTAAAATAAATATTCATACGAATAAATTATTGTTTGGAAAATTAATATCATCAAATATTATGGAGAAACTAAAACCGGGAACCTCTTAAGTCCCCAAGAACAAGAATTTATGTTATGAAGATTAGTTCACTGGTTAGACGAAGACACTACGATATAGATAGAAGTAGGTAAACATAAATAGACGGAGATACTGAGATTTCGACGATAAAAGCGATGTCACGAAAATTCCGTACTATCGCGAAATCATGATGGATTCGTTATGTTATTATGTTTTTACATAATGTTATATTTTACTAACTTTGTTGGGAAATATGAATTTATTAACGAAACTCACGCGTTTTATAATAACGTGGTGTCAAAGAAGTCTAACAGAACACGACATGCAATCAACGCGCGGTTTCGTGAATAAATACATACAAGATGATGAAATCTGATGAAAATGTTAACATTTCGTAGAAATATATATCCTAATTATGTATATTATATGTATATATATATATTACCTAAAATAATTCTCCTATATCCGATTATGTCTTTTATCGGCATTCGTTTCGTTCGTTCGATAGTTATTAACTTCAATTACGAAAATAATATATAAAATAATAATAAAAACATTCTTAATTCAATAACGATGTTTTAAACTTACTTATTCTTCCGGGTGCCAAGATGCCGAGCCGATGCCAAGATTTTCTTTTCAACGCCAACGATTTGTTTTAACTACTTAGCAGTTTGTTATACTCGGCGTCTTCGCGGATTTCCTCGGCCAAGTTCGAACCCGATGTAGGTTTAATTATAGGCACATCGCATACAGCACGATAATTTAATATATTATTATATTTCCCTTATTTTGCATTATAAAAGAAACGGTAGTAATATAATGATTTTTTTTTAATTTTTTTTTTTCAAACACATTTGTGAATAATAATTTTTCTCGATGAAATTTCAGGTATATGTTCAGCACACGGTGAGAAACATAAGCTCGTTAACTCTCCCTTTGTTTACCCAAACGTAAGATTCAAAGATAAATCACACATATCAAACTAATAAAAACGTATAAACAACTATAACGAATTGTTTTTAATTGAATTTCTACGTTCATATACTTTCGCAGGTTTCGCTTGTTCCTATAACGGAAACGAGCATGAGAATTTTTCGGCATAATAATTTATCAAATATAATTGTTTACATTATATTATTATTATTATGCCATGACTTTTATGTATGGGTTTATTTTTTTATTGCATAGTTAAACCAATTGTTAGTCATTCGAAAATTGTTTATTTATGCAATTTCATTTTTACTATAAAATATCTACATAAAGATCAACTAAAAAACAATTCGTAAGATATGCATTTGTAATTTGATTGATAATAACAAATCGTTTGTAATTACGAATTATAATAAACTAAATAATATATTTAAAACATAATTATTTAAATAACATTTAATTGAAAAATCTTTCAAACATATTTAATGCATCGATGTAATTTGATTGAAATTGTTTAAAAAATGGTACAACTAGATTTTAGAAAATAAAATACTTATTTATTACGGAGTTTTTAAAACATATTAATATATTATTTTCAATTTTTCACTGAAACATGAAATTTTGAACTATTTGTTCGTTTTATTTCTCCATTCAATTGCTCTTGCGTATAAGCTCTTACGACTTATTTTTTTCATTATTGTGCTTTTTGTATAATATTACATTTAAGAAGTTAATAAAGATATATAAGGATGTAACAGTTATATTTGCCTAGTTTCAATTTTTTTTTTTGCCTTAACACAGAAAAATCTAGTCTTCTTTTTCTTATTTTCCAATCGTTTTTAAACTTTTATTATTTTCTCTACATAATAATACTGATATTTTTATATCTCATGATGATTAAAATATTTAAAGTTAAATTAAAAGTTAACCTTATTTTTTTTTTTATTTAGATGCTGAATTACAACGCGTTTTACTTTTGACTTCATTTAATTATTATTTGTACTTATATTAAATTTAAATTAATATTTAAAATTAAAAATAATTTCTTATTAAATTCAAAATTTATTTAATTGTATACGTACCTATATCTATTGTTTATAAATATTTAGCTTGATAAATCCTCCAAAAAACATTATCACACATATTAATTTTAAAAAATATAAATTTAATGAAATTAAAATTTAAAATTACATTTTCTTGAGTTTATTATAAGTTTCAACTTATAGCTATGTTAAAATAAAATTTAATTAGTTTAATTAGTTTAAATGTTTTGAATTTTGTTTTCGACCATTTTGACAAATCATATAATAATATATATCAATCTACTGTATGCTATTATTTTATTTGATACAATATTTGCATGTACTGTTTGGATATTTCCAACAATTAAAAAGTGTAAGTATTTATTTTAAATTAATTTATCATATAAGTATAATTTATGTTTCTATATAAATATTGATTTAATTTTACCTTATTTTACATTCATATTTTTGTCTTATATTTTCTCAATTCAATAGACATTAGAAAAAAAAAACATATTAGTATTGCAAATTAAAAAAATCTTAAAACATTTATTATTAATATTATTATTTTTTTTTAATAATATTTAATTTATATGACATAATATAAAATATGTGTATTATGATACGAAAATTAATTTAGTTTTGACATTTCGTTCATTTATAGTTCAAAAATAGGTAGGTAATTAATATTTATTTTAAAATTTAAATCGCATTATGAAAATAGTTACACTTTGTTCGTATGAACCGACACTCGATTTATATAGGTATTAATAAATTATATTTTTATCAATTTATCCAATAATTACGGTATTGTCATCACGAAAATCACGTTACCTATCTATTTATACCAACACTATGGTAGTATAGTTATTACAATAATAATATTTATGAACGGGAGTGCCAACCAAACCGTTACTTTTACACGTGTGTGGACTTTTATTTATACTTAAAGTGATTTAATGCTGTTCGGATCGACAAACAAAATATAATTAATGTTATCCATATTATGGCGACATTAATATTATTCGCCACATTTTTGCGTTTTAGTTTCACGATATAATGTGATACATTTAGTAATATAGGTTATTTCAAAATACTAATAATTCATTGAAAACACATGAATGTTATCTATTTATTTCAGAGTATATATTGTGTTATTGTTTTGTACAGTTTCCGGGTAACCAGTGGCGGTCAAATGATTTTGTCATGGAGGGGATGATCCTGATATTTCAACATAAACTTTGACAATTGTAAATATCAGTCATTTTTTTTTTTTGCAAGTTCATCCAGTACTTTATCTGGTGTGATATTTATGAACTCACGATGAACAGCCATTATGGTTAAGCCATTAAGACGACTCCAAAATAAGATAATTAAACAATTGATAAATATTAAAGTATTATATCGAACATGTTTTTAATTTAACATTGTAGAATAAAATAAATGTTTTATGTTTAAACTGTTTAATTAAATTATTTTTCTAATTATAATTGATTTTAAATTATTTGTAATATTTATAATATTTTATATTTTATATGATAAATAATTTGAAATTTTTTAAAAGTATTTTCATAGGTAGTCTTCATACGTAAAATAATTTTTCGGTATAAAATATTTTAACATATTGAGTTTCGCTCAGAAATGTATTTTTTAATGCAATATCATTGTGTTCAAATCTTAATTATAATAAATAACTAATTTTTCTGAGGACCGAAGGGTCGAAGGAGGAACGTCCAGAATCGACTTCCCCACTTTTTTTAATTATAAATATAATTATATAAATATATAGGTTATAAACGGTATATTGTTAAAAAAAATACATAATAACAAAAAGGTCATATAGGATACATCACCTTTATCCCACCCCTCCCTGTTTGACCGCCACTATGGGTAAATGATATGTTACCATAGTATTGGTATACTAATGTGTTTTTCATGTTAATATTGTTTCACCTATTTTCATAATAGTAACGAATTTTTTTTTACTTCTTAACAGGAAAAATGTACTTTCAGAATTTTTAACATTTAGACCGCCATTCGTATAGTCCATATATTCGTATAGAGGGTAAAGTAGAGATTACCAAATTGAATCCAAATATTTAATTTTCCAGATTTTTATAAATTTTGGTAATAAAGATTTTAACTTTACGATTTATAATTTAAGCAATGTGGATCAAATTTGACTTGTATGACAATTTGAACATAAAATTATGTTTACGAATAACTATAAAGTTGATTAATTTAATGTTATGTACCCACAATTTATATTAAGTATAAAATATTTATATTGTTAATGCAATATTTTCAAAAGTTTTTTTTCATTTTTTTTTGTATTCATTTTATGAGAGCTAGTTTTTAAATACAAGTTATGTAACGTAGATTATTAGATTAAAAATTAGTATTTTATATATAATTTTTACAAAATCAATAGGTTTGATTCGAAAAATTATTTAAATAGGTAATACAAAATTCAAATCTAATAAATGTTAAAGAAGTTATCGAGTTCTGGCATGAACTGTACGTAGGAACATATATACCATTACATATCGTGTAGTTATATATAAATATATAGGGTATATAGTGTGCACGTGTAAGATAAGTTTTTAAATGGCAATTCGGTTCGGTATAGTAATCGAATATTTTTTTTTCTGAACCCGAGTAACCTTTTCTCGCGTATCTAATAGCAACAAACTTTCAAATAAAAAAACCACATGAAATTTCGACCACAATCTTTACCAATATATATAAATGTAATTTTAAGTTCTTACAATATGTGTTATTCGTGATGTACATCGATATACTCGTCCAGTGTTAACGAGTCAACGGTTTGTAAAGTAAAATTGAATTATAGGTAGTATAAATAATAATGATATGGTATTTATATTATATAAATATAATAATCAAATGTGTTAGTGTTGCATAGAGATTGCATTTATTTTTAAATAATCACATTTTTAAAATTACCTATTTATATTTATATCATTAAAATGTCTTAATAATTTGTAGATGATTTTATATATCAATAATGCTTTCTTTTGAGTGTTTAAATTATGTATTATATTATAAAAATATGTTTTTACATATAAAATTGTTATAGTTTCACTAAATATTATACCGTGTTTTAACTCATGAAACCCTGTGCATGCTCTCATTAATGATATCAGTTTTTAAAAGTTACATAATATTAAATTATTACATTCTGCTAATATACTTCATTTAAAATGTTAGTTTTTAAATTTTTAAATTCAGCGCAACATTTTAAAGTTTCTGAAATTCCACGGTAATTTTGCTGTAGAATATTTTAAACAAAATAATTATAAATATTAACATTATGTATACATAATTTAGGCAAATATTATTTTAAAAATATTTTAAGGGATTTATTTTACTGAAATTATAATAACACTAGTGAATAATATATCGAACAGAAAGAAGTATACGAATAGTGTTTTCGTACAGCGTTTTTAAATAACAAGTAATTTAGTTAAAAAATATTATCCGTTTAATACCATTTCATATTAAATAGAAAACACTTTGGGGTTAAATATATATATATATATATTATTAATACTTAAGTTCTCAATATTTTTAATTTATACTTGTTCGTTAAAATATCGAAACCCACATTTTTAAAATCGCATATTATTTTTTTCAAATATTGTAGAGACCTAAACTGAATCCAGAAGAAAATCGACATTTGACACATACATTATCCGTATAAACATAATATCATATACTAATGTTTAAAAAAAAAAAAACCTTTTAACTTATAGGAAACTTAACAATGAAATGTAAATCATATTAATTAAAAAACACTAAAAGTTACTATAAATTGGTCGGTATAATATGATAATTTTATTTAGCTCAAACCAACTTCAACGGATCGAGTATTTAATGAAATTATTATTATTGTATTATTATTAATACTACAATATAGATTTATCGTGTAATATATTTTGTTACTTACTAAATTATTATACGCCAAACGTTTTGTAATTTAATCTAATTATCATCACATCTTGTGTGTGTGTATAATTAAGTAAATATTTTGAATATAGTGTTATTATGTTTTTGTGATTTGGGATTAATTCAATACATTTATAAAATGTATGAGAAAATTCAATATTTAGCAGAAAATATAATTATTATTTAAAGATTAAAAATTGAATATTACCATTTATATTTTATCTTTTAAGTTATAAGATTGTAATAGCCGATTGGTAACGAAGTTAAGAACTTATCATAACACTCTATTTATTTATGTTTTTATTAATTTATTTATAGTATATTTCTATTATGATTATTACATATGTTATTCGTCTAGCGTTCCTATTACCTAAAAAAAATAAAAATAAAGTAATTTATTTTTAATGAATTTTTATTTACTATAATAATATATTATTTAATTTATTAATTATTATTATTATAATTATTTTTATTTAATTTATTTAAAACATAACAAATTGAAAATGTTGATAATTTAGTTTATTTTCAAATAATTTTTGTATAGTCATTTATTAATAATTACAAATCCTAATATTATAAAAAGTACGGAAATTACTGTTTCATAAATATTGTAATCTCGTAGTCGTTTTGGTTGATCATAATAATATGGAATATACTATTTTTTTAAATTTTCAATTGAATAGGTATGGCGAGGTTGATGGATTATTTATATTATAAAATGGATTATTATTGATAAAAATATAAATTTTAATATTGTTCTCGACGTTTTATTTTGTACAATGTAAAAAGAGTGTCTCAGTAGAACATTCATATTTTATAACCACAACTATAGTTCGTGTATAAGCATTGTTCTGAAATGTTTTGTTTTAAAATAATAATGATAATAGGAATAATAATGATAATAATAATAATTTGTGCCTTCACTCAGAAATTTTTATAATGAATGAAACAAAATGTATGTTGTTTTACTATATGTTCAAACAGAAATTCTGAAAATAATTATACATTTCTGTTGCTGAGCCATTACGAAGATTTTAATTGTTTTTTTTTTTTAATATATTTGTTTGTAATTATTTATACACTTTAGTTTACCATCGGTACAATCAGTCAGCAAAGTATATTGAAAAATAAATAATCTCTCTTTAAAAAAAAACTTTTTTTTTTATAATAAACACAACTGGTCAGTTGAAGTGTGTTAGAGTGCAACTGTACAAGCTGGCAAAATATTGTAGTGGAGACAAATTAATAATTATTACATACAAATTATGTGTCCGCACAAGAGCGAAATTATTACAGACCTATTAGGCAACGCTGTTTGTTTTGCATATAATGCGGATTCAAATATATCGACCAATTAAATTACACGAAAATAAATGGGATTGTGCTGGAAAAAAACTTTTCCGACTGAAAACTTCTATAGTCAAATTTGGAAGGGGGAAAAAAACGACATAATAATTTGTAAACTAATTTAAATACTTTTCAAAAGTTTTAATTAAATGCATTCTGAGCTACTTGTTGTTCTTGGTTATGACATGAATAACTAATCTATATGAAAAAAAAAAATAATAATAATAAATTAAATGAAAAGGAAAAATAAAATAAGGCAATAATAATAAAAAAGAGAATAATAAATATAATAATTTCTACGGACAGTTTGAAAACAAATTAGTATAAGCGTTTACTTAAATATAATTAATTTTGCAGAAAATAAAAAAAATTTTGTTTCCATTTCCTTCATTAACTCTCAGAATTAATGATAACGTTACGCTATCGTAAAAATAATTATAGAAATGCTTAGTATTTCTTTGCAATTCGTTATCAGGAAATTAATTTGAAAACATGTTATATGAATTTAAATTTGACAGATTTCCTAGAATTTTATTAGGATATATACCTTACCTACTTAAAACATTTTTCTTTAGTCGAAAACCATTTCCTCGAGGGAATTAGACGTTCTGCGACACCTCGCGGTTACAACGACTAACCACAAATGACACTTAAATATGTGCAATTACGCGCGAGATTCGTCTACTGAATGGTCTGACCCTCGAAACGACTGTTGTACAGTACTTACGGTAGTTTAGTGCCTCGACACAGATAGCATCACCCTGATGTGTCTTTTACATTTTATTTTAATAACTATATTATTGTCGCCCGAGTGCTTAGTACCATAACTATTGCGAAACGCCTAAGTGACGTTTTACAAATTTTGCGAAAAGACCAAAATCATATTGCTAAGGTTTGCTTTTGTTATATTTTCATATTTTGTAATTCTATTTGCTTAAAATTATATGTAATCACGATAACAACGCAAGTGAAGTAATATTTAATATTTTAAAATAACAATATTTATAGGATCCCGTGATATACAAAAAGTGCAAAATCAAAACAAAAAAAAGTATGCATAATTTGTATCGATTTCAATGTTATAAAATTTAGTCGAAAAAATAAATTAAGATAAACAAAGAGGAAAGGATGCCTAAAAAAATATTCTAGTGTACCCCTAATATGTATAAGAGATTTTAGGAATTTCCGAGTATTTCGCGAATTCTTAATAAATATATTTTTATATAAGTATACTTATAGTATACTTATATATACTTCTGAATATTTCTATAGGCCGTACTTAAATATTGAGACAGGCTGTAGTGGAAGTATTATTTTCAAGATGATATTTAAAACAAAAAATAATTTGTCATATCTACTGACAATCGAGCTCAACGATACGTTTGAAAATTACTAAATTGAAACTGAACAAGATTACGACGAAATATCGATTTAGAACGATATTTTTTAATGACAAAAAATTATATGTATAGTAGGTTTTTTTCAATGGGAATGTTTTATTATTGCTAAAAAAACTATGTGCAAAAATTATCACTGTAACTATTATAAGATATTGTTATTATCACGTGATAATAAAATGAACATAATATTTTAACTAGAAAATGTCTGAGAGTATTATTTTCGAGAAACGTTGAGAATTATTATTACTAAGGAATTGAAGATACGTATAAAATGTTATTATTAAAATTACGTAATAAAAATAACACATATTATTTAATGTTATACTAAATTTTAATGTTGAACATTTTAAGTAGACGTTACAACTGATTATTTGTAACAATTACTTAAATTAACTTATAGAAATAGTTTGTTACTTTTTCCTCTTGAAACGATTACTAAGACTAATGCCCTAAAAAATCCTAAAATCCCTAAAATAAAAGTTTTAAAAATGTAGTAGAATATGTATAAGAATTAGGAAGGACCAGAAGCTGCGTTGTTTATTCCTATGACTCTATATAACGATGTCATCATCTTCTGTCCTAACCTAACAAATGTGTTATTTGAACATGAAGTTTGTATCTATACTATGATACTCAAATAGTGCCGAACCCTATTTGGCTATTTCATTTTGGTAATATTACATATTAATAATTATTGTGTAATTTCCAAAGACCAAAAATATCATGAATTAATAGGCTTTTATTAAACGATTACCGATAACCGTACAATAATAATACACAGTGTATTACGAGTATAATATTATTATTGTACGATCATAAAACGAACTTAAATGCTGAAATAGTCAGTTATTGTGGAGATTCAATCGAGGAACCCGCGACGTATCGCACTCGTCTCAATACAGTGAATAGTACACAAAGCGTAGGTACGAGACCATTGTATTGTTATTATGGTCTGATTTCCCTATAAAAACAGTGAATCCACGTCTGGTGAAAATCCGTCTTTTTGCTCTTTATCCTCGTCGCCGTCGTCCCACTACGCGCGTTTTCAAATCGTGCGTTACAAACGGTAGAAAAAATAGTAAAATTTATAGTAAAAAATAAATAAACGGGGGTTAAAATCGATACGCATTACGAGGTTCTTATTGTCCGACAGACGTAAAATACGCAGGATGAAATATACGGGATTTAGCCTTATTTGCATTACAATGGACAGGTTTTTTTTATCTATATTCGCACGTTAAACGTGACACAGTCTCGTCGACCCGGATCCGATTCGTTTTTAAGCTCCCGCTGACTATTAGTCCTCCGAAGTCGATATAGTGTATATTACATAATAAATAAAAGTACGCTATCACTTTTTAACAAGTCTGGGCAAGTTTACTAATTTGATTTTATTCAGTAATTCAAGTTCTTTAACTTTAAATAAAGTTTGAAAATAAATGAGTTATATTAAATACAATTGGTATTGTCATGAAAGTTGTTATTTAATAAAAAAATCGTTAAACATTTAAAAAACAATCAACAATTCCCATTACTCTTCCGTTATTATCATAAACGATTTCTTTAAAAATTACCCGCTATATTTTAAATCAATTCATCATTTTCATTTATTTCATTTCACACTCTCACCGATAACACTAGTAGACAATACTTTATAATCGAGGACGAGCATCTGAAATAAATTAATATTCGTTTACTAGTCGGAGTGTCTTCGTGTTTTATTAATATTATTAAATCTAGTTTTGTGTTTATACAAGTGTTTTTAAAAATGGAAGTAGCCACATATAACAAGAAAAAATATACGTACGTATAGCGCCTACACCGGCCAGTGAACTAATCAATCGTACGTCGTTCAACTTAAACTTTTGTGATCGGAAATTTATAAATAAAATTTTATAAAATCGACCAGGTAAATAATTTCAAAGTCGTAATTCATATTATTACTCAATCACATTTTAAATCTATCAATATATATAATAAATTTTGTTAATGTTTCGTTATTGTGTATATAAATTATCTCGAGTCAACCCATCACAGATATAAATATTAATAGACGAATAAACATTTTGTTAATTTTATATAATTTACCAATTTACATTATTAAGAATATTAGAAAATATGTAGTGTTGCAACATGCGTAATTATATATTTTACAAGCATCATTATTACATTATATCATATCTGTCGTATGGATTTAATATTTTATTTGTGATTTCAATAATTATTACTATCTTGTGGCTATAACAAAATTGTACAATGTATCCTATAAGCCAGGGATCCGGAATGATTTCTTATAAATGAGCCATTTTTTCAAAAAAAAAAAAAATATTATGATTTTCAAAGAGCCGCAATTAAGATAAAAAAAATATGCCATAGCACAACATTGACAGAAAAATGACGATTTACCAGTTATATGGTCATTATAGATAAAATATTATTTTATTTTTATCAGAAATAAACATCGTAAAACCCATATGGTCATTTTACAGGAATATAATATATCGATTTTTAATTTATATTTTACGGGTTTTAATATTGATGCATACTTCAAAGAGCCGCAAATTGTATGCTAATGAGCCGCAGGTTCCCGATTCCTGCTATAGGACATACAGCTTTACGGGCTGTTATAGTGCATAATTGAAATTATTAAGTAAGATGTTATTTTGTATAAACTATAAATAACAACTAGTTCAAAATCGAAATGGAAATCGAAACTGGAAAAAATTGAATACTGGTATCAGAATTCAAAATCAAAATCGTTAAAATTTTAATACCGGTAAAGGAAATAAAATTGAAACGGGAAATAATTTTACGGTTTCCACCCCCCCCCCTCCAAGGTATTTTATACCACTGTATAATCCGGTAGGTCTGAATTCCACCAGAAATTTTCGTTAGTTCGTAGAAAAATCAAAAATCGTATAATTTATACAATCGTTAAGAAAAGCAATTTTACTCTGTATACTAGTATAATATACATAGATAATAACAATAATATAAATATTTCGTAGATCTATCGTTATCGTATCGATCTGACAGGTAATGGTGGAGGAATCTGATCACGGTTAGTGCATTTAATTGACATAAATCGTATCGTTTTTATAATACGCGCACTCGTTGGATTCGCAGTATACCTGGTTATATACCACAGACATCCGGATAACCGTGGTATATACGTAGGGTGGCCAGTTTATGTTTTCGACGATAAATTACCATCAGTGAGTGAGTGAGTAAGTGAGTGAGTGAGTGAGTGAGAGAGATAGAATTATCTCCGAACATTTATGGTATTTGATATATAAATATATAGGTATGTCGCATATTGGTCAACGAAATACGCAGTTCCTCTCCGCCGGTCATACCGGTTACCAGGTAACATTATACACCACACGATCGTAAATTATAATATTATGTATAGGTACGTATATAAAACATTAGAATCATCTACAACGGCGGTATAATCTACACACACACGCGTATATATTACACGTGCATAAATACAACATAAACCCTATTTATACTCTACTCTCTTTCCCTATAGTTGATTTCCCAACAATATAATATATATTTTAAACAAATGCGTTTGACGAACGCTATTATTCACGTTTAAGTCCTTATCTATATATACGTCGTATAGAGAGAGAGAGAGTGAGAAAGAGTGAGAGAGATGGCACACTGAACTTTGATATATTGTCGTCGTTTAATCGTAATTTAACCGCCGCAGGGATGCACTATGTGATTGCTGCACATGCATTACGAGAGATGCATTTGCACTGTCTCTATAATATTTTACCAAATGGGATTCAGATACGTATGGGAAAAAATTAAAAATGCTATTTTTATATAAATATCAAATCGTACAACGTTAACAAATTATACTGATAATAATTATTAATTAATCTTAAAAGTTATAAGCAGAAACGAAATGATGAACAATGATTTTTGTATACCTATAGATGACATAGAAATTATAAATACACATCTAATTGTAGTCAAAAATATAAGTCAAAATTTGTCCCGTATTATTAATTATTATTTATATTATATTCTAAAACTTAAAAAAATAGAATCCTCGTTGAATATTATTGATTATTATTATTACGAATATAAAATAGCTCTTTCGGGGGTAGCAACCATTGTGATTTATAATAATATGTTTTTACCGTCCTAGTTCAAGACGTCCAACACAGCCGGTCGAACTGAAAATATTGCTCTTCCGGACAAACGGATTTACGATAATTTTATTTGGAAAATCGAAACTAAAAAAATTAATATATATATATATATAATAATAACTTTATGGTACTAACCTAACTTAACCTAAACTTGTGTTTGTCTTCCGCGATGAGATTTTTTATATTTTAATTTAATATTTTAGAGAAAAAAATAGCAATAGCATTACGTAAAATACAATTTTTCAATAATTGTATTAATCGATAAATTATTTTACGGTTTCAACCCCTGACAATTACCATAAATTATTATTTATTACAATGATAAAAATAACTTTTAAGTGCGAAATGTATATATATATGTATATAATTATCAGCAGAAAAAACAAAATACAAATTATACTTTGGAGTTAAAAATTGAAAAAGTTTTTTAAAAAATAAAATGGTTATCCTAAAACAGTTGGATTTGTTTTATTTTAGATAGTTCTATTATACATATTATTTTAATCTGAGTTAAATGGTAGAACAATTAATAGATAATTCTCAGGGTACAATCATGGCAACAATGAAATATCATATAATTATATGAATATAATTCACTAGATAAGTATTAAATTCAAGTTAAACAATAAATCAATATAATAAGCGATTTTTATCATATACGAATTAGGTTCAATATGTTATATTATTATGAGGGGAAACTAAACCTTATATCAGCTAAAAACGTGAGGCATTTTTTTAATATTATGTCCATTTAAAATATTCTTTTATTTTTGACAACGGAATAAAGTTTAAAAACCTAATCTAACCTAGTTTATAATGACCTTACGATAAGCTTTAATGAGACGTCCGATCATTATACATAATTATTGTATTATCTTTGGATTTCATCCAAATATTGATTTCGATAAAAATGCATTTATTCTCCGACAGGCTACACTTAGTTAATTTAATGTTTGTTTTTATTTTAACGATAATACCGAGTCATCTATCTGATACATCATTGTAATATTTTTAGCTTGACAAATTCTTGTGCGGTATACTTTGGTTTAAAAAATACACTGGTAAATAAACCATATCTTTTAAATATAGGTTTAATACAAGGTATTCGTATTATTGTTGACTTTTGTCAGGATATTCGAAAACATCGATAGGGTTACGAATTTACTAATTTACAAACAGAAATGACATTTCCACAAAAAATAATTTTTTTTTCGTTGTGAACTACGAGCCACCGTTCTCGTATTCATAATTTATTATTATAAAGTTCGCTTAAATAAATTCTATACCATAAAAATGGAACATGTAGAAGTGGTGATAATTATTATAAAGAGGAGTTGTTTAAAACAAATATTAATCTTCGTTGAATGTTCCGAGTATCGTTGAGATGATTTTACCTAAGTATTTTTTTCTTTCTAGGGAAAAAGTAATTTATTGTTTGTGATTTACAAATGTGACATTCATTCACCGCACACTTGACCATAATAATGTTTTGGTGTACTTAATATAAGGTCTATGATTATAATCTGTATCAGAGTAGAACAAACAAAAAACTGAAAAATCAGTGATATAATAGTTTATAATAATAATAATCAGTTTATAATAATGTATATAATTGTATGTATTATATTAATAATATTATCTTTACGTAAACGAGAATAATTAATAATTTCAGCCTATCAGAAGAATTATGAAAGTCATTCCCTACCACACAAATGATTGTAGTTTGTTCAAACTTAGGATAAATATATTAGTTTAGATTAATCAAACGGATTATCTATTTTTTACTTTTCTCACAATATACTTTGTATTATACTCATGTACATTAAATCTAATTTCTTTTTCAATATATATTTAGGTTATGAGGATAACTTGAAATGACATCATCCGACACATTGGATATGATAATAATATTATCATTACGGTATCGTATTCCTATATTTTACGGATATGGGAAAACGATCGGAACTATACGTATATTTGTAATAGGTATTATTGTTAGACGTTTCACGGGTTTTGATATTATCATTATCGAACGAAAGAGTTAGTCGACGCGAATATTAAACATTAATTATATTCTACGACCGAATACGATAACTTGAACATATTGTGTAAAACATTATTATTGTTCGGATGTTTATATCGATGGCGATCGCGAGTGGGGAACAGTCATGATTTGGGTATACCGTCGGCAAGCTACAAAAGTTTGACCGAGCGTTATCTATATGTTATAAATACGCGGAGATCCGATAAGCTAGGCCAGTACACGCGCACTGTCACAATGTTGTCACGGTAGTATAAAGTTTCCAGCAATAATTAATGAGAATTTTGTATCTGGTGGAAATATCGGCCGGAAGGCAAACGGCCGGGATAGAAGTGCCGCAAAACAAATAATAATAATATAATTATAATCGATTCGACTACACTACAAGTCTGCCATAACGATAGACAAGTTAAATAATTTTTTTAATTCGTTAAATTACGTTAATAACTCATCCTAGAAATTTTGAAGTTGAATATTAATTTACTTTTAATTTTAACTAACCAAAATAATTAAAAAAATGTAATTTATTACAGTTACGTATATTATTATTATGTTCGTTTACCATTAATTTTTATCAAATTCCTTAAGCACTTATCAGTTTTATATTGACAAACTTAAAATTATTTAAATATTAGAAAACTGTTATTGCTGTATATTAATTAAATATGAAAGTATTTTTATTTTATTTAAAGTATATATTATTTAATATCAATTCACCAAAAATTAAAATAAATAATAATTAGGTATTTATTAATTTTTTATATTTTATTTCGATATTTTAGAAATTAATATCAACTTGTCAAGTTATAAATTTAAGTTTAAAGACTTAAAAAAGTAACTCTTTGAATTATAATTAACTTTATTAATAATTAAATAAATGGATTATAATCAAAAATACAACAATTGTTATCATTTATCATATGTTCTGATTCATGGATGATCCACAGAATATATGAAAATTTACGCGAACAACTGTTATTTCTGCAGAAAGCACAGGTATATAATAATACTGGATAGCCATCTTGCTTCTTATCACGGCAATACGATTAAAACAGCTGCCATTTAAAAAATGGAAAGTCTGTAAACAAACTTTATCAGTATTGGGATACAATTTGTATTAGTATGCAGTTTATACTATTCAGTATTCAGTGTAGTGTTAATTATTTTAAAATTAATATTTTCTTTTATTTTAATGTAATTAAGTAGTAATTTTCTATGATTCTACTTGCTTCTTATTAAACTATAAAAAGTATGAATATAAATTAAATTATTATGTTAGTCTGATAAGTGATAAAGTTTGTTTACATAGTTTTTCTCTTTGTACTTATATGGCGTCGCGTTTCACTAATAACAAGAAGACGGCTATCTAGTATTATTATATAAATCTGTGGCAGAAAATCACTTCGATCACAACCGCAGCCAATAATAATAGATGAGAATTCCAGGAATATGAAGATTATGTGACGTATCGATGTAATATATCCACGTGTAACACCGCACAGAGAAATGTGTTGGAGAAATGTGAAACACAGATAACGACGAATTAATTGACAACGATATGACGGATACACACAGCGTGCCTCGTGTCTATTATAAATTGACCACACGTGGCGGCAACGGCGAAAGCGACAATACGATTTTACCCGTGAATCTCCACGGGCCGACACAATTAAACGGACCTCGCCGAACAGGGTACAGCCATGGCTAAATATATAAGTATATCAGCAACTTTGTAAAATGTTGTTATAGTTTGCGCATGTATTATTCCATGATATTTCATGAAAGAAAATCTCAGCTGGCAGTGAACCATAAAGTAGATTATTATTATCATTTAAATCATGTGAAATTACTTACTCAATATTCACGTGTGACCAATTAGTACTGTTATTTGTTAATGATAATAATTGATAATAAATTCACTGCCAGTGGCCGCCATGACACCTGCGTATCACAAAGATGCTGACATACCTATTTATTTAGCCATGGGTACAGCTACTAAATAACGAGCTTTAGAACGTACGTCTATGCGATTGTAGAAATGTATCGGCCATTATCACATCGCCACCAGTAGACTATTTGCGATAGCTTTGTCGATTTGAAAAAACCCTAAACTTACCTACAACTTCGTTGCACAAAAAATATATTTTAATACGGAAAATATAACGTATATACTCATAGGCGCAACTAGACTTCAAATTTTGGTGGTGCTAAAATTATAAAACGGTCGTACACTAGGTATGTTAAAATAATTTTTGGGGTTGCTAAACACCCCCTAGCACCCACCTAATTCCGCCTATATATATTATATATAGTTACATTTTACAATCATTCTTTTTAAAATATCTAAATACTATTGTTTGAACTTATTGTTTTCTATTCTGAACTAGTGATGAGCATAAAAATATGCATTTATTGTTGCAATAACAGCAATATTAATTTTTATTTGCCTGATTGTTGGTTTCGTCTGAGAAAACTGTTTTGAAACACTAAACGACAATAAAAATTAGAAACTGTAAAATACAAGCTCTAACTTTTTTGATCAGTTTCAAACAAGGGTTTATTTTAAAATAAATAATAACGTTTAAATTTGTGAGAACGAGAAAATAGACCTGTTGTTTTTCCGTGATTACAATCAAACTATAATAATTATTAGGTAAACAAAAAATAAGAGCGATGATGAAAAGAAGTATTTGTTGTTTACGGTCATTGGTGTGATCAAGAATCTGAAATCCACCGGAATCCGTGTCATCCTTAGTGTTATAATTTGGTATGGCTAAATGTTTATTATATTATTATCATTAGTAAAACTCTCGGCTCGTTATAAAAATAAATTAAAAATGATTAAATGGCGTAACGAATGGAAAAAAAAAAACATTGGTGCAATATCTCAATATTTTTTTAAGATACAGACATTTTACTCAGGAGACCTATTATTTATTATTATTGTTATTATTATTATTATTATTATTATTATTATTATACAGTATACGATATAAATATATATATATATATTTTTTATCGTTTGATACAAATTTTCTAGGTAGTTAAAAAATAATTGGACATATAACGCATTGTTCAGAGATTGCTTAAAAAATAAACTATATAATCACAATATTTCCTTCGTCAACTTATCGTAAATTATATAATGTAAACGGCTAATACAAAATCAATAACATTACAATGATAGTTTTATGATTAAAATTATTGTTATTTATACCGGCTAGACACATTTTTTCAATCATGAAAAATTAAAATAATAATAAAGTCAAACAACAGTTGGTGTAAGCAATGACAAAGAAATAATATAGGTAGGTAATATAATATTGTTTATGTGTATTCATAATTTTAAACGATGTCAATATAAGAGATTGCGTTTCACAGCTGTTGATGGTTCATAATTTATTATTATTTATTTAGAATTTGATAGAAAATTAAATTGAACTATATTGCAATTCAAATTATTTAATGTTTCTTTAAAAATAATTTATTAACTAAAATTTAATAATAATCTTGATACATTGTTTGTACAAGAAAAATGATACGTCATGACTCGTGAGATCGGTTTAACCACAAAAATCGGATTTTGGCATATCGTTAAATGTACAAAAATGGATTTGTCAATCTTTATTAATTGATCGATGTTGTTTGTGTGATTTTCTAATGTGTTTATGAAAAAATATAAAAGAAAATATGTTTTGTATGATTTTGAACACAAAAATGATATGCAATTTGCTAGTCGTTGCACGACTAATGCACCATTAAACAATAACACGTGAATATAATCCTATATTAATAAATAAGTAATTAAGATAATATTATAGTCCGTTGCCTAATTAATAATATGAAAAACCTTGAGTTCAAAATTAATAATTTTTTACAGAGGTATTCCAATTAGTAAATAGATATGGGACAACCTATATATATATATATATATATATATATATTATATATTTTGTTTTTTCATTAATTAAATAGTATAATTTTAATTGTATCTACTCATAATATTTTTCTGTTAGTATACATAGGTAATGTAAATTCAATAAATTGGGATAAATTATTAAAAGATATTTTCTTCATAATATAAATTTTAAAATAATGTATAAAGTAATATAATATATTAAATTATTTAGAAAATTATTTCATGACTAACAGAAAGCGTTTACAATATTATATTAAATTTGTAAACTAGTATATATTTATATAACCTCGAAACTAAAAGTGTCAAAATATGCGGTATAAAATGTTAGTATTTGTCTGTAAAATGCTTTAAATATTATATATATTTCCGTTTATAGTTTAATTGTTTAATAGTGTAACGGTACTGTTCGTCTAGTGAACGTCCGTCGATAGATTTGACTAGTGGAATACTGAGGATAAGTTGGCTAAGCTATCTCTGCACTAGAAAATCTAAAGTTCTCTATTTAATTTATATAGCCCCAGAGAGACTTCCAGGGCTCGTATTTAATCTTAGTTCAAATAAGTAAACTCTCAATTTAGCAACACAATGGAATATAAATAATTAGCAACGAAATACCTATGTAATTATATATATATATATATATAAATTATACACCTGATATCTGGATCAAAGCGATTGACCAATGGAAATCTGGATGACAGGCGGAGACGACGCGCACAGACAACAATTATTTAAATAAATATAAAATAATTTAAGTATAAAATTATAATTTAAACCTCGCGCAATCACGGTAATAAGTCGAATCTCGTATTTATTTGTTTATATTATTCTCGTATTGTATATTGCGTCTCCCCATTTGTCATACGTACTGGGATCGGGCGGTTAAGAATTTATGCCTACTTGGCAAAAATTGGAGCAGCCGTTTGGGTCGCATAATGTGACCGTAACTATAGTTACCGTTATAACTAATAACTGAAATTTTAGTTTAAAAGCATTTATTTATTTTATCATCAATTTATGAATCTATAACATTATTAATATTTAATAATTGATACCTATTTACAACATTTTATAATACCTAATAATTTAAATACTTTAAACTAAAACTAATAACATTTATTTCTATAATTAATAAATTCTAAAATTGTGTTGTATGTGAATAGTGGGTAACATTAGAGTATTAGGCACATTTTATAAAATACATTTAATTTAACCTAACCATTACATGTATTCTATAATTGGATTCGTATCGGACATTATTTCGACTAAAAAATAATAAAAATGTACAAATTCGATCAAAATCGCTTAGTTTAATTTGTAGGCTACGGTAATAGTTTTGCAATTACATCCGTCTGGTCCCAACATCAATCCTATTGAGTTTTTACTATCTAAAATTATATAATATTGAATTGAAAATGTTTGATGAACTTACAAAATATACCGATTATTATATTGTATAATTTAGAATGAATTATTCGGGAGTAGTTATAATCATAATAAACATTTGTGAATATAAACAATCGATAAGATTAAATTTTACCACGCGTGTAAACTACCTATGTTAATACTCAAAGAAAGTCGCAAGTCCTTACAATCAAAACTCAATTAGTTATCATAAAATAAGGAAATTTAAAATAACAGTAACCGTAATTTTAAGGATTTTCTGCCATTTTTGATTGTTTTTCTTCTAACAAGGAAATATAAAAAAAAAAAATACGAAAAATAAGATAAATAAAATACCAACTAGATACAATTTTTATCGAAAGCATACCCTATTTGAGATAATCGGACCATTATTTTTATCTGAAAAAGTGTTTTAATACAAAAAAAAAAAAGAAGACATTTGTGTAAAACCAATTCATTCCTCACTTTGCTCAGAATCTTAAATGACATTAATTTTTGAAGATTGTAGTACACATTTGTTTACAAATATTAAAAATAATTTTTCTCTGATTGCATTGTAATGAGATATATATATATTTATATAGTTTTATACACTTATATTACTATATTATTATACCTAAATAATCAAGTTTTGATGCATATTATTGCATTAATTGCCTACGGGACTTTCAGATACTTATATTTATTTTATGTTATTTATTATTAAAATCACGGACTTAAAGTACAATTACAAAGAATATATAACAATTTATGTATATATTGAGAAATAAGAACTACTAAATAACTAATTGATATCAAAAGCTTTAAGACAATTTTAATCAATAAAATGTCTGTTATCTACTACGTAACGTTATTATTATACACGTGCTTTATACTTACATCATATATAGTCAACACTACTGTAATAGTTTTTCGGTGTGTAAATGATAAATGCTTAATTACAAAAATGATAATAATATATTAGTTTTCGCTGGGGAAATGTCCTGTCTTAATATTTCCAATAGACAAAAACCACTGCAAAAGTGCAAACAAATTTTTAGACGGGGACCTAGATTATAATTTATTAAAACGGTGTTTCCGATTTGCTAGATAAAATTCTAGTGAATATTATATTAAAATGTTTTAAAGAGACGAATGATACATGTGTGGAGAAGAATGAGAAAGATAAGAAGAATACCGGTAGTTTAAGATTTGAAATTGATAGATAAAATAGATGATTGATGTTTGAATGCGTAATAAAAATATATTTTTTATGATATGCTACTATAAAATACTATAATTTAACAATATCTTCGCAGTTAATGAAAAACTAGTATAATTATAGCTATTTTAATAAAACTCGAATTGGGTTATCGCCGTTACATACTTTTATAAGAAATGTTTATAAATTGTTGATATATTGTATTTTCTTTTAAAAATTTATATTATCCATATATACTATATATATATAAAAAAACACTAAAAAATACGAAATATTTTATAGTTATGATCGTCCGTAGTTTAGCATATAAATGTATCGAATTTCCGTGAAAGGTGTGCGGATCTCTCGCAGAAAACTGTGTATATAGACCTAGGCGACCGAGCGGTATTTCCGGTCGTGACGAATTTCGATCGGATAACATCCGGTCGACGATGGAAAAACGGAGGCGGTCGTTTAATACGTATAGTAGGTATATATAAATAATAACCGTATATAATATAAACGGGTTGACATCAAAACGACGCGTATAGATAACGTACGAGGAGGGTAGTTGTAAAATCTAGTTGGGATTGGCATCGAACAAATCATCACCGTTACCGCACTGAGCGCGATCTTCCATTTGATATTATTATTATTATTTTTTTTTTTCATTAATGTTAGAATTTGTTTATTTTAACTATGATATAGGATGTTTCAAATATATTTACTAATAGCAATATCATCGTAAAAAATTAAAATTTTACTTTTCTGTTTTTTTTTTTTTTATATACAATTATTAATTATCATTAAATTTCTAAGTAAGAGACTATAATATTAACTTTTTTTGTTAAAAAAATATTTTATTGTTTAAATTAAGAGAAATTTGCAGATAGCCAAATTAAAGAGATTATTTTTAT
>CM023358.1:10939228-11075650 GCA_013282895.1 Eriosoma lanigerum
AATTTGTTGCGGAAATATCGCAATTAGTTGATGAATCTGGGACACTATATAACAGTTCACAAAACGAGTGTATTAGTAACTAATTTCATATTATATTTCAAAATAATTTTTATTGTTTTAATTATTATTTTATTGTCGTTAACAATCGTCCGAGCGAATGTCTCAATTTTTCTTAACAGATGGACCCAAAACGCAAATACAAAACGAAAAAAAACGAACACTTATCACGTTTTGCGTGATTATTGAATGCAATTTTTTCAGTTTAGAGAATATTTTTTTTAATTAATAAATATTATACGCGAACATTTTTCATCATACGCAGTAATATACACATATTATTTGGTTTTTCGAAGGCGCCTCGTCAAGGGGTTACCTCCTCTGAATCGGCGAGGAATTCACGAAAGGTTGGCGATCGTCGAGCACGGATTAATAGACGATCGATTTCGATTTTGTAATAAAATTACCGTCTAAATGTGTGTATATATTTTTATATACCGAGTGATGGGAAAATCGCGTAATAAAAAACGGCTGTACTTCTGTGGTGATTTGAGTTTCCGATCACTCTGTATTTGCGTTTTATGTGGGCGGCAGCGATGTTTCGACCATGAATCAAAAACGTTTTCTGGATACTCTCTATACCGCCACCTCACCTCTACACAACCTATACCACCACATGCACACGCTCTAATGTCCGCCGCCGCCGCCGTCGTTGTCGTCATCGAGGTATATTTTATGCGGTCGAAATCGCGTAAATCATTTTAATTACGACCGAGCTGCGTACATCGGAACGCCCGTCGAGAGGGAGGGAAAACATATTTGCTCGTGTGTGCGAAATGGAATGTTTGTGGGGTTAGTGGTTGAACTCACTAATGCTAATGTCGACTGGTCGCGGCATTTGCAGGTTTGGAATAAAAAATAATAATATGGTAAAAGTCTAAGATTTGTCGCTGTATGTATGCCAGTTTTAAAAGGAATAGTGAAAAAAATTGCTGAAAAAATGTTCTAAATACGTGCATTATTATTATTATTTTTTTTTACTAATGAAAAATAGAAATAAATAACCGGCTTCAATAGTTATTTTGTCAACCGTGAACTGAACGAATAGCCAATGATTGTTATACAATAGCCATAGAAAAACAGACATGATAATATTGTAGATATTTTACAATAATAAATAAAATATTACTTTTATTTTACAAAACAATTTTATAACATCGAAAATGATAACAAAACGAAGTATATATATAATAAAATATGTTGTAAATTATGTGAAATGGTCTATTTTGTCAAAAGTTCAATTTATTAGCGTTATTTTCGTTAGGTTGATAAGGAAATAATAATAACACAATACACCGACTCCAAGGAATTTCCATGATTTGATAATAAATTATAAATAGTCATGCTCTCATAAATAATACACATTTAAATATACTTAAAACTTAACGATTTTGAATATTTAAGGAAACGTTAAATGTTAGTTTTTGAATAATAAATATTGTATTAGATATGCGACACAGTACCTATACCGATTAAAATAAATGTTTCCATTAATACAATTAACATCATTTGATGTAATATTGTTATACGTATCACATACGGTCTGGACGTCTGGTAAATAATTAATTAATTCATCGACATTTATTTTCCAATGAAAAAATTAATAATAATACTTAAAAAAAAAAAAAAAAAAATACAAATTTATGAATGTTTAATAGAATCACGGATAAGTTAATTATATAATAGTAATATTCGTAACTAAAACATGAATATACATACTGATACTCTAAAATGTAATTTGAATATTATTTAATAAAATAATATTTACTAATATCATCTAACATCGAACGCATTATTTAGTTTTAATATGCTTTTATAATTATTTAAGACTTTAAAAGGACGCACGTGGAATTTAGGTCAAATGTTGAACTTAAATACCAAAATTTAAGATAAAGAAATATTTTCGACTTTTTCAAAAGTTAATAAATCCATTTTATAAAATATTATATTAAGTACCCGAAAAATAAATTACAAATTTTAAAATCGACTAGTTGCATAAAATAAAATAAAATAAGGTAGATTTAAAAATGAATCAAATTGAATTTAATTGAGACATTATGTTATTAAATTCAGTAAATTTGTTTTAATATAATATCTACACGTAAATTGCACATTTATTGGAAAATACCAGAAGAAAAGTATAAAACAACTGATACTAACAACCATAATGTTCTTCTAGATTATTAAATTTTTGTGTATAATAATCTCGAGTAAGTTTGAAATATATAATAAAAATTTGGTCACATTTAGGTTAGTTATTACTATAAAGTACTTTTTTCATGATTTTTTTGTACGAATAAATAAGAAATATACATTGAAATTCCAAACGGGTCGAGTTGACTTTAGATTGACGTTTTACGATTTATTGAAGATATTCGATATAGTTATCAGCTAACTGTTTGCATTAAAACAATATGCGGTGTTATAAGTAATATAAACAAATTGCATTGAAAATAATTATTCCGTTTTACAAACATAAACTGATTGTTTGCTCTGTTTATAATTATTATTGAATTTTGCTGTATAGAAAATAGTATTCATCTACAACTCTGAATCGGATCTGTTTATTTCATCACATTATTTTATTCGTTATGTTAGTTGAGTTTTACATTTTCATCAAATTAATAATTGTCTCATAAAACAGTACGCAAATTTCATAAAATATTTAATTTTACTCAGATATAATAATGTTATTTTAAAATTTAAAAACAACTTTATTTTTTTTTCTATATACACATATGTTGTAAATTTTTTTTAAAATATCCGGTTATAATGTTTTTGTATATAAAAAAAAAATCGTAACTTTTGAAACTCATTATAGATTTCGTTTGAAAATTTTATTTCGATAGACATTTTGATGTAATCATTTAACCTAACCTTACCTAACCTAAATACCTACGAGTTGTACACAGTATGTTGTTTATAATAATAATTATAGATCATTATTCACATTAGATGAAATATTTAAAAATAAAACTGTTTGTAAAATGTTTCACATCTATAATAATGTATAATTTACATATTACGAAATTATATCTATACAAATGTTTGTGATTATAATAAAATACCAATCATAAATTCATAACTGTTATTATCGTCAATTCAGCGAAATAAATTCGAAACGAAAACGTGACGTGAAGTACTACGACTCCATTTGGATTTTAACCGTTCAGACGGAGAATGTTTCGGATCTTATTTAAATGCATTTGTTCCAATCTGATTAAATTAAGTATGAGTAGTGGGGTGAAAACAAATAGTCAGAAAACGTCTACTGACGTCGTTCGAACGGTGTGTTTTTATTAAAAAATAAATAGTATAATCCAACACAGTGAGAGTAGTACCTACAACAGACATTATATTATACCTACGAGAACGTATATCGTAATAATAATTTATAATACAAACTTACGTGGGGAAAAAGTCTAGTCGACTACTCTTTTGCATCGATCGATGTCCGTATAGCGTATAGGTATAGCGGTAAAATATTTACATTTCCTAAACAATATTTATACGTTGAAAATGGGGCGTGACCGGTACGCGCGAATCCGACTTTTTTTTTTTATCTTCGTAAAATAAAATCGTTTTCTATCGACAGACGATATTATCGTGTGCGAAATTAACGTACTAAAAAACTTTCAAAGCGAATTAAATTTAACGATATAAAGGCTCATTCGAAATGTTCAAAATGCAAAATTAAATTAAACAAACATGAGTCTTGTAATATAAAGTTTATTTTAAATTTCTTATTGAACTAAAACAGATACGCTGTTACGGTTATAGAAGACTGATATTAAAATAATAATACTCATATTAATGTTTTCGTAAAATAATGAAGAAAAGCTTTTGACGATTTTAACTCATTTCTTAAAAAAATCGAAACGATCTATGTCGAACAATAACGCGAATTTTTTTAACTCAAAAGAGTATTTTATTGTTGCAAGGTTAAAATAATAGTGTAGAATTAAAAAAAAAACACGGACTGGGAATTAATCGATTTTCGGTATTTTTTAAGAGTGCAAATGGCCGTTGCATTCCGGCTTACACTGACGTATTTGTTTGTGCAAGTTGTTGGGAAAATCCTTTTGCGAACCCTTCAAACCTATTTCCAGAATTAACTCTAGTCACAGTATTGCCTATCGTAATCGTCATGTCTGCGGCTTTTCCGAAATTGAAAAATATGTATATACTTGTAACATTTCCTATTTAGAAAAATATAAAAGTTACAGTTGAAAAATCGTATTTATTTTAAGTGAAAATTGTATTTTGGATGATAGGTACTTATTATTTTAATATCTTTTATTTTTTATTATTGAGAAGTGTTTGATGCTTTTAAAGCATATAATACAGAGTTTATTTTTTTTCTACGAATAGTTACTAAAAAACAAATCTAAAAAAATAAAATAAAAATACACTATCATAAAAATAATTAGAGTCCTTAGAATTTAATGTTAATTAATATGGTACAAATTATTATAGATTACAATGTCCAAGAAATAAAGTATCTATAACCAAATGACAATTTAAAAAATACAAGAAAAAAAAGATTTTTAAATCTCATTTATTTTTATTTTTTAAATTAGTAATTACATTTTAAAGATTAATTTTAGGATTTTTTTTAAAAAAAAAAACTGTAAAGCATAGAAGTTTTAATTTTACTGAGTAATTTTAACTCTCATAGAAAATGGGTATATATTATTATAATGATAATAGTTGTAAATCATAGAAAAATAAATATTATTGAAAAAACTTACTTATTATTATTTATTTTCAAATAAAAATACTGTTCTTATTTTCAATTTTTAATCTATTATAGTAGTATACTCGTAAGTTCAAAGGGATAAAATCCAAAAATATATATTATTTGTTAATGTTGAAAATTAATTTTTTTTCTACTTTTAGTAGAATAATATTTCACTGAAACATCTCGCAAGATCTTACCAACACATCAAACGCAGTTTCCAACTCTATAAACATAACGCGTTCATTTCTGGCGTTATGTTTATAGAGTTACGATTATTATGACGAAATAATATGTATTATAGATAATTATGTGTATTTCTATCAAAATTTTAGACTCAGTACGTACGTTTGTACTTGAAATGATTTCACTTTCCTCCCCCAATTACACAATCAAGTCTTTCAATTGAATTTAGATAAACCGATATAAATAAATCACAATATCCGGACACTCGAATAATCTTATAGTATAAATAATAGTTTTATTAATTTTATTTAAACCATTTATTTTGCCAGTTTCCGAAAATTTGAACGCTCGCAAAACACAAATTAAACGCACGTGTATTATGACACGAACTATGTATTATGTATTTCAGCACGTGGCACCTTCCCCGTTAGCGTTCGTGTTTATACCGTACTCTTTACTTATTATACCACTTATACCGGTCTTTAATTAATGAATCTTGGTCGGATCTAAATTATAATAATATGTATAACGTACAGAGTTTTAAACTTTTGAAACTTTTATAATTCGACGTACTACTTAAATTAGTCTTATCCGATTTAAAATAATATAAAAACGAATTGTTTTAACTCGTCATACACTTACAGGCCTAAAATAAATAATATTTTCTTTGTCAAAAAATATAAGGTCACACTAAACGCGCATGGCTTTATTTTATTTTTACACATTAAGTGATGTAAACTGTTATAATACACGCCTTAAAATTGATGTTAACTGAACTTGTTTGTAACATTCCGTATACGAGTAATGCTTTTTAACACAAAATTGTTATATTTAGTAATGACAATAATTATGTATTTCATTAGGAACAAGGATCGTTACCAGTTCAGAAGAAGAATATATCAATGAAAATAACAATTAAAATGTACAATAAAAATATTTTAAGATGCGGAAAAGTCGTGTGGTAAAATTTAAAACAATATAAAATACACCAAATGAAAGTAATATTGTGTATATAACTACTAGGCGTATTATGAATCAAATGAACACAATAGATTCATAATTAAAACTAAATAATATTATTTTTGTGCTTACTAAGTAGAAAAAAATTAACGATATTTTAATGTAATAAACTAAAGATTAATTTAACACCTATCCAGCACACTTACCTATTTAATTATTACATTATTTTAATCGTATAATTGAAATTCAATCCTATTTTGATCGTAATGTTTTGGATTTACTTCAAACACGTCTCCATGCAATTTTCAACGTTCGATATGAGAACGGTTGTTTCGATTTCACTTCCTACGGAATTGATTTTTTTAGACCGTCTTCGATTACTTGGTATTATGATCTTATATATTATGCCGTATCACTCACGTTAAATCTTCTTTTCTTTCCAAAATAGTTTTCCATATCGATTTAGTCGGTAAAACTTTTAACATATTTTTTTCCCGTCGACAATTACCTGCCGGCGTCAGACTCTCGTGTAATAGCCTCTAGCGCCAATTATCTTGGAACGTTATTTACATTTTTTTATTTTTCTTATCAACTATTTAATCATCTCCCAGATGATTTCTTGGTAAAAATACTTAGGCAAATAACTTTTCCGTGTTTTAATAGTTTAATGTATCCTCAAACAATCGTTTAGTGGTATATTTATAGTTATCATCAACTTATACCATAATTTTATTATTTAAATTTGATTGTGTCTGATCATTATATAACCACATAATATTCATGTATATTTTGCGCTACGGATAAAATAATAATAATAATAATATATATATATATATACTATTTTGTTCAAATATTTATCAAATTTGAATATGATACATTTTGTAAAAATTTAATTATAAACTAGATAGATTTATATATATATATATATATATATATATGTAAGTTTGAACGTACCGCCAAACTTCACTGTAAAGCTGGGTTGAAAACCAAACAGATGACGTTATCAGATAATGGAGAAAAACGATACGGAAAAAGAGTGATAGTGTGAGAAGTCATCGTTATTATTAATTATATTAAATTATTATGTATAAATGTATTACTTATTTATTATGTACGGTATTACAATAAATTATTGTAAATTAAGGCTATCAACAATTGTATTGAATCAGGTATACAGATTAATTATTAATACTTTATAACTTTAAGTTTATTTGTACATATGTTTGTTAATTACAGTTTTATCTTATTGCATCAATACTTGTTTGAATTCATACCTCAAAACTCTCCAATCCTCATTAAGTCTCTGATTTCGAGACTTACATATATATACCTAAGATAACATATTATTATGTCATTGATTTTCTATTGTTTTTATACATATTTTGTTTTAGCATTTTATGTCAATACAATTATTAAAATCAATAACAATCGAACGATAATGACAGTTTTTAGTACAAACATTTTTCTAAAATTCAAAATCTACAACTCGGATATTTTAACTTTTAGAAAAAAAATTAAGTATTAACATTATATTCAAAGACATATTTATTATTGAAAAGTTAATCTATTTTAAATTATATGGCTGAAATGAATAAAATAATTAAAAAGAAAATATCGTCTGGATCAAATACATTATTAATAAATTAGTCAGATATTTTAAAGACATTTTATTTATTATAATATTATTATTTTAAGCGTTTAATGTTCATGGAATATAAATAATTTTATCTTTTCCTTCATTGTAATTAAATAATATTTTTCTTTCAACAACGTATATTTTTAGATCATTTTATTTTAAATATTACCATTTTCAATTAATTTTCATTTATTTCTGTTAGTACCTATACTTGCGTTCTATACGTTCTATCCAGAACGGATAAATTAAAATCCTTTTTTGCGATTAGCTATACATGTTTTAAACATAATATTGTCATTTCCCGTTTCGATTAAAGTTATTTTGTCGATGTGTTTTGATAATAATATTATTATAATCTTAATAACGTTTTTGATTTATTATATTTACATAGAAGTAATAAAAGCGAGTTAATCGTATTATTATTATTATTATTATTTTTTAAGTTAGTTTGATATTATTTAACCATATCACTATTTTATCGGACCGAAGAACACATTTCATTTTAAAAGCCTATCATGGCCCACAATATGTCTAGCTCATCATATAAGCTACATCCCAATTCTCCTTTTCAAATTATATTGTAAAGTGTACTCAGAAAGTATTGAAAATACTATTTCTCAGTCCCCCTGGGGTTTAAAATCAATTATCTACCTCTTTCCGTGTATTTCCCATTTCTTATTTTCCATTTTGGACCATATTTTTACCTCTTAGTCTCTATGACCAATATTTTTCGTTTAAATTAACTACAATAATAACATTATGTAAACTATATTTAATGTGCAATTTCTTTTTTTATCGTAGTTGATGCTGCTATTTTGACATTTATAAGTAGACTCAATAATCAGTATAATCTTTTAATTTATTACAATAAATTTAGAGATTATCTTAATTTATTGAATATCATTATAAGACAAATTTTCTATTATTATCGTTTAATATTATCACTGTCAAAGAAAATTGTGACAATACACCATGGTATATCTTGAATAAATTATGATTTTAGATAAACGCGATAAATTTTAAATAGTCCAAACTGAATTTAATGTTATAATATGTTATTGTTATTAAGAACAGCACAATTCACTAGGCGAATGATTGTATTATTAATTAGTATCATAAGCGGAAATAGGAAGTTGCTTGGAGGAGTAAGCCTCCCCAAAAAAATTTCTATTAGTTTTCCTAAAAATTGTTTATGTTTTACATATATTTATGAATCATCCATGTCTAATATAGATTTAAAAAAAAAAAAAATTAGGCCCCCTTAAAATTGTAATAAATTTCCATCTATGATTAGTAGAAATTATATAGGGGTATAGACGCCTTTAAGACATGAGGATGTCCTTACTTATGGAATTTTGAATGAATTTGTTTATCATTAAAACGTCTTTCTAGTTTTCTTAATTTCGCATGAACAGAATACATGCGTGACCTATTACAATGAAAACATATACTTGTGTACAGGTCGTCCCAAATGTGTAAACTAATTGCAATATCTTTGTGAAAAATTATTAACTTTAAAATCGGTTTCTTTAAAGTTGTTTTTTTATTTTTTTATGATATCTATTTTTTTTTATCTAATATTTTTTTTAAAATGTTTTTTCACTTCTTATAAATGTATTTTATAAAATGTGTATTTCTCCAATTACGTCATAACTGAAAAAAAAAATTATTATTATTATTATTTATTTTAACTAGTTGTTTAAAAACAAAAAAAAATGTAATATAATAGCATAGCCTAAATAATAATTATTTTTAAAAAAAAATGACCTTCAAAAAATATTAGTTTTGATGTGATGTTTGATAATATAGTTTTTGTTTTTCAATTTAATAAATATTATTTTATTTATTTAATATAACATACTATACAATTCATAAGTTGATGAAAGTGGTTCATAAGTGGTTCTTAGATTGTGAGCGAAGCAAAAAATGTATTGGTTTTACAATGATTTTTTTTTTTATGTATATAAACGCTCAGTTTTTTGGTTAGAAATATTGGTTCGATTACCATGAATAAAATATGCTTTTAATAGAGACTTACATTTAGTTGGTACTTTATTTAGCTTATTTTTTGAATTTCTTATAATTTTTTCCTTGGAATAAGAAAAACTACCGAAAACTGAAAAATTTACAAAAAATGTAATTTAAATGAAATCGATTTTAAATATATTATGATAATTTATTTTTCTGATACAAATTATTTTATAAGTAATAATTTTTTTAAAAAAATAATATTATCAGTATATTGTTTATCTGACTGAATTTCACTCGCTCAGAATCCCGATTTTTCATGCAATATTTTTTGCATTCAAATCTTTATTATAATATAAAATAATAATATTCCACCATTAATCTCTCTAAGGACCAAAAAAAAAAAAAAAAAAAACGATGGATGAACAACTAGAATCGACTGCCCGGCTTTTTAAAATTAAATATAATTCAGTGTTAATAAATAAAATTATATATATATATATATTTGTTATGATATAATCATGGTGTTAGGGAACATTTTTTGATAAACTTCATTTTGTTTTATGGTAACCTTGCATATAAATTGTGATAATAATAAAATAATTTAATTATAATGAAACGACAAACATCAAAAATTACAGTGAAGTTAATTAAATTATATTTTTAATTTAGAAGAATGAGAAGAGAAAAACATTTACTTATTAAAAATATAAAATAAAAAACGATTAAGGTTTGAATAATGATATATACGACACATCTCAGTAGGATCATTTTTTCAGATGACACTCGTGTAAAAACAATTTCCATCACGGATTTAATTATTTATTAATTTGTTTAAAAATAAAATAATTTAAATATTAATATTGAAAACATTAGATACCTATACGTTATGAATGATTTTTTAAATTGTACGAAAAATTATTATAGTCCTCAGCGCACACCGGATTTAACTGTGGTCGGGTCATCCTGTATTAGGTTATGTTAGATAATCTATTATGTTACTTTTGACGAATTTTTTGTTTAAACACGATCACATTGCACGGCATAATATACATTATGGTAGGTAAGTATTATCGTCTCGTATTGAATTATAATAAATAATAATAATATTTTATACTTTGGTATCTGTAATAATTTATAACTGTCGTAGTTGTTTTGTCGACAACGGATGCTGTGAAACGCGGGGTGACACGGATATAATAATATAATATTATAGAGATTCGTCGGTGTTCTCGGACCGTTTTCTCGCTGGGACAGATCCCGTTGTCAGTCGCTCGCGTGATGGATGAGCGTCGACGCCGTCCATCCGTACTTAGCATACAATATTATATACAATATTTTCGAACAACGGTCAAAACAAGTTTAATTGTTTGCCATGTACCGAAACTCTGGTAGAGGTATTATCTGTACCTGAGTATGCGAATACTTATAGCCGGTTGCGGTCTGCCTGGTCAGACGAGCGACCCTGCAGATTCCAGTGACCTCAGATAATTTTACTCGACAAAAACGTGCCCGGGGTTATGCTTATTACAAAATATAGCGCCATTTTATTGTAGTTAATATTGGTTATATTGAATTTGATATTGAACAATCATAGCAAGATATCAATGTTTTTAAATATTTATTTAAACTTACAAATATATGAAACTATCCAAAAATATGCTAATGTGGAATAACTTAGTATATGGTTCCGAATCGATGTTGATGGTAAATTAATTTTAGAAATCAAAATCCAAAGGCGATCGAGTGTAACTGTTCTTGTTACATCATTCGTGTTTAAATTTAATATCAATTACCTCGCTCGATGATTTCAATATAATAATATGACAGATGCCGAAGAAATTTTTGAAATGCGTATCATTTTTCACAAAGTGTTAAAATAAAATAAAATATAATAATGTAACATTCGAATAAACTATTTTTATTTTTTAATATTATAATTTTATCTCTACTATTATTATTTTTATTATTTTATATATTTGATACATAAGTATAAAAAGCACGAGTTTAAAATTATATATATATATAAATTGTAGGTATTAAATTTACTGTTTTTATAATATTTATTCATTTAAATTTTTTTAACGACAATATTTGTAAAAAATAATTGTTTATAAAGTATATATAATTGTATACAGAAACGTTTAGTGCGTTTAACACGATATAATTAAAAAAAAACATTTTCTTTGAATATATTAAAATAGTCCATTTATTTTTTAAATTTTTACTCGTTATTATGTTAATTCGCTTATAATTTTAATATAAGTGCAGCTTGATGTGAAAAATTGTAATTTTAAATTTCTAAGATTTAATCCCGTTTTAATGTTTGTTTTATATTTATTATAAATATAAAAGTTATACAAAGGCAATACATACAAATAACATGTAATTATCATTTTTGTTATTTATTATAACAAAATATTTATATCAAATACGATTTTAATATTGAAATTTTAAATTAAAAAGCCTTACTTATTATTCTTGATTGCAACATAATTGCTCACAATTTGTATTAATTAATTATTAATTATATTGATGTGTATTCATGTGTCAAGCGAACTATATTACTTATATATTAGAGTGTTGTTTTAAAAATAAATAACAATCGAAAACATCAAATATTCGTTATTTAAGAATTATTGAAATTAATACTTTGAAATGCAATTATAAAGAGAAAATAGTACATATTAATTAATTATTAACTTATATTTTGTATCTTTGATAAACTCGTATTTCACTTAGATTTAAATCAAATATTTTTTTAAAATTTAATTTCTAATCGACAAATTATTTATAAAATATAAAAAAAAAATTAACATACATTATATATAAACATTTTTGATAAAAAACATTTTTATTAGTATAAACTTTATAAGCGTAAATTAATGAAATTATTACTAATAATTTTATATTAACTATAATATTTATTTTTATAGGTAAAATAATATTATTATATATTAGTTTGAAGTTTAATCCTATACGTTGTATTTAATTAAATTGATTATTCGCATGTATAAAAATGATCAAAACCATTGATACTTTTGTATGAAAAATGTGTCATAATTAAAAACAGAATATTCTTTGTAAAACCAAATGCATGCATACGATTTGTTCGAAATGTTAATTATTTTTAGTTTTTATCATCGAAAACGTTTGTAACTATTTATTTATTTAATAGTAAATGGTCTAGTAATGGTTCAAATACGATTAGGTATTTACAAGTACTAGGACTATCATTTTTCCTACTTAATTTCACATAGAATTTTTTTTCGCGTTCTTTTTATTATGATTATTATCATCAAACAATGTCACAACATGTTTCGGACAGACATTTTGTTTCAGTGGTCCTCTCTAATGCGTACGTGTGCATAGAAAATTTGCGTTAGAACTGGTATATTTTTATTTTTTCACTTGCCAATTTGAAATGATGCATTTCTACTTTTTAATATTCCGCACGCATGTGGCTTGAAACGTGCTTCTGTGAAAAGTTGTGCACTAAAAGTACAACAGCTCAGTATATATACATTTTTTTATTTATTTTTTAGATCCGCGGTGTAAAAACGTGAATTTTAATCTCCAGAAACAGGTGAAGTCAAACAGACCCGGGCATTAACATTTTATCACTTCTTATTTTGATACACGCGACTTGACGCTATTCCACAATGTTGATAATGATTAATCCAATAAAAAAAAAAAAAATATAAATATATATAAAACAAACAGAAATACCAAACAGGTAATTAAATTTTAACTTTTGACTTAACAAACGTAATATTTTTTTTTGAATTACCTAGTTCTTTTTTGGTTAGTAATTATTTTTTATGAAGATAAATGAAATTATAAATTCATTGTGGAACAAATATGTTTTTATTCTAAATTAAACTTGAACCAACTGATAAATGTGTAAAAAAAATAAATTTATCGAACTTATTTAGGTTGCTAATTAAAAAAGACAAAAATTAAAGTGAAAAGCTATAATATTTGCATTTTTAACTAAGTTAGTTAGGTTAGGTTTTTATTTTTTAAATTAAAGCTAACTTAAACGTTTCTGGAATAACCTAATTTAACGAGATAATAAAACTTATTAACTTTCCCATCCTTGGAGTTATTAATATTTAGAACATTTGTCGAAGTTTAATCCGTTATCACTTATTTATCCTAGCTCATTAATTCGTCAAAACAAATATTTGTAGTTTGTGAATGTAACACGAGGTAATGTTTAGGAAAATCTGAAACCACATTTCGATTGATTGTTCTAGCAGATAAAATTAACCTGTTCGTATATTCTAGTTGAAACAAATTTGTACGTTAAAAATCTATATCATACGTTTCATGAATATTAATTTAGTCATCAATAATAACAAAATATATATAGAGTGATACATTTAATGTAGGATACTCATTATCTCGAAAAGTATTAACTTTTTTTTGTTGATAATTTTAAAAATTACCTTTTTTATAATATTGGTTTAATTTCATATTTTTAATCATTTTCGTTCTACCCTAACTAAGTATTTACTTTTGATTTTTAAATGGAAACATCAAATAACCATTAATTTTAAAATACTTTTAATGTTTACATGTTACATTTCTGTTTATTATTTCCCGAGATATTAACATATGAAATCATTATTATTGGAGGTGCTTTTTGCGTATCTTTACACTTGCTACACGTAATGACACATATATTATTATCGATCACATTTAAATATAAATTATCTTATACCACTAAAAATTTTCAGTGATGCAATAACGACCAATATAAAAATCCCTACATTAACAATTTGATTTTAATTAAATTTTTTTTTATACACACAGACCACAACTTTAGAAGTATCTATAATAGCCGAGCCACAGACATATAAAACACTGGATAGCTAACAAGCGTTATAATTTAATACCTGGTAGTCACGGTTAGTAGGTATGTCACAGATATGGATAATAATTTTTATTAAATTATATTTTTTAAGATTTGTCTATATCTGTGATCTATGTAATGTATATAAAATATTTTTTTCAATATTATTGATATAAAATAATATAATTTCTTTATTCTTCGTTGATAATTTTTAATGTTATTATTAAATTTTTTTTGTAAATATAATAATATAGATTAAAGTTTATTCAAGAATGGAACAAATTAATATCTGTCCATTTTAATTTTAATTTTTATATTTTTATTTAATACTAATAATTATAATTGTAATTGCATTATTATTATTATATTTTTTCATAAAAATTCTAAAATTAACAAGTACCTACCTAAAATAATTATATGTATAATTATTCAATTTAATAGACGGTCAAATTTCTATTTATTCTAAAATAAATTCAGGTAAGAATCAGGTATCATAATGAAAAATGTACACATATTAATTTGTTCTAGTTCAGTAGTAGCAAACCTAAGCATATTTAAATTTAAAATGGAATTGACTTTTTTGATTTTATTGATTTTTGATTCTTATTTAGGGTAGACTAAAAAGGGTTAAAAATATGAAATTAAATCAATATTATAGAACGAGGTAAATTTTAAAATAAAAAAAAAATGTTAGAAAAAGTTAATTCTTCTCAAGGTAATGAGTGTTCTACATATAATGGATCACCCTATATATATTTACGCGTTTCAGAAGGTTGGGACATCTAGAAATTTAAATGTAATAAGTTAGATTATAATAGAATCGACCAACCATAACATTTAAAGAATAAATTTTATTAAAACTATCTTAGTACCAAATATTAAAATATGTACTTGAATTTCCGCACGTTTACATATGTGCACCTGTTTTGTCTATACAAAACGCCGTGTTTAAATTTATTATACATTAATGAATTATTTTGGAAATTTTAGAACTAATAATATTATATTATTATTAACTGAAAAAAACGTTTATTTATATTTTCCTACGACTTAATTATATGTTATCAATATGATTGATTTATTATTTTTAACTCAGTATTAATTAATCTTGATGACGTTTTATTCTGTATAAAGATATATTTTATTTGAATTTTGAATATATTTTTATATTATTTATTATCATATCCTAACCCATACCAAATTTTAACAACTATAAAAAAAAAAAAAAAAATAATATAATATATAAAAATGCATCGAACTTCATTTCGTATAAAAATAACTTTATTGATGAAGCACAAGGATTATTATATTTTGTTTGTAAATATACATTATACTGAATTTTATTTCTGATTCTTATTATTATACATCAATAATTATATTGAACATTTTCAAAATTAAATGTCTTTAAGACGATTTTTAAAATGCATTAATTAAAGTTTATTCCTAATATTAGAAGTAAAAAAAAGTACATAAGTGTAATAAAATCTAGGCAATTCTGTTAGTTTGGTAACAACATATAATATTTTATACACACTATTTTATTATCGACAACTTGAGTAACTCACCTATTTTAGATTATAAGCGAAGCGAGGAGTATATTTTTTCTACAAAGATGTTTTTTTTTTTTATGTATAAAAGCATTTTTTCGGATAGAAATAATTGTCCGATTACCACAAGTGGGGTAGGCTTTTGGTAGAAAATCGTGTCCTCTTGATACTTTATATAACTCATTTTTCGAATTTTTCTAAGGTTTTTTCCTAGGAAAAGAAAAACTACCAAAAAATGGCAAAAAATTGGCAAAACTATGATTTTTGTCATTTTTTATTTTTTATTTCGAGATGACTAATTGAGTTTTGATTGTAGGGACTTGAACATTTTTTTGAGTACTAAAATTAGTAATATACAATTATAGTAAAATTTTGGATCAGATTAGTTAATAACTTAGCTAAATATAGAGCTATGAACTTTTTTAAAAAAAAAATTAATATTACCTATAATTTTGGGTTTATCGATTTGAAAATTTTACAGAAACCTAATAATATACTACTTAATTTATTTACAAAATATTTTGAAAATCGTGACTGACAATTTTTATCATAAAATGAAAACTTCTTGAATATTGATCATAGGGATTTGAAATTTATTTTGCAAATTTACATATATAATTTACATTCGTGAAAAATTTTGGAATGGATTATCAGAATAATATATTGCAATATATTGAGATTCGCTCATAATCGTATTTTTTAGTACAATATCATTGCATTCAAATCTTAGTAATTTCTCTCTATCCACTAATTTCTCCGAAAAACGTCCCTTCCGTTTGAAGAAGGAACATTCACAATCGGCTTTTCCCTTTTTTTTGTACACAATCATTGTTTTTTATTCGACGGTGATTAATGTTCATTAGTGCACTTAGGGATTTTAATAAATAATATAATAGTACCTATATAATATGTATTATAACATAAATTCATTTGTAACATTATGAAGAAATATTGAATACTTGTGCAAACACAAACCGAAGTTTAGATTCATTATCTAAATTGAAATCAAATCAATACGTCTATAACGAACTCAAAGCATACGATACATATGTGTAGGTTCATTTAAAATTATAATTATTGTGAATTATCATTATGTATGATTCATAAAAGATCGATATTTCTCGTTTCTCTACTGAGTTGATGTAAAAAGTATGAATCATTTAACCTATTTGTTTTAGGATTACGGAAAATGTAATACTACTATTTAGTCATTGTTGATTTGTATATTATCGAAGACATTTTTCTAAAAGTAAGTAATTATGAATACTTTAATTTAAAGCTAGATCGCGTATTTAAAATGTTATTATGTTAAACGTATTTTAAATATTAAATTTATATGAAAAGTATCTTTAAGAAGCAAAATTGTATGTCGCATACGAAAATAGTTAGCATAATGTTTTTAATGCATTTATATATATTTTTTTTTCAATACATAATACTTGTTCTGATAGTTAAATAACTAACTTTTAAATAATACATTAACACTTATTTTCAAAAACAGTATATGTTTGATGGTTTGTCTATAAATCTGATATTATTTCATATTTTTATTTTATTATATATTTTCGGGAATTTACATCCTCAGTCATTTTTATGAATAGTGCTTGTTATGTTTTTTTTTTTTTTTTAAAAATAATTCGAAGCCAATAAATATAAACATTTTTTTTTTTATTAGTGATTTGAAGTGATATCAGTGATTCGTTTGCAATATTACGTTTTTCTAATATTGTTTACACTGTTCGAGATTTATAAATTACAACCAATCAAAAAACACTTTTTGTGTATAAATGTATGTAATGTTATTATAAATATCAGCGTGGTTTATGTAATATTATTTTAAATTCGTGAATCAAACGTTTTTCGCGAGTTGAAAACTCCGACAACAACGAAAAATGATACCTTGACAGTATTGGATTACCTACGTATGACAATTCGTGGTTAATACAAAATTCATGAGACGAATATTCATTTCGGTTTTTTCTCTAGGACGACTGTTGTTCGGACACGATCTCAATTTCATCGAATGAATAATGCACACGGTATAGACCATGGTCGCCAGTCAGGTAAGAATACTAACCGTCGTTTATTTGTTGACTGATGAAGACGGTGAAATAGAAAACTCGACAACCAGTCATATTGTTCTTAATATAATATAATACTCGTAGATGTAAAAAACACACTCCAGACGGGAATATATTATGATATCGAATGTATGCAGACGTATACTAAAATAAAAATAGACTACCCATCTTGTTTTCTGAAACACCGTAAGGTATGATAATGACGTGTCGGAGTATGAATAAGAAAACGAATTTCAGTACGAGTTCTCAAATACACAACAATCTCTAAACAGAATATTATGAAGACTAAACTTTGATGAAAATTTAAGACAAGAGTGATGTTTTAGTGTGTAAACGTCATAACTTCGCGTAAAGCTTAATTTTCAACTTGATATTAATGTTTCGTATGTTCCTATATATAATATGATGGATTTAATATGCAATAAAAAGTAAATAGGTCATCTTAAAAATTACAGATGGAATATTTATAAATATACAAAATTTATATTATTAAATCCAAAAATAGTATTTAATATTATATAATTAGATATAAATATTCATATGGAATTTACAATATTTTACGAATATTTTGTATGATATTTATATATTATTTATAATTGTATATTGATATAAATTATAGTAAAAATTAAAATATAATTTTTTAAATTAAAGTAAACAATTATGGCAACAATATTGTTTATTATGAAAATGTTGATATTATTGTTTAATGATAAATTACTAAAATAATAATATCATAATATTACAATCAATTATATTATTAATATTCTGAATTTTGAGTAAACTAACTTAATATAATATTATAAAATAATTGGACGCCTATACAAATACTTCATCGATGTTTTTAGTCGAAGTAACACTTTTAAAAAAGAAGTAAGGCTGATTTCAGATATTCCTCCTCCGTCTCTTCCGTCCTCGGAGAATTAGTGGTTTATTATAATTATGATTTGAATGCAATGATATTGCATTTGAAAATACGATTCTGAGAAAACTTAATAGAACAAAATTTACTACTATTCTGATCATACGTTCCAAAATTCTACCACGTGCGTAAACTTCGAATGAAAAAACTAAAAAAAATTTACAAGTCCCTACGTTCAAAATTGTATTAGTTATTATGAAAATCTTGAATAAATTTCGTCAAAATTACGATTTCCGTGAATTTTGACGTTTTTACGTTATTTTTAAATTGATTTCCTTCTCTCAAGGAATAACGTTTAAGAAATTCGAAAAATGAGTTAATAAAGGTATCAACTAGATGCAATTTTACAAAACATAAAATATCATAATATTCAATTCTACTAAATATTTTAACTTTGGGAGCTTATAAAAAAAAAAAAAAAAAAAATGTGAGTTACGATTTTCAAAATATTTTGTTGAAACATTACTTTCAGTGTATGATTATGCTTTTATAGAATCATTGTAAACCAATACATTTTTTCTCGCTTCACTAAGAATATAAAAGTATAATTGTTGTAATATTATTTTTTTTTAGTGCTATAAAAAGCGGGCTAGTGTTTTTGGTTTATTTCTGAATTACAAAATACACGAAAATAATTTTTATCTGATTCATTAATATCGCTTAAACCATCAAAGACCATCGCTTTGACCCATCAAAGATAAAATAAACCATTTATATTTTACTTATTTAAAATATTATAATTTCTAAAATATCAAAATAACCACCGATAAGGAATCTGTTTAAATATATACATATATACACATAAATTCTTATTCTGAATCCATTTTATATTTGTAACAGGAATTTCTGTACACTCTGTATAATCTCTATAAAAACAAACTTAATCTACAAGTACATGCGTCGATAACTAAAATAACACATTAACTCATTAGAGTATTGCCAAATTATGTATTTGATAAACATTACTCAAATGAGGTATCATATTTATATTCAAATTCCAAATCATAATAATAATATAAAAAAAAGTATACCAAACGTATTATTATAATAGGTTCATATATCGTACGAAGCGAAATGTATGTATTTTTCTATATATTTTATAATTTAAAAACAAAAAATTAATCGAATTTGACGTAATTTCCAATGTGTATCTATTCGGAATACGTATGTATAGATCGAATTAAAGACAACAGTAGGTATTGTAAGCACGTACTGTTTCATAAAAGGAACTTAATAAAACTTCGTTCTGTTTATTTTGACAGTCAAGAAATTGTACAAATCGAATTTTTCATATATATATATATATATATATATATATAGTAGATATTATAGAGATACTCGAAGATGGCGTTTTTGTATTCCAACTTTCAATTATAAACTGTTATCGGTATAATGTAATTTATCGGGTCAATATAGTTATTAAACTTCGGTTGTGTTGTTATACCGTATATAGCTAATAAAGCGGTGGATATGAGCAATGTTTATTCCTTAGAGTATATATTATAATATATACATTTATTGAGAACAGATATCAATCTATTCATTACGGGTAGCAATATAATATATAGATAAAAATATATCCATATATTGACCATATGAAAGAATATTATAACATTTCATTAACGTGGAAAACGATAAAATAATTATTGTCGAACGAATAATTTCTTATTATTTATCTCCGAATAAGTTTATATTAGTTAAACCTGTCGCTGTCGACTGACTTGGTTTTGAACGACAAGACGAACGTTTATTTACATAAAATAACATCAATAATAATAATAATAATAATAATTGCACGTCGCATTATATTATTAATATGCACGCGAAATACAATTCGAGTAAATACAGAAACGGATGTTTGGAACACGAACCTGCTCGAGTTTCGTGGTTGGCAAAACAAACACAACCTCTGAGACTATTATACATAATATTTCTATTCGACGGTAAACATAAGATACCACGATATACCACGTATGCCACGATTTGTGTCTGTTTTAGAAATGGAAACGCATTTCGATCGCAGTTATCCCTCATCCGTCTGCAAGCTAAATATTATATTTTATTATTCCATTTGGTATATTATTTTAACGCGTGTGCGCAAATATAAAATGTACGATAATAATAATTTTACAAAATAAACATTTGTCTACCGGCTTAAACGTTGTTAAACTGACCTGTTATAGGTGTGGCAAGAGAGATAAAAAAAGGAATATTTAATAAAATAGTTAGTACCTACTAAGTTTATGTTTTAATGTTTTTTGAGATTAAAAGTTTGTTACGTGACCTATTGTAATATCTTTGAATTTACAATAAGAATTTAAAATTGGAATTTTGGTGAAATCGATGAATGTGTATAAAATAAATACGAATATATAATATTTTCATGTTTGTTGATACTTTTTAAAGCAGTAATAATGTTCTAATCACTGCAAATAGATTATGCTTTTAGTAGAAAAATTCATTTGGCCGTTACTTTATTCGGGTTATTATCAAGGGATAAGGTAGTAAACTACCAAAAAATGGTTGAAAAACAACAAAATTCGTGTACTCTGCGTTTTTTACGAATTTAAATTTAATTATTTTATGATTACTAATTTTCTATTATATATTGCTTCATAAATGAAGACAATTTAAATATTTTATCAATGTATTGTATATTCGACTGATTTTCTTTTATTGGTTTTGTCATATTGTATTATACTGAATTGTTTGATGTTTCTAACAGTTCAATGTTAGAATGATCTATACTCTGATTGGAAGTTATAAGTAATCACACTTAGATATCTGTTATTCTGTTCGTAGTGAATCATATTATTCATATATAAAAAAAAATTATCTTTGAAATTTGTTTAATTATTATTATATGGATTTTATTTAGGGTTTGTGTACAAAATGTATCCTCGTTATAGATAACATTTTTTTTTTTTATATAATTAAAAACATAGATTTATATATAGATATATTATATATTATACATAGGTACAATATAAATTAATTTTTTAATTGTTTTACAGTTATTTTCGGAAAAATAAACTAATTTAATATTTGAAATATCAATTATTATACACTTATATAACATACTAGTTGTTTATTAATTTTATTCAATATTCATAATAATTAATTTGGATTGATAGGCGGTCTCACACCGGATATATATATATATATATATATATTAACAAAACTAATTATCTTTATAGATAATATTTCCAACTGTAATTAAAATATACTTACTCTTATGTTCATGCTAATTCACCAATTTTAAAAAGGAAGTTTTTAAATTCAATAAAGAAAAATTCATTTAAATTATGAATTTGACACATACATTTGTTTATAAAAATTAGCGAATTAAAATGTATGTTTCCAGCGAAAAATTATCCAATCGACTATAATTTTTCAAATACGTATTACTTTTTCAATAATTTATAATTATGGAGGGTAATATTGGGTTGAGTATTACTTGACGAATATAGAATACGGTAATTTATAATTTTATCTGAATATGAAATAATTCGTATTCTGTTCCGTTCAGGACCAGTGTTCTTTTTTCGCTATTATACTATTATTTTTTTTCATATATACAAAATACAAAATTACTAAATGCACTTTGAATATAATAATTATACTCAATAAATAGAAAATTAATATGATGATGATAATACGATGAATATTAAAACAAAACTTAAAAAAAAAATGAATAAATTAAAAATAAACATACATTCTGCAATTGACGTCCGAGAATTCGTTGAGATGTTTATATAAATATACTTAATTTTAAATTATGCGCTCAAGTACAGTTGTTAATATAGTTGGATCAGAATAAACACGAGTACAAATATTATAAAAGTTACATTAATTATCGCCATTTTTTTGTAACATAATATTTTGATCACTTTGTTTACATTAGATGGTTGTTTAAAATATGGAAATTAAAAACGTTAAATGTTGCTCGGACGTCGGCACCTATCTAAGTAAACTTGTTAACCTAACCAAATTTCTCAATTTATTGAATTAGATTTATCTCAGAAATGTTTTCTAAAACTCACTCTTAGTAAGATATTCCGGGAAATACTATCTAAAAATAAAACAGGACCTCAACTTCTTCATTTTTCAGATAAAAAAGACAATTTTGAAACATACAATTCCAATCACGCCGTAATCATTATTATTAGACAATATTATTATCATTATTATTATGCACATATTTAGGGCTGGGTTGCTAAATTACGAACATACAAATATATATATTTTATGATACACAATGAAAGCAGTGATTGATGAGTGCGAGTATCGTTTCGTGTGACTAGGCTCAAGCGACGAGGATGGCGACGCGGATGACTGCGAACAGTGCTAAAATAGGTGAAGGGATTGAAAAACGGGAAAAATTCGTTTTTGTTATGTCTCTGCGTGTGCATTTTGTTTGGCCTACTCAGTCGGTAGGGTCGACCGTGATGAAGTGGTGCGGTAGGGGTGGTCTTTTGCCGCTGTTGTTCTGTGTTAATTTATTTTGTGCCCGCTGTCACACTGCCTCCCCTTCCGCCAACTTCATCCAAAAACCCTCTCGCAGACTTCCTGTCATCCCCCGTCGTTGCAATCCTTGACCAACGCTATTCATCAAGAACAATTTCCTGTGAGCTCTTTATTGTACTCTCTTTTTCACTTTATCAGTATCGGTATCTGCCCCACTTTTTTATCGTTTTCCACGTGATAAAATTGTTAATGATTATTTGAAAATTTGTGATCGCCAAAAGAAGCACCACGATATAAATAATAATAATAAAACTTACTCACGGAAACTATAGAATCTGCTGAATTCTGTTTAATCATCATGATATTCCAAGTCTAGCAACCAAGGATTTTGTTGACAATTTTTACCTACCCAATCTAACATAATAGGTTATTATTATAATATTATATTATAATATCTTCTTAGAAGTACACCATAATCTAAAATATTTTTTATAATTGCAAGTTTGGGTAATAAAGCATTATACAACTTTATTGTATTGATCGACGTCAGATTTCATAAACTCATCGTTTATTATATATTAATATATATATATATATATATATTATATAACATTTGTATTAACTATAATATCATCCCAACGATATTTCATTAATCACCCAACGTAATGCGAATCGAATCTGCTTGTTGGTGACACATGATAATACATTGTACCAGAATAAAGCGATAACAAAAAATACGTATTCGAATAAAAATGTATTTAAATATTATTTTATATAACTTTTTGTTTAAAAAGTGGACGGACTCTCATATTAAATTAATTAAATCGCTGTTTAACCGTCACATCAAATAAATATTAGTATCTAAAAGTGATCAAAGTTGATTCTGTGTACTAATTTGATAGAAATAGAAACGATCGCGTGTTGACAACTGGATTATGGCATAATAATTTTCCGTGGGCATCTTTATGATTTTCTTTAAATTTCCATAAACATAAAGCTGTTAATTTTGGACATTGCCTATGTACACAACGTATATCATAATTATTATTTATAAACCAATCTTATCACGTTAATAATTATTATAAATAACCTTTTTATTATTTCTATTAATTCAAATAATATATATTATTAAGTTTTTATAAAATATAATATCTTATATTGCAAAAATTATAACTTACCTCCCACTTAACATCTCTCACATGCAACATTAATTAAAGTATCAAAGTATGTTCTATAATATTACAATAACTTTAAAAATTAATTTATATTATATATATTATAAGAAATTGTAACTATCACAAATTCTATAATTTTAAGGACTTTAAGAAATCTCTACATTAACTTGTAATCATTTTAAAACGATACATTAGCTTACGATATGTAAATTGTATATACACAATATTAATAATACAGTATAGTACTAGTTAAATTTATTATATAAAGATAAATCTAAATGTATTAAATAAAAATTATTCATGTGACATATATTGACAGTTTTTTACAAACAATCAGTCACCTATGATAGCTGTACATTTGATTATACTACTCAATCTATTTTCTAAACCTTTTTTTGTAAAACACAAGAGTTATACTACTTACAAAAGTATAAGTTATGAGCACAAGTCCACAACCAAAAGAACCACTAAAAAGTTCAAAGAGCAATTTCCCCAAAATAATAGGCTTATGACGCCACTGTTGTATGTGTTCAAGGAGTATGTGTACCTTTTTTTATAATTATCTATTAAAAATTGTAAATATCATTGTAAATCTGATGACAGGCTTATATAGGTTTTTTTAAGTATTTTTATGTTCGTTCACATATAATTACAATATCTAATATTATTGCATATTAATCAACATTATTTTTATGCCTGTAAGTTTGTACAATTGTCAATGACTGTGGTATGAAACAATTTCAATTTCAATATAAGAATATTATTTTATAGTTTCCAATTACTCAGAAAACAGTCTTATTTTCAATTTTTCTTTTCTTAGGAATGTTACATTAAAATTACTTACTTTATTTTGTTTTTCCTTTTATGATAGGTTTAATTTAGAACTCGTTTTATTTAGTTAAAATATTAACTTAATATAATATTTAAATTCAAAAAAGATAAAATTTAACTTGATAAGCGGTATTTAAAAAAGATTTATAATTTTAATCTTTTTGAATTTATCGTACCTAAAAATAAATATGTTTAACATAAACATTCGATTATTTAATGACAACACTATTTTTAAAATTTAAACAGTACTTTATTTAGTATATAATCATGTTTACAGATTAATTATTTTTCAAAATTTGGTTTTCTGCATATAGGATTATAGGAGCCAATAAATTAACTAAGCTAACTATTTTCCGATTTTAAAGTCAAAATAATCTGCTAGCATTAATGTTTTTATCTACTATTATTTTCAATTAAATTTCGTAATAGGTACAATACCTAAAAAATTAAAATTATTTATTTACTATATTTATATTTATATTATAATTTGTTATGTTGTAAAACTTATAATCAATTTTTTGTTAACAAAATAGACAAAATATATTGCATTTTATGGGAATTTTCCAATATGGTGTTGAATAAATAACATGTTTTTGTAATGTTAATGTGTTGAAAAAATTAATACTCTGCAGCGTGGAAATTGATGTTACGAGCTCGTATTTTATATGAAATATGTTTTTCATGAAAATACGATTTCAATAATTTAAATTATTATTATCGCATTTGTGAACAATTTTTATAATTGTACCCCGAAAAACCGCAAAAAGTAATTTAAATTAAAAACCCGAATATTCTATATATGAGATGTGAGCATGTCCATGACGATATTATAATATACGGTTACTACGATCACAATATAAAATATATTTTATTATTGTTTTCGAATGATAAAAAAAAAAACGATATACCTACGTGAAAAAATATTTCGATTGTGGTAAAAATGATACTGTGGTTAGAATAATGGGACTCCTGAATGCTTCAATTAGGTATCAAATTTAAAAATTTTTATTTTGATGTTTTTTTCTCAGGTTTTTTTTTGTCACAATAATAAAAATTTTATTACTATCAAATAAGGAAGTTAAAATTACAAACAACTCCTATCGATTCACCACAATCAGATATCTACTTGAGAAGAAAATTGATCAAAGTCTACTTTTTATGAAAATGAAGTTATTATACTTCATTTTGTTAATTTTACCTACCTGTCATATTTATTGTCGTATTGGTAAGAAGTTAAGCCCAATCACGACTATAAATTTAGTCGTTATGTAAAAAAGTTCATTAGTCAACATAATATTCTACTACACATGTTAATGTTAACCCACTGAAAGTTTTATTCCACTATAATATAGTATATCAACATATTTCTATTGTTTACTTATTACTGTTTTTTTCTACATGCAGTTTCTACTGAAAAACTAACTAAAAATGTGTTTAGTTAATTTAGAAATTCTAAAAAAACATTTACAATCATTTAAAATTTGATCAGATAATATGAATGGGGGGAGGCAATTTTATATATGTATAATGTAAAATATATTTTTTAGATAGTTTTCTGTTGAAACTGTAATTATATTTGTTTAAATACTTTTTTTTTTTTAGTAATTTACAGTTAATAATCAATTTTTGTCTCATCTAAATGGTGATTTGTATCAATATTAACTGTATATACGGTGATTTATGATTTATGTGATGATATTTTCTGTTCCATAGGAGGAATTGGAGATATTACCAATATACAACTGTGTTTTGATGTCATACTAAGTATGTGTTGTTTTGGTTATTTTTTGAGAAGGAAAAAGCTGGTAGTTACTTACATAGCGGGTGTAAAGGTAGGAAGAGCTGGGTTACAGCTCACGGCACCTATGTTTCATGATCATCTTCAAAGTTGAAATATCAAAGTTTTATTAATTCAAATTTTTTTTTAATAATTTGAGAAAAATGTTTAACAATATTTAGTCTTGAAAAGAAAATTATAGCTGTTATTATAGACCAACGAAAATAGGTATTCGAATCAAGGTGCATTTACTTGATACCGCCTACGAATTTTCTTACCAAACAAAAGGCTTAGATTGTTCTTCGTTTGTTCTCGTTTGTTCCAAAAATGTTGGCCTTTGTTCTGTCCCTGTTTCCAAGTTATGATCCATTTACGGTGGCGGTGCAGTAGAAATGCTTTATATAAGAGCTTTAATAAAAACAAATTGAAATATTCTTTATGTTTACTTGAATACTGGTCAAACAGTCTTATATCCTATAGCTTATGTTATAAAACTATAAGTGTATGCATTTATTGAAATTAATCTTTGCCCATAAAAATTAAATATAAAATTTGCGTATTATCAAACAGTTTGGTTGAAGTCAGTATCTAAGAAATAATGAAAACCCTTACTTGTTTATAAGTTAATGAGAAGTAGAGCACAAGTAAGAATTTGATAAAAAAATATTGTTGTGTAATACAATAGGTAAGAAAGATAAATAATTTTTATACTCACTAATTGCATTCCAATAGTCGGGAACAAACGAGTACTCGGGAACAGGGGCGGAACAAACGAGAACAAACGAAGAACAATCTGAAATCCTGGGTTTGATAAGAAAATTCGTAACGGAATTTTGTAACTATTAAAATTGTTATTTTAATTAATTATTAAAAATTAAATGTTAGCAAAAATGATCTACTAACGTTTACACGTGATTCCTTTGGAGATAAAAATTATTTTACAAAGACAATTATAACCCCGGCGACCCTCTTGACCTGTCCAAGAACTTAAAATAGTTTAAAGATTACCACAATAAAAAACACAATATTGTTATTATATTGATTTTAGGATTTTAGGAAAAATAAATTAATCGCCATGTCTAGGGAATTGGGGAAAAAGGGTCGCCCGTCGACTGACTATGGTGGACTATGAAACGGAGGAAAGAGAGCCCGGAATGAGACTGAAAAGAGAGGCCGAAAAGAGACTGGAAAGAGACCGGAAAACGCTTTTGTTATTTACAGCTCTGGCGAATGAGACTTGACCTCTGTTATGGCGGAGCGCCCATAACTCAAACGGGGGTGTACCTTTCGTGCCGTCGACCGATGCTGCCGTGGGACGGGACTAGTAACCGCGTGATTCCGATGTCGACGCAGTAATAGCTGTTAGGTTTTTGCCGCCGCCGTAATGTCATAATAAACTATAGTAATAAATAATAAATAATAATAATATTTCTCCGATGCGTAACAAATCAACAGTTGGACCAGTAACGGAGATCCCTTTTCGAATGAAAGATATCCAGTTATTTTAGATTAGATTATTATTTTGAATAATAAAATATCGTAGTAAAATTAATATAAAACACAATAATACCTTATATCGAATACTTTCATCTATAATCTACACCACAATAATATATATTGTTTTTTAATATTCTATTACACTGTAGTGTGTGAATGAAAACAAGAAATATATTTTTGATAGGTGATTTGAATTTTAAAATGGCAAAATATATAAAAGTTAGCAATATTGTGTAGGTATTCTCTATTAAATTTGATAGGAATAATATAAACAATTTAGTTATATATACGTGTAAAAGAAAAAATTTTAAAATATGGTCCGGTAAAATGTTGATATTTTATTTACCAAATTTACCCAATCCGCCTCTTAATAAACCTACATATTTCTAATATCAATATATTAAATTTACATTATTTTGTTCTTAAAAATTTAATATTTAGAAGTAATTTATTTTAAATAATTTGTGTTAAATAATTCAGTTTTAGTCGTATAGATTTGAAAATGTGTTAAGTGATATGATAGGTAATTTAAACACGTGGTAAAATTTTAAAACGGATTATCTGTATAATATATTGTATTTTATAGGTATATAACTAAGTTTCACTCAGAATCGTATTTTCGGCAGAAATATCATTGCATTCAAATTTTAATTATAATAAACAACTAAATTATCCGAAAACCAAAGGAACGAACCCCGAATCGACTTTTCCACAATTTCATAATGCGTTTTATTATTTCATGTTTTGTATAGGTTTATAAATAAAGACACTATTTAAATCAATAATATTTAAATGACATTTTTATTATTAAAAATACAAGCACCAATATAATATGTATTATAATTTAATATGCTAATTTTTAAAGAATTGATTATTATAAATTTATTCTTTTTTAGTATACATTATTATTATATTAAATTGGAATATTTTTAAATACTGAACTAATTTGTTTAATCATTTTGTTTAAGCGACTTGAGGATCCAGCTCTACTTGAAGAGGCAACTTCCCTGTCAGAACTTGTTTCCCACGAGGACTCATCTTCTGTGTCAGGATTTGCTTCCATTGAGGAATCGTCTTTCCAATCAGTACTGGCAATCCTCTGAAAAAAATAAGGCCATTGTTAATGTTTAGACAATAATTGCATATTTAAAATTCTTCTTCTTTGTCTTACCTCCGAACTATATGAGGGCAGTCACCCTGGTCCTTCATAGATTTCGATCACCTACACTTTGTCTATTTACACCAGCTATTTTTTATGACACTCAATTTTATCTAGCCATTTCTTCATTGATGCTCTCCTACCTTTTATATTTATTTCCATAACAACTTTAATTGCCCCTAAATCATCTCTTCTTATAACATCCCCAAACAATCACAATGTATTCTCTCACATTGTCCCTTAATTGATGCAACTCCTACACTTCGCCTTGAATATTCATTTCTTATTTTATCCGCTCTAGTTACTTCACATATCAATTAAATCATTCTCATCTTTAATCATCTATCTGTTTTATTCGTTTAGTCATCACCCAACACTGATTCATATAATATTGCTGGCCCAACTACTGCATTATATTCTGCTTTTAATCTTAGCAGCATCCTATTGTCACACAAAATACCTAACGCTTCCCTACATTTGATCCGTCCATACATTATCATATTATTCATGTCCTTCTCAGAACTACCATTAGATTTCATTACCGATGTTTATTTAAAATTAATATCGAAAATCGCGTGCATGTTTTATCATTAACAATATGCATATTATATGATGCAATAAAAAAAATTCGGTAATAAGAATACTAATATAAACAAACCCATATTATGCTCCTTACAATGCATTATAGGTTACTACATCTAACCTCAATATTTATCTAACATAATATTTATCAGGTTGCAATAATTTCCTATAGTAGACTTTAATAAAATAATAACAATAATGCATATATAAAACTTACATTTCTTTCTTCTATTTCTAACTTTTCATGATTTGAAAAACAAAATTGTTTAATACTCTTTACTAAAATAAATTAATAACATCTCTTTGTATTATACAAAGTTAAATAAATTAGGAAAACTTACGAATAAATAAAAACTGGTTTCCTCTTAACTTAAATGTACTGTGTAGTTTTCTTCACGCAATATAAGATATAATAGTAAATATTTTTCATAATATTTGAATTTACATACCAGTGTTATAAAATGTGTGATGACGTATATCGTATTTTTCGATGTAATCTTTTTGAAATATATCATCTACAACAAACATCAATATACTCATATATTATAACTCAAATATTTTCTTATTTAAAAAAAAAATATCCCCATAAATATTAAATGTAATTAAACATATTTAATTTGTTTAAAAAAATTGTACAACAATTGGTTCGTGTGACGATATGTATAAGTTTCCTAGTACAATTCTTAATATTTAATTATTTATTATTGATATTAGTGATAAAAAAAAGTATAGATAGGCCCAGCCGCAGATGGATTAAAAATTTCGGAACGGGAATTTATGGTAAAGTCAGCCCTTGTGTATTTCTTTTATTTGACATAATATTGTGTATATTGATGAATTATTTTAAACAATACAATAATTATTACACTAAATTTAACTTTAAAGTTAATATTAATATTTATTATATAAATATTTTTATGTTTTACAGTAGGATATAATGATTTACATAAATGGTAATCAGAAAATGGTAATATCAAAAATTTATGTATTTATAAAATATATATTATGTATTAAACTTATATACATGAGCGTAGCCAGACTTTTTGTTTAAAGTAAACAATATTACTTTTTATAAAAGGAAAAAATACGAGTTTAAATTTAGTTAATTAGTTAATTTTTAAGCGGCTTTAAATATGATGTTATAAGTTAGATTTAATTTAACTGTGACAAATATAAATAAATAAAATAAAATAATTAACAAAAGAATAATATGTATTATATATTTAAGTTTTAAATTTTAATACAATGTAGGTGACCACATTTTATAAATTACGCAAGCTCAGTTGGTTCTAGAAAAGTCATCTTTATGTCGGCTTTTTTCATAGAGATCAGCTAATTACAAAGTTGTTTTTTGATGTGAAGTGTGTTTGGTTCAATTTAGTGGATTTTTCGGATTTTTTATTTCTTATTACAGAAAAACAAGTTAGTGGATAATTTATAGTATTTATAATCGGTGTAAATATTGAGTACGTACGTTTTTGACGATTTAAAATATTATTATTTCATCGTTGTTTGACATTGTTACCTAATCGAATATAATCTTATAACGATGTTAGCGTATTGTTTGGATCTATCCACCTATCTATCAGTCAATGTAGAAAATCAACGTTATATATTTCTTATACTGTAGTATTTCGGTCAAGTTTAGAGATTTAACCGTTTATCAAATAATGTGAAAATTCTGTTTGATAAAATGATAAATAAATTACAGTGTCAATATAGTTTTCTTAAATTTCTTTTTCTGTGATATAAGACCTTGAGAAAACGATTCTAAAGACATCAAACATGTATGTCTCTAGTTTCCCTATTTATTTTTACTAAGCTACATTTCCTTTACCTTCCTACCATATCGTGATGAAATCATAAGACAAATTTAGCACTATGTGCTTCACTATTTGATCCGCCCTGCGTATGCAAGCTGGTGTTTCTTAGAAACCCCATTTGAATAAAAGGCTAGTTACATTTTCCCTGGTCAGAACGAATACTATTTATTGTTGTCAAAATTGATCGAGTTTTTTCAAAACCAGGTGGATCAAACATAGTTTGGTTCATAAACTAGGGAATTGTTTTTAATGCCAGACACTTTCCAATGTTTTCTCCGCAGCTCCTGTGTGGTTTCTTGTCCTATAGCGTCACTCCATATTGGTTGCCTTGATTTGAGCCTTTTAACTGGGTAGAGAAAAATATCATTGTGAATTGGTAGGTCCATTTTATTTTGAATTTGTTCAAGAATATATGATGCCGCCTTTTTTCTACGTAGTCGGGTTGTAGTATATTGAAAAGAACTGGTATTCATTGTGTTTATGTACTTTTGACCGTCCCGGAAATAGTTCGCATTACTTGGTTTAATTGTACGTCGACCGTGTTACAGTGGGCGCTTTTCATCCAAACTGGAGAGCAGTGTAACGATAACAATATTATACACGACGCGTCATTTTAAGTCTTCTCTGTAATTTACAAAATATAGGCTAGACACGGGTGAACAGAGTACGCCACACGATGAGTCGAGTTTTAACAATCTTAACGAGCGGTTCTTTTAGTTACACGTATTTTTTTGTTTAATTTAAATTAAATTATCAATGACGTCAAGCTCGTCTTGTACTACCCTTCACCTGTGATCTATAATAAACTACCTTCCAAGAACAGGGTTACACAGGTGATAATGTATTTGTTTATTGATAATATTATTCAATATATTGGTTTTGTTTTCGTTGCCAAAATTGTTGTTTGTGTCTGTGAAAGCAGGTCATAAGTTTCTAGGACATGTTAAATATAAATAAGAAACCTTTGTTTTATATCGGTATAACGACCCGGTTCAAAAGACCGGTTAGTGTAGTAGGAAATAGCCAGTCGACTGCTCCTTAACTGGATAGGATTTGATATATCACATTGACGAACACAGTAGAACCTTAGGGAAAGAGGGTGTAGCGTTGCAGCAATATACCGCTACACTGTACACTAAGACAAGCGTTGAGATTCTTAAAACATTTGCGGTACAGCCCCAGTTTGACCCAGATAGCTTAGTGATGATGTTGTTTCTGGTCTTAAGCTATATCTGCATGACGTCCATATGCTGTCTGTAAGTAAGGATTCTGTCTAGTTTAACTACCAGATAGCGGATGCACTCGTCATTCGTTACAATGGTATTATTTTAACTAACTTTTGATACATGTTCTATATTAGTAACTTCTGTAAATACAAATTTAAAATCTATTACTCTACTGCATTTAATGTAGATAGTAAATACATAAAAGTGAAAATATTCATAATAGTATTATTAAAAATGTGTACAATATAAATTAAATAACTATACACATTTAATAAATGGTATACTTTTACGTCTATTAAATAATAAAAAAATAATTTTTAACTTACCAAGCTCAGTGGGTAAAGCATTTGACAATAATCTATATTCTTCTTTATGTTTGAAAAGATGTTTTTTTTTGTACACCTGAACATTTTTGTTCAGTTCCTCAATTGGTTTATGACATAGGTTTTACCTACCAAAATTAATTAACAATTCTTTATAATCATAAAATAAAATATTAATGACTTCAAACTTCTATATTTTATCATATTTTTAACATTATATATACTGAGATCCATGTTTAAAAATTAAAAAAAAAATTAGAATCATTTGTCTTTGTTTGCCTTTTAGAATTTTTGCAATCTTTAACAATTCACACGAGAAATATTTTCTCTTCACTTGTATATCCACAAATTAAAAATAAAAGGAAAACACCAAACTTATAACGTCTTTACTTTTGAGAACAAACAAATATAACATTTTAGACGCAAGAGCACTTATTTAATTTGTAGTATTCTACAAATTAGAATGATAAAATGCGTGGTAAACACAGCATTAACCAGATATCAAATAATATTTGTATTCCAAAAAATGCAGACTGTTATTATAATTTCGTCGAAGTGTCCAGTGCCTGGTTACAACTTGACTAATCAGGGTTTTATATTATAAACTACGAAATTTATATTTTCGTATTATATAATAATTGATAATGACAGTTCTTCCAAAGATAAGATTCCATTAATAAAAATTTCTTATCATTTTTTGAATAATTGTATTCCTCGTTAATAGGTGCAGAATAGAATACCGAAACATAATATTATATTATTATTTTGTATTTAGTTTTTGTAGTTAAATTATATAAAAACATTGCAATATTATTTAGTATGTTTCAATTTTTTATAACACATTATGCTATAAAACCTTTCATTCCCATTTTTTATTTTTTGAAAAAACAATTTTTTTTTACATTTACTTTTCATACGCTATAAATATTAAGCTATTCTGAAAATTTCATAATTTTTGAACATTTACTTGCGTATTTTTACACTATACATTGCACATCGGAACTTACTTTTATGAAAGTAACAAATATTTTTCATATAAAATAATATTAACTAAATTAAATTGGGTAAATTTAGGTAGATTTTGTTTTTTATTCAACATTAATTATCATATTTAATATAAGCAAATGAATGATTTTATTTAAATAATTTTAAATTTTGAAAGCATTAATAAAATACTTTGATTTAGAATATAAAATTACTCCAAATCAAATTTCTTTAAGAGTATTTTTTAGAAAACTGATTTTAACAATACATTACTGATGCAGAATTCAATTATATTTATAAGTACATACCTGTGTAAGTAACGTAGTGATGTTAATTGCACACAATTATTCTAATTTGCAATTAATTGCTATCGATATACCTGTCAATTCCACAGCACCCCCATCTTGAAAGTCCTATGTCTCTTAAGGGATGGTTGCACAAACGACGAAATTCGAGCACAAAACAGCACAAACGAATGCCTCGGATTTGATTCTGAAATTCTAAGGTGGGGGTGCAGGGAAATGCACCTCTGCTATCATATTACCAGATATATCATACAAATTACACATATTGAACATATTTTTTTTATAAGATTGGAAACTCATACATTTTTCTTTCAATTTTCCAAATAACAGATAAGTAAGCAAGAAAGGATAGCACGCAGTTCAGTAATTTACTATTTTCTTACTTACCTTCGATTATAAAAGAATCATCTAAGAAAATAATACATAAATATATTATATAATGAAATACGACGATATTGTATCATCATTATATCGAACAACAACATACAAATCTAACCTAGCAACAAATACCTATAAATACCTAGTGTTATTTGTTTTAAAAATGATTATTTAAAGTAGTTACTTACAAATATTTAAACATAGATATTCGAAGATTTCTTTAACTGATTTTTCTATTTATTTCAAATAACTAAATTAATTACAACTAAAATAGACAATGGACATCTATTATGTCAATCTATTGTATAATATTAAATAAATGAATTATAAATTTACAAATTTAATTAGGTATAATAAAAATCTGTATAGAAAATATTTATATTAAATTATTAATATTTTACGTGGTAATTTATTTTTTTGTGTAATTCTACCTGCGAATTATTAATTTTTTTAAATGAAATAATCGTGATCACTCTATTTGCTTTATTAATAGTATTAACATAGGAGTTTAGGACAAATCATAGAGTTTTAAATTTCAAATGTATTATTGATTATAAAAATTGAATTTCAGGTAATATGTATTGAAAAAAATTTAAAACGTGGGAAGGTCGATTGTGGACATTCCTCCTTCGTCCCTTTGGTCCTCGTAGAAATTAGTGGTTTATTATACTTAAGATTTGAATGCAAGGATATTGCATTAGAAAATACGATTCAGAGCGAAACTCATTATATTACAATATAATATACTTATAATCCATTCCAAAATTTTACCACGTGTGTAAATTACCAATATAAATATTTAAAATAAATTTAAAGTTCCTACGATTAAATTTCAAGGAGTTAAATCATTAAACTTCAAATTGTAGGTAATATTAAAAATTTTTGGAAAAAATTCCAGAGCTTAACGGAAACCGTGGTTCTGCAGTGGCAAAAAATGACGGAAAATCGGCAAAATTACGATTTCTATTACTTTAAATTTTTTAATTTCGTGATAACTAATTGAGTTTTGATCGTAGAGACTTGAAATTTTTTTTGAGTATTAACATAGGTAGTATACAATTAAGATAATATTTTTAAATGAATTATTAGTATAGTATATTGTAATATATTTAGTTTCGCTCAGAATCGTATTTCTAATGCAATATCATTGCGTTCAAATCATAAGTATAACCACTAATTTCTCCGAGGACCGAAAGGACGAAGAAGAAACGTCCACAATCGACATTTCCAATTTTTTTAAATTTAAATTTTTTTTATAAAACATTCATGTTTTCCATATTTTTCTTTTTAAATTTAAATTTTTATTTTAAAATCTGATATCTTCTTTTTAGGGCGAGTATTGTTAATATTTTATTGTGATATTTTAAAATATTATTTTGATCATTTTCATCTATTACTAATATTCGGAATTAGGTTACCTTTTTGATAACTCAAATAATTTAATTAAAAGAAAGGTAACGTTTTAGTGGATTATAGAATTTAATTCAATCTTGTTAGATTATCATCGTCATGTACCTATTTTACGTCATTTGCTTGATGACTATTCAAAACTGAACAAACGGAAAAAATCCCTGATCACTGTATCGGCCGTTAGGGAATTGATAATAATAAATCAAGATAACATAAAACACAAAATATATATATTATAATCGATACGGAACAAATAATTTTACATAAGATTCATTTTACATTTTATCTATGAAAGAAGAGCTAATTGTTCTTTATTCCATTTTTTATTTGATTCAAAATCATTATTCATTATTATCTATTATTGCAGCATTTATACTAGGATTAAATTGAGACGAGTAGGCGACGATTTATGATTTGTTTTATGGAAACTAGCACAAGCGTGGATGTGTTTTTAAAATATGTTAAATAAATATTATATTCGTTATATTTATTTGATATATGATAAGAATCTGATCTAGATTACATTTTATGAGTAGATACTACTAAGAGTAGAAAACTTTTTAAAGACTTTCATAGAATTATAATTTAAAATCATTTAAATTTAGATTTATTGGTTAAGTCGTAGCGCATACATAGGAAGGACATAAAATAATTGGATATTTTTTTATAATTAAATGATCATTAATATTACGATATTACATAAGCAGATAAAATTATTAAAAGTCATATTTTAAGCTACTTTATTGTGATTTGCGAATACATTTTAATATTGAATGATATACTAATTCAAAAAATTAATAATTAAATAGTATTTTAAACGATATGGTTGAAACTTACGTTTACAGTCTACGAAACGAAAAAAAATGTATTTACATTTTATTATTCTTAATACAACTTTAAAAAGTTAATTGGAAACAATCATATTTTTTTCTCAAGAAAAACTAATATGTAAAAAAATTGATGTTGTCATTTAAATTTTTAAAGTTTAAATCCGAATTCGCGAGTTAAACGAGGAATTTATTTTTTATTATAATATTAAAAACTATTAGACTACATAAAGTTTCACATGATTAAAATATTCTAATATTTTTTTTTCACCGTGTACCTACACCTCCGTAACATACTTATAAGGACAGTTTGTATGAATTTTGTATATATATATATATATATATATATGTATATTTATCAACAAAAAAGTAGGTCATTAATCACAATACACCTTTATATTACTACTATCAATATATTAAAAATATATTTTTTTATTCTTACAGAAGTAATAATAGTTATAAATAATCAAATTTTTTGTGTTTTTCTTATAATTACATTATTAGTCATAATGTGTACCCATATAAATTACTTTTATTTAAATGTTCAATAAATAATTAATCTTACCATCTACTTTAGTATGATATTCTTCTAGTTCTAAAATTTACATAATTAAATATTATAAATTTATATTATATACCTAATTGTATGAGTATATAAATGCTTATACCTATGATGCTCATTTTATTTGTGTCTAAAAGCATAATATTAATTATTAGTTATTATCATGGTTTACATTTGAAAAAGAAATTTCGTTTAACGATATAATACTTTTGTGTTAAACGTTATCAAATGATATAATGTTATTCAATATTGTCGTTAAACATTAGGTATTTAAAATTCCTTGTTGTTTCTAATATGTCATTTAAAATATTTTATTAAAATAATGAGTAAAATTTCAGGGGGCTAAGGGTTCTTCCAAAAAATTATTATCTCTATACATTTTTAAGGTTAACATGCATCCAGCCAATATTTAGAATAAAATTACTCAACTAACTACAATAGTATAGTTAGTAGTAATTTTACTTCTTCACATTTATAACACGGTACAAAGCACAGAACTCAACAGTAAAATAAAAAATAATAACGAATAAGTAATAATCATTAATTATACAATAATCGTCATTTAATCTTTCCGCACATGTACTCGTTAAGGTTAACTCTTCATCAAATAATATTTAGTATTTCAATCTATTAATTTGCATTTATTTTAAGGAGCATTTTTTACTTATTAATTATTATTTTATTAATATTATTGAAAAATATGTATAATAATAAATTCAATAATCATAATAATAAAGTGTTGAAAATTATTTTGTGATATTGTTTTTACGGTTGAAGTACCAACAATAATCACTGTCCATTGTAAAAAAATCATATAGATTTACATATTTAGTGTTAGTCATATGCCCGTATATTTAATTTGAACTGTCATCTTTATTATTTTTAATATAAATTATGAACATGTTATAATTATATACATAATGTCGCCTTAAAGACAACTACTGTATTACCCAAAAAGGCGACTTCGTCAAAATCTATAATAAACGATCATTTCTTTTAGTATTTTTCAGCTTGGCAAAACATGTTTACGAATATAACCATATTTATATAGAATCTGTGGTATAATTATAGTATAGTATATATTTATAGTTTATTATAATGCATACCTGTTACGTCTTATTGTAAACAATTTAATACACACAACAATTATTAATATATTATTAAAATCAATAAACTAATATAGGTATTTCGTAACTTACCTATTAAAACTAAAATTAAAAAAAACAAATTTCTTCTATTAGGGAATCTTTAATTTTATGTATAAATAATACCTAATGTTCTAATAAAGCAAAAATGTTTTGATATGTTTACGTTATATTATGTTTCGTTATTTAATAATATTTTCTTTTATGATATTATTAATTTTCCATTTTTCATTTTTCATTTTCCAATTTTAATCGTTTTAAACGTTATTTCCATAACGTTTGCAAGACCTGGTTATTATAGAATAGTATTGAATTAAGAGTGATACAATTTAATTTATAATATGAAAACAATTATTATTAAATAACACCTAAATTGGTAAGTACTAATATTATTGTTTTTAATTGGGTTAATTTAGTGGTCTTAGAAAATAATTACTGATCACTTCCACCCGTTTGCCTATTAATATGTTTTCGCCTTAAAAGGCTACAACATTTCTACCAAATCGTGAAACGAGCTTCTAGAGAGAGCCTAGTAATCAATAGGAAATTATGAATTATCGTAAAATCAGTTAGATGCTTAATCTTCTTTATTCCTTCTCTTTTTACCAATACGTGTATATAACATATTCCATCTATGGCTCTATAAATAAAAAAAGCGGGAAGGTCAATTTTGGACGTTCCTCCTTCGTTCCATTGATCCACGGAGAAATAAGTGGTTTATTATAATTTATAATTAAGATTTGAATGAAATGATATTATACATTAGTAAATACGATTTTGAGCAAAACTCAATGTAGTACAATATATTATACTGATAATCCACTCAAAAATTTTACTACGTATATAAATTAGCTATAAGAGTCTCAAACAAATTTTCAAGTACCTACGTCAAAAATGGCATTAGTAATCAAGAAAACCCAAAAAAAATTTCATCATAATTAAGATTTCAGTGAAATTTGCTGTTTATCCGTCATTTTTTTATCATAGTTTTTTTCTACTTCTGAGAAATTCGAAAAATAAGATAATTAAAGTGATCCTTAAAGCATACGCTTTTTGTGGTTATCAGACCATTATTTCTACCCGAAAAAGTATCTTCAGACTTTTAAAAACACATTAATTAAACATCAATATAAAATGTTAAAGTTTGAAAACTTATATAAAAAATTGACTTTCGATTTACAAAATATTTTGTGAATATGCTAAAAAGTATATTATTTTGCCTGTATAACATTATCAAATCGTAAGAACCGAAATTGTAGGTAATATTAAAAATATTTGGAAAAAATTTCAGTGGTCTATATTTAAATATTACACTTTAAAAGTTCGTTTTTAAACAGTTATACGATAATTAAAACTGATATGTGATAGAAGATAAGTTATCACTGATAAGAGATACAAGATAAGAAAATTGATTACGAGGCACTATCTCTAGATGCTTGTTATCGTGAAGCGCTGCTGGTTGTACGTTATTGCTATAGTTGCTATTTTAGTATAGTGGTTTTCAACCTGTGGGTCGCGACCCACTAAGGGATCGGTAGTATTGCGGGGTTGCCAAAATGTACATTACACCAAATTAATTATTTTCATATTATATGATGATGTTTCAATATATTATTTATAAAACAATGTTGAAATTATATACACTGGTCATTCATTTAACGTAGAACACTCATTATTCCGAAAATTATTAACATTTTCTTATTTTTTTTTTTTTTATATAATATTAAAATTCAACTTAAGCTATAATATTGGATTAAATTCCTATTTTTAACAATTTTTGTTCTACGCTAACTAAGTATCTACTTTCGATTTTTAAATGGCAACACCCATTTTTGATGTCAATATCAAAATATGATAATTTTTAAAATAATTTTAGCGTATACATATTAAATTTCTGTTTATTATTTCCTGAGATATTAACAAGTGAAATTATGATAATTATAGGTATTTTTACGTACCTTTACATTTGCCACATATAATGTTACATATGTTATTATTGTGAACGTTTAAATAATAGCCAACGTATTTTACTAACAATTCCCAGTTCTGTAATATCGACAAGTATAAAAAAACTCACAATTTGATTTTAATTAAATTTTGGTTATATCTAAAGACTACAGCTTTAGATATATTTATAGCCGTACCATAAACATTTAAAACACTTGATACCTAACAAGCGTTATCATGTAATGCCTGCGTAATCAATGGTAATCAATGTGTACAAAATATTATATCAATATTATTGATAAAATATTATAAATTCTTTATTTTTTGTTAATAATTTGACGAGAATCTTAATAAATTGCTAAATATTCTTAAACATTTTTTTTTTTTTTTTTTTTGTTATAATATTATACATATTATAATTCTTCACATCAAAATTTCTCATTAAATCATTAAAGCCACTAGTGGATAGCAAATTGGTATATATTTTCTATTAAATATCTAATTAATAAAACAATATAAAATAATATTATTACTAGTGTTCTTTTTTTTTTTTATGTTTTAGAAGTATAATAATTTATCATCAATAGTATAACATTTACATTGTATTGGTTATAAAAATATGAAATTAATCTAATATTGTAAAACAAGATAAATTTTAAAATTATCAAACACAAAGTTAAATAAATTTAATATTTCTCGAGATAATGAGTGTTCTACATTAAATGGATAATCCTATATATATAAATCTATAATTTTAAAAGTATTGTTTAGTATTTAGAATATTGTATTATTTTCTATTATTAACATTAAATAAAGGTCATCTTGAAAAAAAAATGGGGTTTGCGATACATAGGTTAGGTTAGCAAACCACTGCTTTAGTACATTGTCATTGCTAGGAAAAGTAGACGTTTGACGTCAATCAAGTAGTGATCGTTTGAAGTGGTAACATTTAAAAACATATTTGCCTATTTTACAGGGGTTCATTAAATTGGCTTCCCCATATACGAAATTAAAATTTTTTTTTATCTCAATCATTTGTGCTACGTTAGTGCTGGATTGGGCCGTAGGTTTTGACGTTAGTGCTACTCCCAATCCAAAGTTATTCAATTATCAAATTTTGAAGTCTATAACAATTTTTCCATCTGTTGATACAATATGGCATCAGCATATTATTTTATATAGGTATAACATTTTGTGAGTTTTTAGAATTAAAACCCTTACAGTTTTTTTATAATATGGTAAACATATTAAATTCAATAACTCAATTATGTACATTCTATCTAATTGTAAAATATCACATTCTTACATGTCCTTATGTCGAGTATACAGCGACTAACTTTGTGGTGCTTTTATAATATTATTCTTCGTGTATTATTCCTAATATAGAATTTATACTGATAACTGTTGTTAAATAAATATTTAAATTACATGTATTTACAATTTAGATCGATTACACTTAAAACGAATAAAAAAAAAAACTTTTAATGTAATTATTTATTTAAGTTTCATGAAATATTTTGTTTTTGTTATATTATTTCTATATGACTTAATATTTTAATTAACCCAAATATCAATATTATTGACTATTGTGTTATTTTGACCTAACAGCCACTATGTATACCGGTTTATGCATGTATACATTATAATAACATAATATAATACAATATAATAATATTTTGTAATATTACTGTTATAAACTAAAGTATTTATAATAAAATACAATACGTTTGTATAAAAACATATTTTAATATGAATAAAAAACACAAATTCGTAATATAAATTTATATACTCGTATTAGTGGTCTAGTCATAGGAGAGGACAATTTTTAAACATTTTTTTATTCTACGACCCCACCCCATTTTGTTTAATACAATGTATATAATTATAAATAATTAAAAATAAATTTTCCACCATTGTTATCTTATTTAAATGTTCACATTTTTAGTAATCAATTAAAATATTAAATTATGTCAAAATATTATAACAAAAACAAAATATTTCACGAAACCTAAATTAAAAACTTACATTAAAGGTTTTTTTTTTTATTCTTTTTTAGTATACCCAAATAAATTTTAAATAGGTACATGTAATTTAAATATTTATTTAACAACAGTTATCAGCTTAAATTCTATAATTGATTTTAAAAAATGAATGACTTTGCATATGCTTATGCTGCATAAGCATAAGTTAAGTATGCATAAGTATACTATGTAGTATATGTATACTATGTACTACATAGTATTTTAAAACAATTAAGATTGTTTGACAAAAAATCATAATTTAAATATTTTAGAAAAAAATGAAATTCTCTTATATAAATACTTATTTATTATAATTGAGCAAATATTATGAATATAGAAATATTGAAAAAATAAGAAAGTAAAGTATATACAATTTTAAAAATTAAATCACTTTTCTCATAACACGATTTCCTCACAAATTAAAATTTAAATAAAAAATCAATTTGCACTCTGAGTTTCGAAAAATAATTGATAAATAATAGACTTCAAAATTTGAAAATTGAATAAGTTTGGATTGCAAGTAGCACTACTGTCAAGAACAACGGCTCTATCCAGCACTAACGTAGCACAAACGATTAAGATAAAAAAAAATTTTAATTTCGTATGTGGGGAGGGGCAACTTAATGGACCCATTTAACAGGAATATTGATAAGGAAATTATAGCGGACCTTATCTTCTAAGGCCATCGTATTATGTGTGCTAATAATTTTACCATTAACATAGAATAAACATACGAGTATAAGATAATGCTTCCTGTATTTTATTATTTTTATACCATATGTATAATAAATTGTGAGCATTATATAATTTACATAATATTTTTTATGGGTACATGTTTAAAGACCAATACAATTTACAATTATAAACATATTTTAGAGAAAATTATCATTTAAATTATAAATTACAGAATATTATGTTACGCACACCATACTATTTTAAGAGAAAATGTTATTTCAAATATGTATCGTTTCAATATTATTTTATAAAAACCTAACCATGCAGACAAGAATTTATACCTTTAATTTTAATTCTAAGTACTTATTTCTTTATTCAATTTTGATACTTTCTAAAAATAATCTAGATTTACATTCTATATTTTCTATATAATTATATAACTGTATAGTGTGGGCCATTTAAACATTCGGGAAGTTTTTTGGTAATAATGTTTAGAAAAAAACAAATTATTTGTCATAAGTTTTTATTCGATTATTGTGAAACTTGCAAATTTGTACTGATCACTTTTAAAGTATTATATCGCATAAATGTTCAACTCCAAAATTAATGACGCAATGTGCTCTTTTTTTCAGCTATTTCATCATTTGTCAAAGTATTTCGGGCTGAATATCCCCTATTTCACGTCGTATATTGTTGGCTACTGTAAAAGTCGAGTGATCACAGGGGCCACTCAAAATCATCATTATTTGAAATTAGGCCTTTTGTAAACAATGGACGCAGCAATGTGATTGTGGTACAAGCTACATGAGCTGTGGCGCTATCTTATTGAAACAACAAGAAAACCATCAATTAAAAATATCTAAGTTACATTGTTGCAGAATACCGAAAATTTATATGGCCCACCCGATATTACAATATTAATATTACCTATGTATTAAGAAAAAAATAACTTACAATAATCTTGACAATAAAAATGTGGAGTACGTATATTTGGATCTAAATCAAAATTGATAATTATAAGTAAATAATTAATGTGATTTAGAAAAGGTATGCATAAACTTTAAAGAAATTCTTAAAATGAGCTAAATAAAGTACCAATGAGATGCAATTTTTAATCGAAAACAGATTCTCCTCGTAGTACACCTGCAGGGATTAGGTTAGACTAATATTTTTCAAACTGGAATAATGAGATAACTAGGTTCCTAGAACTACATACAACTAGTAAAAGTTCTGGTCTTGGATAGAAAATCAGCTACACAGCTCCCTATTTAAACCAAATAAAAGGAAATCGTTTGAATATTATAGTGTATTTACTACATATTGTTTAGAAGTAGGAATATCTCGTTATATGTATACGTTTATATTAACGATTTCAGTCTTGGGGGAAGTAATGTGAAATAACTTCTATCTAGGCTGTTGGTAAATTCCACAATATGAATCTAACCCTCAGATCAATCACATTATAAAAGAAAACTACATTTTTTGAAGGATCGCTACAGGTAAATGAACCAAGAACAACCATAGAAAAAAAAATTATATATAAAATAAAAATTCGTGTATTAAAACATAGCCATAAGCCATAGGATGGTTGCTGACTGGCCAATTTCTGGCCGCTAAATAAATTGATGTGAATAGACCTAACCCTGTTAGTGAAAATAAAACGGTCTAATACGATGGTTCCAGAAAGAAAGATTACACCATTTATATAAAATAAAAAAAGGCATTTATTTTAATGAAACTTAACGTATATAATATATATAACTATTTTTCTATATTTCATAATCATTAATTTCACAATTTACATTTTTGTTGTGGGCGAGTCGGGGGACCACATTATGTATACCCATGTAGTAGACTTCTTCCGACAACCCATTTAGCCATTTCTCTATTGTCTGATGTTTGCTTCATTTCATCATCGTTTGAATGACGTTTTCCAACTAGAAACTCCATCAATTTTGTGAACAGATTAAAATCCAGTGATTCAGCTCGGGTAAATAAAGACAGTGATTGATGATTTATCATATGAATTTGCGTAGCTCCTAAGCAATTCACGCCGTATGAAGTTGGAATTATCATAAAAAAGAGAGAATTTTCGGTTTAAAATTCCCCTTCAACGGTTTTAAATGTTTCTCTTCAGCTTTTTTATGATGTTGTAGTATGCCTCGGCATTGATAGTTTGTCATTTAGGCATAAATTTGTTCAGAAGGACTTTCATACGATCCCAAAACACAGTTGCCATAATATTATGGACGGAATTGACCTTTTTCTTTTTCTTAGTGGATGGTGAAGACATGTTTCATCACTGAAGTGACTATCATTTGGACTCAAGGATATAGTGTTAAATCTAGGTTTCATCCCCAATGACAATTGAATCTAGAAACTTTTCCTCCTCAAGTTCAAAACTATCCAAAAGCTAATATGTTAGAGAAACTTGATTCAAGAACACGATTATGATGATAATAACTGAACATTTTGAGCATCTATTTTGGCACTTTTGGTACCCAAGTTTTTTTGTCACAATATTACCAAGTACACTCCAAGAAATGTCTGGATAAAATCATGAAATTGTTACACAAGTTCATCTTGAATGATCATCAGACTGATGACCTTCCACTTTTCTCTTCATGGTGATTATCGGTTTGCTTACCCCTTAATAATCTAACTCATTTTGTAACGTGTTGTTGACTCAATACATGTGATTTTATACATAATACATATCATTTTACCATCATTATCATACGATTCCAATGGATACTCGTGATAGTATTATTTTTAAGTGCCAAAAAAGGATGAATACTCATTTATATATTAATTTAGTTATTAAAACCCGTTCCTTAATTTTCGTATAACCCTTATATTTTTGAAAAAGATTGGTATATTGAATGTTCATTGTTGTTTATTAATAATAAACATTTATATGTATACTTACTTAATGTGATTGTATTTCTCAAATATTCATAGTATGCCGAAACATCTATATTATAAAACACAAAAATTATTAATAAATAATTTAAATATATATTTTACCTAGTTTATATTGTCTATCTAAAATATACAGGAATACATGATGATCTTGTACTAAATGTCATATAGGCCATTTATTTATGTATAAAATGTATCTATGCACATTTTATTATAATGTTCCTTTTTACTAACATTTAATAATAACATTTTAACTCAATTCAAAATTTTGATGCTATCACACATTCTTTTATATTTTTCGGCCTAGGCCATTTCCTTCTATTTATGTTTTCCTAGAACCTTTAAATTCTATATTGAATTTCCATAACTATTTTTTTTATCCTGAAATGTCGAACTGGTCCACACAATCTTCAAATTTATTTCTCAAAGATTCTTATTATTCGTTATATCGTTCAAGTCATTCCCATAGGTAAGATTTTAGATTCAAAGAACATTAATAGCTTTAAGAAGGCTCTTTCCGCTTTAATATAAACTTTCAACTATTTTTTGTGGGTCGTGGCTAATCCCTTAGTACTATTCTTTGGTATTGTATTCGGTATCTACGTTTAGTTTGATTTTTTTATGGTTAGCACTGTAAATTTATTCTTCTAAATGCGTTTTTTGTTAACATAGTTTTAATTTGAAATTGCATATAAATTATAAATTATATTTATTCTTAGCTTTCAGAATTACAATTTTAAATACATCGCATAAACTTAATAAGTAATAGTATTTTATATTAAAAATAGACTAAATTAAGTCTAGTAATGGATTATTATTATTTATTATTATGTCAACTATGAAATAAATTATAGTTATTGAAATATAAATAGTGATAAGCTTTAACATGTTTGCTACTGACTAACTTTAATTATGCATATCGATACTAAGATGCTAACAGTGTCATAAATATCATTTTAATTGTTTACCTACTTATGAAAATAAAAGTGAGAAAAAAAAATTGTATTAAATACGGTCTGTGAAGTTATATTTTACAGTAAACAAATATGACGCAGACCAAAAATAAAATCATATATCCGAACGCCGGCTGAATTATGAGATATTTAAATATAAATTTTCAATTTATAGGGCGGATGACGCTAATTGGCGGCGTTTGCACACAAAGAGACACGCTAAGTATGCCATTTATCGTTTTTAGAAACGCACATGTTAATATTGACTTACATATATCTCCAGTTTGACGATTATACTGTTGTTTATCTAAAATATTTAGAAAAAATCAATATAAATTAAACATTTTTATATATTGTTTAGATATTATAAATTTTAAACATTATTAAAACCAATTATTTATTGTATATATATATATAAAATATATTAATATGAAATAAAAATAAACCAATTTTAAAAGTCATTTATATCTATTTATTAATAGTTAAATAATATTATATTATATATTCTTACTTGAATCAATGTAAAACTTATTTATACAACTTTTAGGGCTATCTTCAAAATCTAAAAAAAAACATATTAAATAGTTGTCAATAAATAGTATAGATAAAAGTAGATCCAATATTAGGTATACTGTAATATCAGAAATCATACCTTTCACATTCCTTTGTGCAAGCCCGAAAATCAGTTATTATCTTATTATTACACAAATATTAGTATTCGAAATGGTGTTACCAACTATATCATGTATAATCATGTTATTTTTGTTATCAATTATCCGTAAATAATTCAAAATAAAATATATATTTATATTATTTATATTATATTTATATACTTCAATATGTTATTTATTAGTTGATATTTATTATATTATCATTTAACTACACACATAAATATATATATATATATATATAGGTATATATAGGTATATAGAATGTCTCAGATCTATTTAATATAATTGGAATATCTTTGCGAAAAATTGTTGAATGTAGTTTTTTTCAAATTATTATTTAGGTAACGGACTGTAATATTATCTTTATTATTATTTTTTTTTAAAAAAATACGTCTCATAAAAAAATAAACTCTTTATTTTTAAGTTACGTAAAATTTGATGATAGCCATTTTAAAGAGTATATTTACATGATAATTTTGATGTATCAATCTCTTAATTTATTCTAGATTTCGATTTTGTGGAATTTTTTTTAGGATTATTATACAATCATAATATTATTATGATATTTTTGCAGCTATAAAATTCATAAACAATAAAAATATAATTACCTATGATAACATTTTGTAAGTACTGATAGTGTTCAAGATAATATTGATTATACAAATTTTACGTGTTATGATTTTAAATTATTAAAAATAATGACGTCAGAAATATGATTTGTTCAATAGGTAATTAAAACAAATGTTTAAAAATCGAAATATTGATTACATTAAGGTATCAACACTTTGAAATTCTCATATAAATATACTCTTTAAAATGGCTATCGTCAAATATTACATAACTTAAATACTAAAGAGTTTATTTTATTAATTTTTTATTAGATGCATTTTTTTAAACAATTAATAAAAATAATATAATAGTCCGTTTCCTAAATAATAATTTGAATAATATAGCATTCATATATTTTAATTTTTCGCGGAGATAAATTACTTAGTAAAAAGTAAATATGTGATATCATGTATATATGTATATTATAATATATATATATAGAAAATATGAAGGGCTATAATTCTCCGGAACATAAAAAAATGCGGAAAATAAAAATTCGGAATGTAATGTTCCGGACCGTTATATTCCGGGATACAATATTCTATACCATACAATTCCGAAATAATAAATTTGGTTCTTAAACCAATAATTAATGGTTAATAATAATTTACCATGATTAAGAAAAGTGATTTTATATAATAAGCGGTGCGAACAATGTATTAGTTTTACAACGATGTGGGTGTTTTTGTCTGGAAACGCTTTTACAGGTAAATCAGTGACGATCTATTTTGATGAAGGGTAACCGACCAACATATCAAATTCGTTGGGTTTTGTGTGGATGTGAAGTAATAAATATTGTAGTTATTTTATTATTAATAAATGGTGTGTGTAATAAGTAATAAAAAACAATTTTCCTTATGAAATTGGTGGATGGTGGACTGGTGGTTACCTGCCCTACACGTAATTATAAACTGGCGTTACTGGTATAAATAATGATAGAATTACTATAAGTAGGGTATGTTCTGTGTAACATATGGCAAATCGGTATTTTATTTAGCTCATTTTTTGAAATTCCCATTTGTCTTTCTCTGGGAAAAGAAAAACTATCAAAAAGTGATGGAAAAATTGCAAAATTAAGGGCAATTGTAAAATGACAATTACCCTCGAAAATTTAAATAATTATAGCCAGGTGCGTATTCAGATTTCTAAAGTATTCTGTTTGTGTTTGAATCAATGTTCTTAAAATTCTGGGTATATTTGAAAGCTATCATAATGAAATGTTATCAACACAACTCTATGATGTCCTTACTTCTAAATGAGTAAATAACTATTAACTACTAAGTTTATCTTTATTAAGGGGGATATCCAGTCAAAATTAGTGTATTTTCATGACAAGAGATCGCGTTTTGGACACTTTGTACTATTAGTCCTTCCCGACCAATAATACAAATATACCTATGTTATATTTATTTTATAATTATCAAATGAAAACAAATAAAAATAGGTAACAATAATAACATAAAATTAGAAAGTAGTTCTCTATAAAAATATAAAAAACAAATTTATTATGTAAAATCTCTGATTGGCATTTTACGACATAACCTAGGATCCACAATTTCTAGCAATAGCGCTTCATGATAAAACGTAATTAGAGGTTTTCCTATTTTATTAGTCCAAAAATTATTATTTTAGATTCTGAGACAAACGAAGAATGTATTGGTTTTACTAAGATATTTTTTCATTTAATTTCATATATGAAAACATTTTGGGTAGAAAAAATGGATCGATTACCACAAGTAGGGTATACATTCGGTAGAAAATTACGCTAGTTTTAAACAATGTTTAGAGTCAATGAACTTATATAGAAGATTTCACGCAAAATTACAAGACTAAAATAGCTGATGGAATATGATATAAAAAATGGAATCCCGTGAGGTGGTGTTCTGGCATTAATACTTTTCAATATATATACAAATGATCAGCACATTATAAAGACTACCCGTTATTTCCTATACAATAACAATCTAGTGATAACTGTACAAGGACATACGTTTAGTAAAATTGAAAAATCACTCACACATGCGCTAAAGAAATTGGACAGATACTATACACAGAACTCACTAAAACCCAAGCAAACAAAAACGCAAGTAAATGCATTCCACCTCAACAATAAACAGGCAAGAACGGAACTCAAAATACACCATTATTGAGCATACACAAACATCTACGTATCTAGGATTCACATTAGATAGTACATTGACCTTTAAAAGTAACTGCAAAAAAATCAAAATGAAAATCACAACACGAAATAACATAATAATAAAATTAATCAGAACAGCATGCGGAACTAACTCTAGCTATTATGAACCACAGTATTCGCCTTATGCTATTCAGCTATTCATTTTACATACTCGCATGCCCAGTAAGGTGCAAAACGTGTCATATGAAAAAGGTGGATGTAGCTCTAAATGAAACATGCCACCTGATAATTGAATATCTAAACCCCACACCCATACCTTTGGTACAAATCCTAGCTTGCATATCACCCCCCGATATTAGAAGAAGTATGATTAATTATGCTCAAATAACAGCCTAGGCAAAATATGAAAAATACCCGCTCTACGGATACCAACTGGCCCCAAGTTGACTGAAATCAAGGAAAAACTTTTTGAAATCAACCACAGAAATGGATAGCATAGAACCAAACCAATAATTTTCAATACCAATAGAAAAACTTCCACCTGAATATCACTGCGAATGGAACATGTGGAAAATACTTAATATAATTATACTTAATTTATTGAGTGTGGGTGATGCCCAAACAAAGAAAAATCTATGTAAGTCGGGATACAATACGGAAACCGTAGAATGCGATTGTCAAAGTGTACAAACGGAAAAACATATACTCTTATGTCCCCTGAACTTAGTGTCATGCACACCTGAAGATTTGTCGGAACCAACTGACGTAGCTATACAAGTAGCCAGCCAATAGAGTAAAAAAGGAATATAAAAAAATAATAATAATAGTTAAAGCATTTATATGATAGCCTGGACACGATAAAAAGAAAAACCTCCATATGACGACGCGGGACTTGCTTACACGACCCAATAAAATCATCTTCGTCTAAACGCATCGATCAGATTTGTACTTGTTACACTCGTTTTCGCGACTTGCTCTTCGTGCTTTAATAAATATTGCAATTTGTATACAATAAACAAAATTTTACCTTAATAACGTTATGTTAACTTTGTTTACCACAATGGTGGACGCCAGTAACAGCTGTCACTTTTAACGTCCTCCACATATCTATGTATTTATTATCTATGCACTTAACACAATTATTGATACAGATAGTTAGGCAATAATAATATAACAACTGGTTATTCGGCTGGCATGTAGAATATGTGAAGGATGAGGAACTGTGGTTTCAGTACATTCTTTTTCATTTTACTGATAAATATAGCGCATATATTATTTTCATGTTATAGGTTAAGAAAAATACGTTTATTTATAGTATATTATATTCTCAATGGTCTATAACCATAAAATGTACCTCACAAAAAGTAATAATCTTCTAGATAAAAACTAGTCTTATATTATATTACAAATATTAATAAATATATAATTTATTATAGTATTATACTATACTAAGTATTAATAATTCATTTTATCAATGTTTATTACGACCAGTGACGGCACGTGATTTTCAAAATTGATGGTGTACAAATATTTCAAAATTCAATTTTTAAAAAAAAAAAAAAATAATAATAATAATAAATACCACTCAAGTTCATATTTATTGATACTTTTGATATTTTACATATGTAAAACTATATAAAACATAATATAGAATATAAATATATAGATTATAATTGAATATTCTAATATATAATGAACGGTGAAATTCCGAAATATAGTGGTCTGTCGAAAGTCAATTAATATTATATTTTTAAAAATATTATAAACAGATAAGCAGCAGGTGTGCATAAGTTGCTAAAACCTAAGATCCCATTTATATCGTCAACCAGGAGTTGACTAAGTCAAAGTGCCTAGGAGAATAGAGTAACTCGATGGCTTTATACATAATAAATTTATCACCAGTATAATGGTACTAAAGTCGGACTACCTTATAAATGATTATAATGTCTATTTACCTGTTCTAAATTTTTTCAAAAATTTTAAATTCTGAGTGAAGCGATTAATGTATTGTTTTACAAATTTTTTTTTTTTTAATGTAAAAAACATTTTTTCGGCTAGAAATAATAGTTTGATTAACACGAGTAGGATATGCTTTGTGTAGCGAATTGGTACTTTATTAAACTCATTTTTCAAATGTGTTAAAAAATTTTCCCTGAGAAAAGAAAAACTACCAATAAATGAAGGAAAATCGGCAAAATTACGGTTTCTGTTATTTAAAATATTTTATTTCATGATAACTAATTGAGTTTTAACATAATATATATGTGTGATAAATTTTTGGAATGGATTGGTTAATTTTTGCTAAATATAGAGTTTTTAACTTTTTTCCAAACATATTTAATATTACCTGAAATTTTTGGTTTAATGGTATAAAAATTATATAAAAACCTATTTATATACTATTTAATCTATTTACAAAATATTTTGAAAATCGTGACTGTCAATTTTTATCATAAAATGTTAAGTACTTGCAATTTATTTTGAATATTTACTTAAATCATTTCAAAAATTTTAAAATGGATTAACAGTATAATATATTGTTATATATTATTGAGATTTGCTCAGAATCGTATTTTTTAATTCAATTATATCATTGTATTCAAATCATGATATTTATAAAAAAAGTTTAAAATTGTTTTTGATCCACTGTAATCAAATTTTGACTCAATTAATTTTTTTTTTTATTATTTTTGCACTAAGATTCACCTGTTGTAGATTTAAGAGTTATTATTTTTAAAAATCTCTCTTGGACACTGTTTTATTTTTATTAATTAACAAATCATATACAATTAATATACATTTGATCTTTTACAGTAATATCTAGAATAACGCGAATTACATGACAAAAAATGAATACATACACAAACGGACATTCAATCTGAACTGATGATTTAAAATACATTTTAAAATTATTAATTCCCTACTTAAACGATTAAACATATTTACTAAGGAGTAAGGATATGGTTTCGCCCTTTACATGAACGAGTTTAAAATTCTATAAATTATTAATATAATATAGGTATATACGTTGAATCATATGTTTGGATTTATATTGTTGATCGAAAAAATGTTACGAATAGACCATATGTCGAGCCATTGTATTTTTCTAAAAATATTGTTTGTTCTAAAAAACAAAGAAATGTAAATAACAAAAACATTCAATTGCATCAATGTTATTATATTTAATTAATTTAATTTAATTTCACTGATCGGATAAATTTGTATAATTATGTGTTTATAATTCGAAAAAATTTTTAAAATATGCAAAAAAAAAAAAACACAAAAAGGTAAAAAGTAAGCATTTTACTGCCAAATCTATGAAATATATAAAAATATAATAATTTTAATTTTATATTTTATATCGTGGTATCAAAAAATGAATTTATATCTAACTCTGCTATATTTTACAATAAATTACAAAAGTATAAATGCTCTAAGTCCCAAACCCTGATTATAATAATAATTAAATAAAAATAATGCAAATTCATTTTTACAATTTCTTATATTAGTCTATGTGGTGTGCGCACACTTGCACATTTAGACACGAGCCGTCACTGAATATAACTATTATAGAACTATCATAGTTTTACTATGGTAAGTAAATGATTAACAAATAATTATAGCAACGAGATCAATAAATATTTATCGAAAAGATTAAGTGGTAACAATTCTATTAATAATGGTTTTGAATTTTACGATATAGGTAATTGATAAATAATTACTACAATGATGTCAAATGAATTTAAATTTAAACGAAGAAATTCCTATCAATATAAAATGACTGTCTTAAATTTCAAATAAGATAAAAAAAATAAAAAGTTTTTTATGATTTTTTTTTCCTAGTTGATAACATTTTCTTTTAAAAAATATATTTATAGGGAATAGCCTATTTAGTTTAAATAAAAGCCTAATAAATTTTTTGTTTTTTTGTTTTTACAATTAGTTAATATATCTGGGCTATACTTAGATAAATATTTAATATAAATTAACTTCTTACCACATACATGATAAATGTTATCTGTTAAGTAAATAAAATAAGTTATAATTTTTATAAATATGTAATTTAAGCGATACTAAATCTTCGATATTGAAGAATGTAAAATATTATATATTTTTAATTTCAATTAATACGTTATATCGTATGTTATAACAATAATTATGATTGTTTAAAATAGGTTTTCTAATAAGTATTTGTTGGATACAAATATTTAACAATTTTATTTTACAACAATATTCTTTACCAAAGAAAGGACGCGATATATTATGTATATATATTATATTATAATATAATATAATAATATAATATTATAATATTATATATTATAATTTTAATTATAATTTTTAATATAAATAATTATGTAGGTACGTTCTTACTTAAACAATCATTAATTTGGGATTGAACTAAATCAAGAATACATAAAACTTAAAAAATAATTTATACAAACCTGTTAAATAGACATTTGATAAAATATATTTTATAATCACATATTTTAGTAAAATAGTATAAATATATATTATTTATCATAATTTTGAATAAATTGTCTATTTGAATTATACATAATTCATGTTTACTGCAGATAATTATGCATTATTAAATAAGTAGTATTTAATATAATTTATTACCCAGATAAACGAAATTTAGTAGTGTATATAAGAGTACAAGGAAATTAATTATTGAATTCAAACGGTAATTAGAACATATCATGTCTAGTAGAAATTGAAATTATTTTGAAGACACCAAAAAATTAAAAAAGAATAACTATTATTTTTCACTGATATTTCTATACTAAATTACATATAATAAAGAGAATTAATGTTACCGTCAGAACCCAATAAGTACAGCGCGCATGGCGAACCCTGATTGGCCAACATAGACGTGATGAGTGGAGGGTATATTTAATGTCAATTCAAGTTGTATAAATACTTACATAAATACGAAATACGAAGCGCAAAGAAAAACATACGATATGAATCGTAAATCCTAGCCTGAAAAAAAAAATATCAAAATTGCAGAACGAATCTTCTACAAGATGTAAACTAACCCGTGATAACATAAAAGAGTGACGAGCAACAACGAAGAGTTGGTTAAGTCTATTCAGCTCTTCAGTATTGTTCGATACTCTTATAGCATTTAAATACCATTAGAGATAATCAGAGATAAAACGTATTGGTTTTACCTGTATATATATTAGATTCTAAGCGGAGCGAGGAATGTATTGTTTCTACAAAGGTGGTTTTTTTTTTGTATTAAAACATTTTTTTGGGTAGAAATAATTGTCCGATTACCACAAGTGAGGTATGCTTTTGATAGAAAATTGTATTATCTTATTACTTTATTACGCTTATTTTTCGAATTTCTCCAAAATTTTTCTCTAGGAGAAGAAAAACTACCAAGAAATGGGCAAAATTACGATTTCCGTAATTTTTTATTTTTCATTTCGTAATAACTAATTGAGTTTTTTAATCTTGTTTTAGTTACGTGAAAACCGGTGAAATAATATTATTTACATAATTATTTATTAGTAAAACTTGTCTTATAATATAATGTTTGATAAATATATACTGAAGACATCCCTATCCATACAAATAAACATAAAAAATACTCACCATTCATCATTGCCAACGCTTTGTTAGCAACACACTCTACTCAATAGTTGAAAAATTTTGGACAACAACAGCTCATCTTGGTCTGTCCCATATTCTGATTGCTTATGTAAGTCAATGTGCCCTACTCCTACTGGCCACATAATCGCAACTCTCAACTAATGACCACAGGCTTACTGTTTGCCTCGTCTGGACAATCAGTTCGGCGGCACTTGGTGCTTTGTACCAAACATTTTATATTAATAAACTAAACACAATAGGTTCACATTATTATACGTATATATCATAAAGTTTATTATGAGGTACACTAAATTCTGATATTTTATGTATTTCTGATTAAAATAATTAAGTTTTAAATTAATTTGGACAATAACCAACGTAGAATATGAAAATTTCTTTAATAGTAAAGTTATACTCGGCATCGGTTAATGGTTGGATTCAGAATCTTGCAAAAATTGATTACGAAACTATATTTAATTTTCAATTTTGTCACTTCTATTTTTTAAGGTTTTAGGTTTGTTACATTTTTAAAAATGTGTATTTATGTTTAAATTTTTTAAATAAAATAATACTTTTACGTAAATTAATTTGCTTAAAAATAAATTTTGTTGAATATTAATCAAAATGTATAGAATTGTATTATGTTTTATTTTACGTCCTAACTTTGCTCTATAATACATTTATCTATGCAATTATTCTAATCAAATTTATATTAAAAAAAGAGTGATTATTAAATACTTATTTAAAATTAATTAAATACTCATACCTAGTATGAAAAAAATTTTAATTATTTAATCATTTCAAATATTAACACAAAACTATTCTTTTATAATATAATATCATCCAACATAATACGTTTAATTACTTGTGTATGTCCTAATTAGTTACCTAATGAATCGTATATTCTTAATTCAATTTTTCATCAAATTAAATCGTTTATTTGCTCATGTACGATGTACATAAAACACAGCTGTACAGCTGGTGCAACTTAAAATTTTTGTAAACATGTTATTGTTGTTTGTAATCGTTTTTATTAGTAAACTAGGCCACTTGGTAGTTTGTATATTAACATTGTATTTTATATTATTATCAAAAACGTATAATTACGTGGTTGTATACAGAATATCCCAGTTCCCGCTAATCGTGAAAAATTCAAATTTTCGAATGTAGTTTTTTCAAATTATTATTTAGGCAACATACTATAATATTACCTTCATAACTTGTTTAAAAAAAGACAATTCATAAAAAAATTTAAAAATTAACTATTTATTTTTTAAGTTATATAAAATTTGAAGATATACATTTTAAACAGTATTTTTATATGATAATTTTGAAGTATCGATCTCTTAATTTAATCGAGATTTCGATTTTTAGGAATTTTTATTAATTATTGGAAAAATTGTATTTCTGACGTCATTATAATGTAAAGCGCTGCTGATTGTAAGGCGTACCCTGCTATAGTTGCTATTTTAGTACATTGTCGTTACTAGAATACTAGTATGTCTAGCAGATAAAATAGACGTTTGCTTTTGCCGATAAAATAGCAGCGCTCGTTTGAAATGTGACAACATTTAAAAACGTATTTGTATATTTAAGCGAAACATTGATAAGGAGAAGATAACGAACTTTATCTTTTAAGACAATGATTAATCTACAAATTGAATCATTTATAATAATATTGCTAATATAAATTTTGCATTCTTATATATATATTCTTATATTATACGCTATTCGATATGGTGGTCATGATTGAAAATTTTGTTACCTTTTTAAGCCAAAACATATTTATAGGTGGGTGGGTGGAAGTGATCTAACCTTATCTTCTTAGACCATAAATATTAATAGTAATTTTTCGATAAATGTTGATGACTGAGAAACTCTACAAGACTACAACAACTGTTTGTGTTTAAACCGTAGTAAGCACTGCGAGCGTTCATGATAATGTAGATAAAACAAATAATATAATTTCACCAATAAATGTAAAAAATTCCTAATTATCAAAATCAAGATTAAATTAAAAGATCGACACGTCAAAATTCTTATATAAATATACTCTTTATGGCGAATCTTTAAATTTTACAAAGGTTAAAAAATTAAGTGTTTATTTTTATATTTTTTTATGAGGTGTATTTTTTTTAAATAAGCAATAAAGCTATATAGTTCGTTGCTTAAAAAATAATTTGAAAAAAAATGTATTAAAAATATTAAAATTTTTTGAGGAGGTATTCTAATTAGTAAATAGATCTGAGACACTCTGTATATACAATGTGATCTGTATGCAGTGCTATATGTACGAAGTGAATTTCAGATAGCCCCGTATATCATAATATTGTCATATGGGTACGTTTAATTACGTCTTTTAATGTATGTAATATCAATTATATAAAAAAAAAATTATGTCATATTATGCGATCTAAGACTGTCACATTCTCTCCCCGCGATCGGCAATACAATTCGGACCATCGGACCTTTTAATTTTTAATCTATTTACCAGTGTTGCTGTAACATATCGTGCTCCATTTAGTTATACTCATACTGTTCAGTATTATCATACAATTAGTATGTATTAATGTATTATTATTATGATGTAATTGTTAAAAACATTTAATGTTTAACCTATTTCTGTACAATTTACTTAGATTACAAGTGAATTACCCAAAAATTAATAGATATACAATAGCCTGACCTAACCTAACCTAACCTAACAAACAATACGTGCAGTCTATTAATTCTATAATAAAAAAAGATGATAGCCAAAATACAAGGGAGATTGTTTCAAAATCGGTCAAACAAACGGCTGACGAATGAGATGAATATAAAAGAAAGTCTACACTTAATTTTATTAACCATCTCGGTAACGACTAGGACAAATTGTTCGCCAACAGGTTTGAAAGTTTCCGATCCATGGAATATCATCGGAGTCTGTATTATGTCTAACTAATGAAGGAATTCCTCCGGTGCATTATCTGTGACCTTCATGATAAACCCAAAGCTCATTGGATGATGCGATTGAAAAGCCGTGGTATTCGCACCTCGCTGTTTTACCATTTTAAAGATGAAGGCTTCGAAATCAACGTAAATAACGAACGGCAACCACTGCGATTTTCACAACGTATCGAATTCCAGTGTTGTCTCCTCTTCGGGCATGATGAGTAATATGAGTTTGTGTAAATCACATTTTTCACGTACTAGTCTAATTCTGCCTTACGTGCAAGTATGTTTTCTCGGTTAAAATTGATAAAACACAGTATACAAAACAGTTATTTGTAAAATTATTCTATGAGCAAATGAGTCAGAAAAAATTTGAAATATACGATTAATTACTTTTACTACCTGTATAATCATGAATTAAGAGCAAATCGAAATGATTGGTCTTTTCTTTATCCGCAACTCTCAAAGAAAAAACAACATGTGTTGAAAAATTTACGTCCTTACACCGTTTATATTCTTACATAAATACATTCACGGAAATATCCGGAACGGAATTGAAACGTTACATACAAAATACCATGTTTTCATTATTAATACTAATCAATGTACTTAAAAAGGTATTGGATTTGATTAAATTCGGTAAAACACGGAATATTTATCGAAATAATTATCAAATAAGAAAAACACAAATTTCGTTAATAGGTTTTTTTCCTCCCCTTACTCTGAAACATGGTTTATTAGAAAATATTAATAGTACCAGTAAATTCATGTTTCGCTCGACTAAACACGTATTTTTGGTTTCGAACTTTTGTACTTGAATCGTGTTATACGAGCACTATAATATAATATTTCTTGATAAATAAATTGTTTCCTCTTCTTAAAACGTTACATCATCTCGATTAAGAACTACTTTATATGTACCGTTATTTCCCTTTCTCTCACTCACCATCACCGTTTTCACTCGTATCCAATACATTAATCTTGATAATGTTTTTGTCATCCCGTTCACGACACGCTCCACGGAATGCAAGCTGCGGTGCGGACGCTAAGCGACAACCACTGTGCTTTTCTTTGACTGAACGCTTATTGTTGTTGTTTTCCTTACTAAACAATTATTATTACTTCTGCCTCATGCGAGCGGACTAAATGTTAAATGTTCTCTTCTCCGATGTTTATACGATTTGTATATTATGTATTTATGTGACATTGGGTCGACCGTATCACTAAATCGACGGTCTTCGATAATAACAACGAAGTAACCTATAGATGCGGTGTTTTTTTTATATCGGTATTTCGGTATAATAATTGAATGCTGTATAAATCGGTAGGTATACCGTTTACTTAATGAAAATCCATTGTGAGTAATCATTTTTTTACAAAATTATTGAAAACTCTATTCAAGTGACTTATTTTATTATTTCAATTTATAGTTTAAAAATTAATATAAAACGTCTCATAAAAAAAAAAAAAATAATAAGATAATTAAATTATATAATAAATATTATTTCAATATAAAATTTAATTTAATATAATACAAATTCCAATTCGATATATACATTTTAAAAAGGTTGATAATAATTCTAACAGGCATCGAAAAACCAGACCCGCACATAAATAAATAAGTACATACATTTGATGTACCTAATAATTATAAAATTATATAAATTTAAAAGAACTTTCTTATACTGAGTATTTTAATTCATTATAAATGATCTCCAACTAAGTAACACTACTTTTTATTTAATTAAGATTTACTACACTATAATATAAAATGTAATCATATTATTCAATGGTAACTATTTGTGATTTAACAAAACTAAAAGCGAGTGTCTGTTAAATAGTTTTGGTAACCCGTCATAATTAAACTTATTATGTATTATGTTTGTATAGATAAAAACATAAACGGTAACAATAGTTTTTTTTTTTATATTGTTACACTTAATTAATCTGAAAACAAACATAATATTTCGTTGTTTTTTAATATAATTTTTTTTTTAAATTAATTAATTTTATGTTGTGTTTTGGGCGTGTATATTATTTTATATTTATGGGTTGAACCGTTTGCACGACGAACGTGGTGTGGTACCATATCCTAACCATATCCTATATAATATAATATCCTTATCTTTTGACCAACTCTCCGTTGTACTTTAATTGATATTTTTTTTTTCACTGATTATTCACTCTTTAATTAGAAGAAAAAAATTCGAATAAAATGTGAACTTGGTTGTGTTTATAAAGCTTCTTCGTTTTTTTTTTTTAATCGTAGACATTTTACCATATCTTTTAAATTAATCGTATCCCATATTAATTGTTTTTTATATAGTTAAATTAATTATTATATTGTAATAAATAGCTAGGTATAATACAGTTTAACTTGATTGAACGAAAAAATTATTTTCATGTAAACAATTCAGTAATTGCTTTATAATATTTATCGAGTGTAGTTTGAAAAGTACTGTTTTTTTCTTCAGGTCAATAAAATATAAGAATAACAATGTTTGAATATTATTAAAATTTATATTATACATAGGGTGATTCACAAAACATCGTCACCATTCTATTTAACATTAATATTGCATATTTTTCAAAAACAAATTTTCGAAACAATAAAGTTACTAATCCTCAATTGTCTTTCTAAATTAAATACGTGAACGAATTGCACGATGAATTTTTATTTTATAACAGTGAATATTAAAAAATAAATAAACAAGACTTTTTTTTTGATATATGCATTTATTATTTTAATTAAATTTATTTTATCTATAATTAACATCAAGCTGAATCAGTCATGAATATCACTATTATCGCGACCCTCTCGCAGGAAAATAATACAAATTTATGTATAGTTCACATAAAACTTATAGCTTATTTTAATTTAACTAACGCGCAGCTGACACTGTGATCATAACATAGAAATAAGAAGTTCAAGCCATTGTTTCTTGTGGGGTCGGAAAAGTAAAAAGAAGTATCGTCGATTCGGAGAAGGATTTACGTAGTTATCGTAAACTTTATTATGTAATGGTTTTAATAAATCGCCACCATGCAAATAAAAATAACAATATGCGGTAAGTCGATTTTGGACATTCTTCTTTCGTCCCTTTGGTCCTCGGAGAAATTAGTAGTTTATTACAATTAAGATTTAAATGTAATGACATTACATTCGAAAATATGAATCTGAGCGAAATTCAATATAATACAATTTATTATACTAATAATCTGTTTCAAAATTTATCCACGTGAGTAAGCTACCTATGAGAATAAAATAAATTACTAGTCTCTACGTTTAACATTTCATTAGTTATCATGAAAATTTAATATAAATTTCTTCAAAATTACGATTTCCGTGAATTTTGATGTTTATCCATTATTTCTTGATAGTTTTTCATCTCCCACAAAATATTTGTTAAGAAATTTGAAAAATTTGCTAAATAAACTATCAACTAGATACAATTTTCTACTGAAAACATACCCTACGCATGGTAATCGGACTATTATTTCTACCTTAAAAAGGATAGTCTTCAGACAAAAAAAAATTCTTAAAAATCTTAAAGTAGACAAAACGTCCGACTGCAACATTACCATATTATTAAAATAATACCACTCAACTTATAAAGTAATAACGATTGGTCTATGAGAGTGAGGTTCGTCAATATTACCTCCGTAGATATCGATCGTCGCTCTCGTTTTATTAATTATTTTCTATATACTCGTATATACATTTTGCTTGCTCATGAATCTTGACGGGATAATAAATAATATTAAAATAAATGTTATGTCATCGGTGGGCATGCGTTAATGAGTTATTACTTAGAGTTCCCAAAATGAGTCGAATTCGTTTTTAGCCCTAAAAGCGGAAAAATATATTAAATCGAAATACACTTTAGGGTAACTGTAATGAATAACAATTCATATTTTTTTGTCATATTGTTCTGAACGCATTCCGACAGCTCGATGTGCAGAAATTCATGTAAATAATATTTTGTTCCAGGAAAATCTCTATAATTAACGCGTTATAACCTTACAACTTACGATAAATAATTAAATTCTTAAAAAAGAAAACAATGAATTATCAAATGTATTTTTAAATTTTATGTTTGGCAAACATCCTAATAATATTAAATATAATATTTTTATACAAAAATAAATAATAGTAAAAAATATCTTTTCGTTAGCATTTCTAACGAGCGTTAGGAGCATGGTAGTGGTACATCTAAATACGTTTTCATATCAAATTGGTTATAAGTTACTATACTAATAGTATAATTAGTAAAATATATTAGATTCTGAGCGGAGCGAGCAATGTATTGATTCTACAAAGATTTTTTTTTTTTCTTTTTTTTTATGTACAAAAACATTTTTTAGGGTAGAAATAATGGTTCGATTATTACGCATAGCATATGCTTCGCTTGCTAATGTTGTCTACTTAGTAGTTTATAGCTCATTTTTAGAATTTCCCAAAAATTTTTCCTTAATTAGCGGAAAATTGGCAATTTCTTATATGCTTTTTATTATATTTTTTTTTCGTGATTTCTTATCAAGTTTTAATGGTAAGGACTTGAAAATTTTTTTGAGTACTAACATAGGTTATTTACAAGCATGATAAAATTTTGGAACGGAATAGTTAATTGTTTGGAAAAATATAGAGCTTTGAACGTCTTCACCAAAAAAATTAATATTATCTACAATTTTGGGATTATCTGTTTGAAAATGTTATAGAAGTCCAATACCATATTACTTAATCTTTTTATAAAATATTTTGAAAATCTAAACAGGTAAATTTTTTTTATATGCTTTTTATTACTTTTTTTTTTTGATCTATGAAAACCTTTTTTGAGTAGAAATAATGGTCCGATTACCACAAAAAAGGTATCTTTTCCGTACTAAATTTCGACCGTGAGCCGGTGTATGGATTTCATCCTTTAATACAAATCACATGGTTTCTTATACCTTTGGCTTTGATTTATTCAGTGTCGTCTATATTGAACGCATAAGGATTTGCACGGAGTGTTAAAAATTCGAATACTGTTTGACCATTCGACTCATCAAAGAAGTAACTTAACAGCTTCTTTCTTGATGGGGTGTAGCACGGGTGGTCTCTGGGCAGGTTGGAAGTATCCATATAAGCAGTGTTAGGAACAAATAACAAAAAAATCATCTGGTTAAAGATAAAGATAACAACACTAAATTTTATCTAAGATACAGATAAAAGATAAACAAATCAAATTCATCTACCAAAAAGATAAAATATGAAAATATTTTATCTAGATAAATTACAGATAATTATAGAAATTAAAATCAAAATAGCATGTGTAAGTTCATGCCTGTATAATACGTTTATTTTTTTTTGATTATTTACTTTAAAAATATTATTTCCAAAAATACATCCTAAAATAATACACACATAAGAGAACCCAAGGCTGTTCTATGGTGGGTGGGTGGCAGAAGTCACCAGTCACTTATCGTGTCGTGGACTTTAAAATTATTAATTAATAACATTGAAATGATATTTACGAGTATTGTGTATTTGTGTATATGAAGTAATGTTCATTATTATTAATTATCAGGAATATCTGGATATTATGTATTATTCAATATCAGTATGAATTATATATTATTATTTATTATTTATATTAATTTTAGATGATTGTATAGCCAATACGGAAATAATAAACGGCTGGATTATATTTATAAATAAAAATTTAAATAGAATTTGAGAAATTTCTCAATAAATAAATAATATTATATTCTGCAGAATTTTGTTTGGCGGACGGCGGTGATTATAACTTGTCGTCTGTTTCTATTATTCGTATTTTAATTATAATTTAAAAATATTTATAAATATTAAGTTATAAATATATAAGTACTGGAAAATAACATCAGTCGTGACATGTTTGTACTAATATAGGCTATTTATAGAAATTAATTAATATATTATACACAGAATATTAATTACTAATAATTAATAAGTAAAAAGTATTTAATAGGAATAATGTTTAATCTTTACAAAATAACGTCATATATATTTTAGCCCGGGATGTTACTTCACGTACAAGTTGTGCCTTAGGCCCAACGCACACCAAAAGAGCAAAACTGCTTTAAACAGTGTTAGTCAGTTTAACATAGTTTTATCAAAAATAGAACATAGGAAATAACGTTGCATACGCACGTCACTGATAAGACAAAATTAAAACGAAAACATTTTTTATTTAAACACTATCAGTCATGATTATTACTGTCTGAAGTGTTTAGATTTTTCTTTAGTCATAATTAATCATGGTATGACAATTCGTAAATATTATATTATATTTTGTGTGCGTTCATTATAAAACAAAATGTTTTTAGTGGACTAAAACAAAAATCACTTATAATGACTAATACAATTTTGCTCTTTTGGTGTGCGATCAGCCTTAGACAATGAGAATAAAAATGAAACATTTTCGAAAAAATCTAGCTAATTTACACACTAAAATTTATCCAAGATAAATTTATATAGATAAGTAAAATTTTTAGCTAAAATAAATATTTAGATAACTTATATTTATTTATCTAAATAAAGATAAAAGATAAAAAGATAATTATCTAGATAAGTCCCTAATTCACTAAATTCACTAAATCTTTATAGAAGTCATCTGTTTTTATATGATACACCAGTAAATCTGTAATATAATAAAAATTACTATGTGTAGACATATTTTTGATGATTTATAATATTTTACCTTTATCAGTATACATTATTGTAGTGAGGCTGTAATGTGATGAAATAAGCGTCTTAATGACAACGGCTTACAAAATATCACTTGCTACATCCTTCTTTCACTTAAAATTATATAATTAAAAAAATCATCTTTCATATTTTTCAATTTACAATTTGTTAACTAAGTAAATTATATGTTTTAAAATTCACAAATGTATATTAATTTCAAATTTATATAATATATGTTATATTGAAGTACTTTATTGTAATACGTATAAGGTAAAATTGAGTAATCCGTAAATTTTGATCACGATTTCGGAAACATTAAAATAACTTAGACATGTTGGTTAAAAGCAAAACAAAAACATATATTTAGCGATAGTACTAAAAAAAAATTCAATTTTAAACTTACAAATACAAAACCTATCTACTTATATTATATATTATAATATTTAATTCTAGTAAATTACCATTGTTCATTATCCAAATAATTGATAGTAAAAATAATATTATGTCATTTGTTTCCATTTTATGTTCTCGATTTTAAAATATACAATTTATACATTTTCAGCGAATGAACAAATCCAATAGAAATAGAAATGGAAAAAGCAATGGTTTTTTCTCACTTATTTCGTGTTTTGTAGCACCTGGACGATCTTTTTATGGTTAGAATGAAAATAAAATAAACAATACAAAATATGCAAAAAAAAAAAAAAAAAAAAAATAATGCATAGTTAATGTTAAAAAATTAATAAAAAAAAAAACATAACAACAACATAATACTGAAATAAATAGACTGCGATAGTAATAAATAAGAAATAATCGGTTTCAGTGTATGAAGAATAATGACTATCGGAAAACCTTAGTTAAAACTCGGTACAAGTTTTACGATCAAATGTTTTAAATGAATGCCATTGTAATATTATTTATTTGTGGTTGTCCGAGGCAATGCCAGTATAACGCAAGACATTATTATATGATTACCATTGTTAGGGCATAGATTTTATTCCGTTTCGTTAAATTTCTCCTACCTACGACAATATTATATTATAACCATTATTGCATTACGTGATACGCTCACGCACTTAACGTTAAATAATATATTTTTATTTTTTTTAGATTTATATTTTAATCGTATTACAAACTTTCACGTCTATATATAAATCGAAATCCACGTTCAAGATTCATTCGTGTGTGAGTGAGTCTTCCGGTTAATATACCTACCTCCTCAAGTATTAACTAGAGATTATCATTGATAAAAATCTAAAAAAATATGTAATCTTAAACATGCTTTTTTTAAAGCATATTGTGTTTCTTGATAATCCTTCATTAAATATTTTTTTGTTATTCAAATTCTTTCTTTATACCGTTTTCCCTCTAATAATATTTGGTTTCTGAATAATTAAAACGAAAAAATAAAACATGATGGATGATTATCTTTCAACCATGACGGTTTTTTTCTTTTGAAAACTCAATACTATTGATATATTATATGATATATATATTTTCTTGGGTTAAAAACATATTATAAGAAAAATATCATGTATCTGCATCCAGTTATAATTTTTGATGAGGCTAATGAACATAACGATATCTTTTTAACTAACTTAATCTACCCTCACAGTAAAAAAAAATCGTCCATTCTTATCCTAATTATCAATAAATCTCAATCTTCTACCTTCCGCTAAAACCTGCTAACTTTATATCACTCTTTATTCTATCTATCTGACACTTCTTCGATCTTCCTCATTTTATTTTGCTTTCAACTTCATTTCCTTCACAATTCCTACTGTCCCTGAACATCCTCCTCATAAAATTTTCAAATCTTCTTGACTTTTTTTCAATCAATTTTCCTATTATATATAAAACAAATACACTTCTTCTTATACATTAATTTCGTTTTTTTATAATTTCTAGTTAATCCATAATTTAGTATTCCTTAGTATTCTCATTTATGCTACGCTCATACTCAGTCTATTCCATAAATGTATCTATGCTCAACACTCCGATCCACACATAATTGGTGAAACCAGCAAAACTGCTGCCTTATAATAACATCAACCATTCAATATTATCGACATTTTTTCATCATGCAAAATGTTTAACGCTACCACAAATTTCCATATTTATCTTTTCATTTTTCCTATTTTTAAGAACCATCATTGTTTGTACGTCGCCCGCCTGATGACAAACACGCCCGGTTTGGACGACGTAATTAATAGCGTAAATAAAAAAAAAGATTGGACACTTTATATTATTAATTTAATTGATATTATTATTATTTCACTTAAACATTACAATATATATAGTAGATCATTAATATGCTGGGCGCCCAAAGAAATACTTCAATTAATAACAACAACAATGCATTTGTTTTGTATGATAATAATATTTACAAATTATTAATGTATTATCACAAAGTGATAATCTCACAATATGAACAAAATACAGTCTTTACAATCGTACAGTGTAGGCCAAGTAGACACGCACACATCACCTACTCACGACAACATCGACGACCATATGTGTGGATGTAGAACCAGCAATGATAAAACAAAACGGTGGACAAATCAGCAATTGTGAACAAGTTGGCGTTCATCAGAAACGCGACTTCACCGCGCACTCAACTTAAAACACGGCGATTTAGTTGTAACATTCGGTCATAATACAGATCGGCACCGAGAAACAACCGTTCTTACTAAACGTTAACAACAAAACTTGCGGCACAACGTGCCGTTTTTACAAGACGTGAGACAAACCAACTCTCTGCACACCGTGCCGTTTCACTCAACGTGAACAAAACAACTGAACTAATCGCGGTGTTTTTCCATAATTATAGGCCGGCCATAGCTTATCGCTATATGACAATCCGTACAAGTGTATTTGCTTAAACAATCATTACATTGTATTGTCGAACCAAGTACCTACCACTATACACTAAATAATTTCTCATATGTACTATTCGCATATCCCTTGTTCTAAACATTTTTCGATAACATTCACGAAACACATGCACGATTGAATTAATAAAACGATACTATGTTTATTAGGGCCCGGATTTAACTAAAGAATATTCAAAAAAGCTCTAAAAAATTACTTAAAATTTCCCAAAAAATGCCATTACTTCAATAATGCCCTTTATAAATAACATAAACTATACTACTATGAATACAAAAATTTAGTATAAGTTAAGAACATATATCTTAATAATGCATAACTCATTCTATAAATATACCGATCTTTAACGCCAAACTAAACTACTAAATAAACAATAACCAAAAAAAAAAATTATGACTATACGAAATAATTGTGATCACGGTTTAACAGCAACTAACAAAATATGTATTATTAATTAACCGAAATCCATCACAGGTGTTAATCAAGTCGTGTAAAAATAAAAACTGTATTGAAATTATACAAAAAAAACAATAAATAATTGGAATAAACGAACATTTCCGAAATCCAATCATTAGAAAATACTTCGTTAATGGTTAAAATCACGTGTTAACGGTCATAAAACGAATGTAAAATGTTAAACTTTTTGAATTTTTTTCAAAAATCATAGTAAAAGACCAAATTTTAAAGGTTAAACAGTTAAATTAATAAAAAATAAAATAAAATACTTTTTCATCTTAAAATCAATGTTCAAGTCATATTAATGGTTTAAATAAGGCGTTAATGGTTTTACATCGAATACACAAGATTTGGACATTTTCAAATTATTTTTAAAAATCATAGTAAAAGATCGTATTTTAAAGGTTAAACAGTATTGAAATTAATAAAAAAAAAATATTTTTTTTTTGATCTTAAAATCAATGTTTAAGTCACATTTTAATGATTTAAATCAGGTGTTAATGGTCAAGCATCAAATTTAAAAGTTTAGGACATTTTTAATGTTTAATAGGTGAAATAAATAAAAAACAAAAAGTGGGATTCTGTGGATAATCCTTCTTTGTCCCTTCGGTCCTCGGAGAAATTGGTGGTTCATTAAAATTATTAAGATTTGAATACAATGATATTGTATTAGAAAATACGATTCTGAGCTTATCTAAATATATTGCAATATATTATACTGATAATCCATTTCAAAATTTACCATGAATATAAATTACATATGGAAATATGCAAAATAAATTTCAAAACCGTACGATCAATATTCAAAGAATTATCATTCCTTTTCAAGGAATAACTTTTGGGAGATTCAAAAAACGAGCTAAATAAAGTACCAACTAGATGAAATTCAGTATAAAAAGGATACCCTATTTATGGTAATCGAACCATTATTTTTACCCGAAAAATGGTTATCATACATCAGAAGAAACCTATAAAATTTGACAATTTTACGTTTTTCAAAGAAAAACTTTTGGGAAATTCGATTAATGAGCTAAATAAAGTACCAATTAGGTGAAATTCGTTATAGAAAGGGATCCCCTATTTGTGGTAATTGGACCATTATTTCTATCTGAAAAAAGGTTTTCATACATCAGAAAAAATTATAATAAAAAGCCTATAAAAATTGCCGATTTTCCGCTTTACAAGGAAAAACTTTTGGGAAATTCAAAAAATGAGTTAAATAAAATACCAACTAGATGAAATATGGTATAGAAAGGTTCCCCTTTTGCGGTAATCGGACCATTATTTCTACCCGAAAAAAGGTTTTCATAAATCAGAAAAAAATAAATAAAAAGGCTATAAAAAAAATTTGCCTGTTACGATTTTCTAAATATTTTGTAAAAAGATATAATATAGTATTGGACTTCATCAATTTTCAAACAGATAATCCCAAAATTGTAGGTAATATTAATTTTTTTTGGGAAAACGTTCAAAGCTCTATATTTTTCCAAATAATTAACGATTCCGTTCCAAAATTTTACCACGCTTGTAAATAACCTATGTTAGTACTCAAATAAATTTTCAAGTCCCTACTATTAAAACTTGATTAGAATCACGAAAAAAAATATAATAAAAAGCGTATAAAAAATTGCCTATTTTCTGCTTATTAAGGAAAAACTTTTGGAAATTCGAAAAATGAGCTTTATAAAGTACCAAGTATACAACATTTGCAAGCGAAGAACATGCTATGCATAATAATCGGACCATTACTTCTACCCAAAAAAATGTTTTCATACATAAAAAAAAAATAAACATCTTTGTAGAATCAATACATTCCTCGCTCCACTCAGAATTTAAAAGATTTTTTTATTCTTAAAATCAATGATCAAGTCATATGTTAATGTTTTAAATCACGCGTTAATAGTCATACATCGAACTCAAACGTTTTGGACATTTTCAAATTATTTTGAAAAATCATAGTAAAAGAGCAAATTTTAAAGATTAAATAGTTAAAAGTGGAAAAAAAAATTTTTTTTGGTGAAAATTAATGTTCAAATCACATCTTAACGGTCATACAACGAATGAAAAATGTTTGGACTTTTTCAAAAGTCATAGTATAAGTGCGAGTTTGAAAGGTTATTACTATTAAATATCATAAATTTAAATAATAATTATATAAAGTTATAAATAAATGACCGTGATGGATGAGCCATTTAGACCAAAAATGAAATAACAAATTAAATGTTAACAACTATATTATGAAATAGCAAATGGTCTTTTTAGAAATATTTGTTGTAACGGTAAGGGTAAGAGTTTTGTGGATATTGTGAAATTTTTAACAGTCATCATTACACCTTGAATAATATTTTAGGTTGCTCTAGGGTTGTAGTTTATCTTGAAATTTGTTAGGAACAACATTGATATAATTAATACTTTATGTAAGATAAATAAATAAACTTATATCGTCCACTTTTTAAATTTGTTAATATTTCCTAAACAAAAACATTGAACTTCAAAATATACTTTTAATCATTAATTATTACTTTTTATATTATTCCAATTGCTTTATTTACTTCTCTATCATATTCGTTTATAATTTCATCGTGTAAAATTTAAATAATTGCTTTATAACCTTCTTTAATCGACTCCATATTTCTCAATTAATTTTTGATTTTTTGATGAAGGAGAAAAACTGTGTATAATGGATTCTAATATGTTGAGGACATGCCTTATTTTCTAATATTAATTTAAGTAATAAATAAAACTATGAAGATCTAAGATGTATAAAAATGTTCATTACCTACCTTTACATATTTGCAATGTATTTCGATATTTTTAGATAAAACCTATTAACCTATTTATTTTCTTTTAAGTTTGCGCGTAATCATATGGATATCAATTCCTATTTTTTTTTTATTTTGGCAGTCGTACTAAAAAATAATCCCACGCAGAAATTAATGAAAACAGAAAATGAGAAGAAAGTTTCACTACACGTTATTATTCATTATGACTTATGATCTATGTGCGGCTGGTATGTAATATTATATATTATTTACTTTACCGGTGGATCACTGAGACTGATTAATTTTGTGTTTTGAATAGATAAAAATGGCAATAATCGTATACCTGATGCCTATATGATCTATAATAAATATATTCCGGCAGTTTTCTCTAATTTATTTTCTGGATATTGAAATATACAGTATTTTTCAAATACACCTGTCACCGTTGTAAAGATCTCTCTGTGACAAATATAAAAAAAAAAAACTTTTTAGGTATTTCACTATACGACTAAAATGCGAGTATGCTCTTTAGTGTTTGAAATGTTTCCGCACAGTTTAACATCTTAAAAAGTAAAACAAAATGCACTTAAAAAAATAAACAAATATCGTAAAATAATCTTAAAAACAACATTGCTATATTAATAATGTGTTAAAATCAAAATTTGTTTTTAAATTATGAACCATTGATTTAAATTAAAATTAATCAATATAATATAATTCTTTTTTTTTTTTTAGAATTTTATTTGCATTATATCTGTATATATTATATTTGTATTATTAAATCTATTTTTATGCAGCATTTATTCGACAGATAAAATAATTATCACTATTTTAATCATATTTTATCAATTATGGAGTAATGGAGACATGTTTTCATTGAAATAAATATACAATATATAAATATACAATTTCCTTCAATAATAAAATATAATATGATGTCAAATCTACGGTCACATGACTAAGTGAAACAAAATATTTATATTCAGTGCAAATTTATTTATTAATATATTATATAGCTTTATTGTCGATAAAAAAGAGTTATTATATTTTAATCTTTATTATTATATTTCTTACGGAATGTAAAGTACATATACATTTTAAAGAAAATAATAATTTAAGATAAGTATTTAATTGGTGATTAACTGGAGAAATCTTGTTGTATACAACTGAATTTAAAATTATTTGTTCGTTAGTAAATATTATATAAAGAAGTTATCAAATAGTTTCCTTTAAATTAATAATAAATATATAACAAACAAGTAATTAAAATATATGTGTTTACAATATATATATTTAAAGTTGGAAGTATTTAATATTCTCATATTTTTCATCGTGGATAATTGACGATTGGTTTTCTATGTAAACACTGCATTAATTAGTAGATACTGACACTAACTACTGTATAATGTTTATTTTCTTTTATTTACTATGTCTCATCATCGTAAGTTTTACAGTATATTTAACATAAGACAATTAATACATTTATAAATATAACATTCTATAAAAATATTCATTTATATTATTGTCTTCCCAACTGAATAATATTTTAGTTTGAAATGTGTTAAGTTGAATGGAAAAAATATAGTCGCGTTGGATAGAAAACAGTGGTATATTATATTAAAATATGAAACATTATTCGATTCATCAAACATTTCATTGGTTTTTATAATATAATACGTATGACAGCAAGATATGAGAATAACCAGTTTCCTACTTAGATTTTACAAGTACTTTTATAGAAAAAAATTATGATTATAATATTTCAGGACGTCATAATGATCCTGATAATTCAATTTTTTCATAATACTATTATCCATAGTCCACTTTTATTGATTTTCCCTCAATAACGTAAAACGATTTAAAATAATAAATAATAAAAATGCATATTCATCTTATATACAAAAATCATAATGGTTAACCAATGGTACTCTACTTTATTTCAATATTTCACAATTGAAATCCAATAAAAAAATTGGTTTGTATATCGTTAAAAATGTTTTCAAACTATTTAAAACAAATAAAATATCATAATATTCAATTCTACTAAAGATAAAACTTTAAAAGCTTATAAAAAAAAAAATGTTAATTACAATTATCATATTTTATAAATAGTATATGAGTAGACTTCAATAAAATGTTCAAACCATTAAATCAAAAATTGTAGGAAATATTTAATATTTTTAATAAAAATTTCAAAGCTAAATATTTATCTAGAAAATCAACAAATCCATCCCAAAATGTTACCACGTGTATATATTACCTATGTGAATACTCAAAGAAATTCAAGTCTCTACGATCAAAATTTATTAAGTTATTACGAAATAAAAAAATTTGAAATAATGGAAACAGTAATTTTGCCGATTTTCCGCCATTTTTGGTAGTTTTTCTTCTTTCAAGGAAAAACTTTTGAGAAATTCGAAAAATGAGCTAAATAAATTACCAACTAGATACAATAAGGTACAAAAACACCATATTTATGTAATCGAGCCATTATTTCTACCCGAAAAAATGTTTTTGGACATTAATAAAAAAAAAAAAAACACATCTTTGTAAAACCAATACATTCTTCGCTCAGAATCTTAAAATTTATATATAGTACATTTATCGTAATTATTTTAAAATCGAAAATAAGTAGTGTTTCTCTTTTTAAAATCTAAAAATTATACTTGATATTCATGATATTTATTATACTCGAAATGTATATATTTACTTTTTAATAATTTATTTGAACACAACATAATATTATTTACATTTGATAAACAACACCAACGTTACAATTATATACTTTAAAATTCATAACTATTTATGGTATTCGCACACGCTGAATTTAGTTTTACCATTTATATTAAATGAACTGTCACACCGATGCAGACAAATTCATTTCGTTGTATGCTGAATGTCTATACTGAATTTATCTTGTCAAAATAATTTAATCATCACATGTCCTTTTCACTATTTTATTGCCCAACGACATTAAAAGTTATTCTGATTATTAATTTACTCAAATATCGCACCGATTAAATAGCGAGGCGGTTGATTATAATAATATATTATTATAGAGTATTAAAAAAAAAAAACATAATTTAAAAATAAATGTCCTTTCTATGCATTTGTTATAAAATAATAATAATAATTGCAATTGTCTAGGAATATATTAGAATATTTGAGTTTGAAGTGGAAAAAACCGAAAAGATGATTCGTTATCCGGTTCATAAAATAAAATAATGATACAAAACTTTTGACACTTCAGGGCCATTTTTATTTTTTAATTTTATCGTTCCCAAAGAAGATTGCAAAATAAATAAGTTTTACAATATGTATACAAGAAGTTTTTTAAACATTGAACTTTTTTTTTACTTACTAAAACTTACAATAGTTTTCTTCAAAGCGTGTACACACCACACGGTTATAAATTGTAATATTCATTGACAGATTATTTTATAACGGTTAAAAAACCGCACGATTCACTCTCTATTATGTAACGATTTAGCATTTCGATTATGAATTGGATTTTAAAAATTTAAGTTATCACATCAATATTATTCAAGGCATATCTATATTTTTCTAATTATCGGAATTAATCCTAATAATTATCCAGACAACATTATTGTTATAATTATTGTTTTCTATTTTTTTTTTTTTTTGCCAATGCGGTATTAATGTAAACCTACATATTTATAAATGAGGTTTAGATTGTCATATTATACAAATCTGAATTAATTTAAAAGTCTATATTAATAAATAATAATATTTATATAGTAATAATGTGCATTTTATTAATCATATTAGTTATAAACAAATAACTAGAATAGAAAACAATAAATATAATAAGAGGAATATAGATGACTTTTACTATTTTCATTGAACTATTGTAGTACTATGTAGCATGTAAGTTTTTTTGACCAGATTTTTTTGATTTTTCAAAACAATTCGAGATATACATATATATATAGCAACTAAATAACATGATTGTAGTGTTCTTTTTTGTAGTCGTCTACAAAATGTAACAGAATATTTTAATATTTATAACAATAAAACATATCCTGTATCTTGCCATAGTACATAAAATACCAAATTCCAATGTCGATTTATGCAACCCTACTTGTATTTTTCTTTCACCTCAGGACAGCATCATATTGGATATCTTTTACAATTTGTATTTTATTTATTTAAATTTTTAACACCAGTAATTTCCCTTGAGGTAAGTTTTGAAAAAAAAAGTTAATTTATATAATATATTATATTATTATCAAGTTATGAATATGGTATTCTGTTGATTTATATAACTTTTTATAAAAACCTTTTAACGCATAGAATATGATATTATAATTTAAAATAAGCAATGTATCTCAATAGGTACAAAACAGAAAACAATAAATAATTGAAAATTTAATTAAACAATTCTAGTAGACAATCAATATTAAAGATGAAATTAATAAAAAGTTGAAATTTCTACGCCTTAGAATTATTGTTATTATTTGTTTTTTTAATGATAAATTATTTAATTTAGTACAATTGTAATTTGTTTACGTTTGTTTCCTTATGTTATATTTGGTAAGAAAGAAAAATTTATGAAATTATAATAACGTGAAGTATTTTTTATTTTACTTGCATGCTAGTACCTATAAATAAACTATAAATAACGCATTAATTTTCCCAAAATAAACGATAAAATATATTAATATAAGTCCATACAACATATTATCTATTAACTGACGAATAACAATAAAAATAAAAATTAAATTATGGTTCAAAATTATTCACGAAAATCTTTTTAAAATGTTGAAATGTATTAACATTAAAATATCGGATTAAAAATGTACTTCCAATTATATAAATAATAATATAATATGTAATATATTTTTTGTTCCACCCATCAAAAAATTGGTTTGATGACACAATTATACATAGTAGTTATATTGATTACCTATATAATTATGTATGCACGGTCAATCTTTTGATAACGATTTGAAATTCGAATAAGACAATAACTCCTAGAGACTTGATAAAATACGTACTCAGTGGTTCTGGCAGTGACAACTAGTGTTGTGCATTATCTAGATAAAATACAAATATATTTTTATATTATCTAGAAAACAATTATTTTAAGTATATTTTATCTTATCTAGATAAATAAATAGGCCATCACCTAGATAATTATTCAATCAATTATTTAAAAAAATTTGACACAAAATTATTTTAAACTACGCTCTGTAAACACTATTTATAGTTTTAACTGGAGCATCGGGTAGTTTATAATTAATAATAACAATATTTACAAAATAAACATAATAATAACAAATTTTAGTTTACGCTGAGTGCGAACGTTGGATCGTCTTAAATATCAATTATCTGTTTTCTTATCTAGATAAAAAATGTGTTATCCATTTATCTTTTCTAGATAAATTTAAAATCAATTATCTGTCATCTTATCTAGATAAATTATGAATTATCTTTGTACAACACTGGTGACAACAGTGGGCAACAGTTGGCGACATATGTCGAGCAGAATCTCTTCGTCATCGTTGTCAGCGAACTCATCCGAACGTAGCTAATTTAAAATTATTATTATTAGCACCGACGAAAATATAAAACGATTTTACGGAAAACCGTATGATAAATAAAATGTAGAGCATAGAATGACATAAAACACCACCAACGATAATATTATAGCGTCGTACATAATATTGATATTTCCGGGAATATTTAAAATACGATAAGCATATTTCGTCGCCGATAAAATATTATATTTTAACCCGGCGTAACTTTTGATTTATGGCCTCCGGATACGGATATTTGCCCTAAAACTATAGAGTTATTTTTATACCAGGTCGTTGACGCAGGTAGCGAGGGGAGGATATTGAGAAATTGTGGGAATTTCATGCCGTACACGATGAAAACATTCCAAGTTATTGTTTTTCTAGTTCGGTCAATGAAATTTTTTTATCATTTATAATGTTTTACTTTTGGTTAAAAGTACCTAGTATAAAATATAATTGTTTTCTAAGTGTGCTCATTAGATTAATTAATAATACATATATCTTCATCGATATATGATAGTAAATATAATAATTACATTCCGTGTATGTGTCTTATTACACAGACAATAATGATTAGTATGACGTTATCGGATTATCAGAATCCAATTAAGTACTTATCAAGTCGACGTCGAATATAATATTTGTTATTACATATACGCGAGTGTGTATTTAAAATAAGCAGACTATTTATAAATATTTGATGTCGAATCACATGATCGTAAAAGTTTCTCGAATTTATCGGAGTATCATTGAGTGCTGTGTAAACAAGATATGTACGAGTATGTATAATGTATATTATTATTATCGTGTTGACTTATCCGAAGCTTTCGATAAACAAACCTAATTTTTAACAATCCAAAAGTGTACGGTATTATATTGAAAATATAATATTATTATCGCAATAATCATAAATCATGTATGAGCTTATGATATTGTATAATTATAATAATTATGATTTTTAAAGTTTAAACTAGTAGTTTTTCATTAATCTGTACCAAATATCGTTAAGAAATTGACGATTAAGCGGTGACATCAAATTAATATTGCCAAAACATCATATGCTAACAAAATTACATGAAATTTTAAAGTAAATTATTTCCTCTACTAAATTTTGGATTTTGTTGACATCCGGAAAATGTTCTTGATCCTTGACAAGAGTTACTGTACCGAGTTACCCATACAGAGTTAAAATATAACTAAACGTAATGGTCTATGTTACAGTGAAAACTCATTCATAGCGTAACCAATTAGCCAATAAAAGTTAGGCTACACAAGAAAAGATGACCACCGATGATCAAACGATGATGTTACAAAAGAGCGCGCGTATGAAGGAAGCGCATTACGATACACGGCGACGAGACTTATTGGGTTCATATAGGAAAGTGATGACGACAGGAACATTGGTGGAAAAGATAAAGAAAAAAGAAATAAGAATCATCACAACAGGGTTAAAGGAGAAGGATTAAGAACCAGTCTACTATGAGAAATGAAGAAAATAGTAGCAGTATTTCAATGAATAAGTGATATTGGTAATGCAAATCTATCAGAACAACAGCAACACTCAGACCAGCAGCGTTAGCAACTAACAATTTTAAGTCAACATTGGCAACCAGGGAGTCAAAACAGATTTTAAAATTTCGGTTTTTGGTTTTCGGATCTTAAACGTTTTTGATTATTTCGGGGTTTCGTTTTTCCGATTTGAAACGTTTTTAATTATTTCCGGGTTTCGGTTTTAATTTTTATATGCAGTTTATAGAAATACATTTAATAAATAAATCGTTTCAGAGCCATGCGTATTTTCGTCGATGTTAGACGTGTGGATATACTTTTAGTTGTTATTGTTACTTACCAGTTAATAGTTATTTATATTTATAGATTTATTTATGGTCCACACTATAGTGATCAACAAAATTAAATATACAAATATAAAATATCCAATTATAATTTTATTATACTTCGTTCGTACCTTATTAATTAAATGTTCATTGTAAATTTGAAATACAAGACTAGCAAGTTGAATTTATTTTTAATCAATCTTTAATTTAAAATTGTTTCGGGTTACGGATTTTAGGCTTTAATTTTTTCCGGGTTATCCTGTTATTAAAACCGTTTTCAAAGCCGTTTTTACTCTCTATCGGCAAAACTACCTCTGACAATGGAACAGTCAAAGTTTCACTCGATTATCGCCCACTAGGGGTACTTACTCTAGTCAGCGCCCTCTTCTGTATTGGAAACTTATCCAAGTCAAGTCATTCAATACGCCAACGCCATTTAGTTAGGTATTTTGAACCCGCATTACGTTTCGATTTGACTGGATCTGTGTATTATTTTACTGTAATCAAATATTTTATCACATCTTCTAATGCTACACCAGTAGCTGTATTTTGTATTATAACTCATTTTTCAAATAAACGTTAATAACTTTTAATACAATTTATTTATAAACCATTGGACGGATGGTTTTTATTTCATAATCGGTGTATAATAAAAATACTGTTTCATAATGGTATATAAAAAAATCGCACTCGTGAATAATTTTTCTTCTTAATTGTCTCCCTGTTCCTATTCAATGCAAAAATTATATGATATATGAATTATATAAGTTACATTTATTTATTTTATATGATAAAATTATATAAAAATGTATATGTTAACAATAAGTACCTAATTTAACTTTTTTTTTATTAATCGCATGGCAGGTATATTATTTTAATTGTAATGTTTTTAATTCAACGAAATTACAAAAACAAAAATACTTTACTTGTTTTATGTTTTTCAGCAATAAATCGAATACTTTCTAATTTGATAAAACATTTAAATTAAGGTGTTACAGTTATTAACTCCAACACGATTTTTGGTATTTACAAACGTAAATATATTTTTTTACTATATTATTATAGTTTATAGAAAATACATGTAAATAGGACGACAAGTTCGTCGAATTTAGTAATACTTTGATTAAAAATTAAAAATTAAAAATTGATTAATAAATTATTACGTTAGCGAAAACGTTGAAAATCTAATATTTAAGTAAATTAAATATCCATTTTTATTATTGTATACTGTAGTTGATGAAATATTATTAACGGTTAAAACATTCAAGTAAAATATAACATTTTACCATCTAATAAACGAATACGATTGCTGTAAATGTGATAAAATGATACGATTTTATGATAATAATTACCTACTATTTAATGTTTTGTACGACAAAAACAAAATGAAACACAAATTTATTTTAGTACTATATTTGATATTTTATGATCACGAATAAAATAACGAAATTGTAATATGACAAGATATTTTTGGCTCTCTTGGGTTAGCTGTGTTGGCGTTTATAAAAAATGTATCACTTTAACAATTTATTATTTTGGCGAAAAGACATAAAAAAAAAACATTGTATAAACATATACGGTATTATAATATCTTTTTGGATTATACCTTTAGATTTTTATATACAAGATGATATTAAGTATTTCAACATATTTTTGATTTTGTTTTTTTCACATTTTACTAAACTATATAGTGTAGCAATCGAGTATTTTTTATGACTGCAGTGGATTACTCCGTATAATGACGATTTTTTCTTCTAAATTGTAAAACCAAAGTTTGGATTTTTGCCATAAAAAAATAATGCCAAATGATGTCAAAATATATTTCATAAGTTTATTTATTTACCCTTTTTTTACAAAAAAAAAAAAAAAAAAAAAACTACTATCATCACAATATATAATATTATATATTAATTAGGTTTATTGCGACTATTTATTGCCGAGACTAAATTTCATTGTACTTTTCTATTAAACTAACCTCGCCTTACACGTTCAACTTGGTACTTAGCCACTCTAATCCTACACCTCCATAAATCTGATCTATATATCGTTCATTCACAATCGCTAACTTCATATCACTTTTTATATTAATCTATATTTACTACTTCTTCGATAATTCTCCCTCTTATTTTCGTTTACGTTCATTACCATAACAACAACGACTGCATTTTCATAACACATCCAAATCAATTAGATCTTTTGTGAAATTGTGATTTACAATTTTCAAAATATTTTGTAAATAGATTCAGTAGTATATGAGTAGGACTATAAAATTTTGAAATTGTTTAGTCTAAAACTACAAGTAATTTTAATAATTTTTAGAAAACATTAAAAGCTCTATGTTTATCTACCAATCTGTTCCAAAAATATTTTTTATATTAAGAACGCATAAATGAATATTCAAAAAGAACTTCATGTCTCTACCATCAAAAATGAAATACTTATCACTATAAATAATTAATAAAAATAACGTAAATCATGATTTTGCCGATTTTCCGCCATTTTTTTGGTAATTTTTTCTCAAAGGAAAATTTTTGAGAAATTCAAAAAATAAGCTAAATAATGTATTAACTATATGCAATTTTTTACTTTTAGTATACGTTGTTCGTTAATATTCGTTGGTTATCGCCTTATCGGATCATTATTTCTATTCGTAAAAGTGTCTTCAGATATAAAAAAAAAAACACCATTGTAAAACCAATACATTCCTCGCTACGCTTAGAGTCTAAAAGTATATTTTTCTTATACTTTATCACGAAAAGTATAATATTGATCTAACGGTCCAAAAACCATAACCATTTAAAGTTTTCATAGAAAGGAGGTACAATGAATATTGTATACAAAGTTAATAGTGTAACTTCGCTGTTATTTACCCGTTATTTAGCAAATGGTGTAATTTTCAAACTTTTTGAGTAATAACAAGTGTCAAATAGTTTATATATTAAACGTTCTATAAAATAATAATAATTACGTTATTATAGCTATTTTTGGAGCTTAATTTTTTTAAATAACTATAGTCGTGTTTCCGTATAGTAGAAAAAAGAACAACATTTTAAATAAAACTTAATATATTTTTCATTCGTTGAATATTATTTCTGATTTAATTTCGGTAACAGTATGATACAAAGGAATTTACTAAATATCAATGGATTGATGTAAATAATCTGTAAAAACGTAAAAAATGATTTATTTTAATAAATTTATAGCAATATGTTATTTTTTTAACTTAAAATAGTTGTTATTTAATGTGTTTACTCTTAACAACAATCGTCCTTTGAATTTTTAGAAATATATTAAAGTAATACACTATAGTCACAAGTTTCTAAAGAATTCTATGAAAGAACCTCAACATAAATATTCATCTTACGTCTTATAAATGTAATTCCTTCAAACCGGACATATTATTATTTATATTAAAATTTGTTTAATATAATATTTCCATTACGTGATGATATTAAATAAACGTATTATCTAATAAATTACATTATATTTTGTGAATACGATATTCTGGTAAAAATGACTAATATACATAATTTCTATAAATATATAATTAATTAATATTCCGTAAAATATATACAATCGTTACAAAACGTCTCTAATGTCTAATGTTCACTCTTTCGTGTGCGTTTTTATTAGCCATACATGGTATTATATTCGTTTAAACAATCTAATCAATTAGGTTTATATTCGAATAAATTATTATTATTATTTTTTTTTATATATATATATAATCTGGATATAATTCATTCGTGTTGGGAGCGATTCAACCGCTATTGATATTATTGATAATGAGATTGATAATAATATTACACAAAGGTGGTAGAGACAAGCCGAACGCACCACACTCCGCGTCGAGGGAGAGAAATCTCCGCTCGCGCTCTCTGACGGGTCTGATCGGTGTCAGAGTCTACCGACACCCCCTTCGCGTTTTCCAACGGCGCGCGGTGGTGGTAGTCCTGCTCATTATACCGAAGCGAAAACACGCTGTGCAATCTCCGCCGTCTCCGTCGAAGCCGCCGGTCCGCGCACAGTACACGCCACCACCGTCGCCGTTAGTGTTATCAAAATATCGGAATCCCATTTCCACGTGTCCTCGTGTGTCGATCGGTACATATTTATTCGTTTATTTCTTTCATATTCCACCGTCGTCTGTCTTACGGTTTTTCGCCTATCGATTCTCTCCGGACATACACGTTTTCCGTCGAATTTACGCGATTTTACATTTACGCTTCATCCCAAGCCGAAACGCCCGCGGGACATGTCTCACGTAGTCGATTAGCCACGGACGACTCAACGACGTACGAACGGTCGCCGGAACGCAACTTCGCCGGCGCTACCAGTCGCAAAATAATTATCACGACCCACACTAGTTCGCCCGACGCGACTGCGACCACCGTCACCACCGCAGCCGTCAATAGTGCTACCGTTTCGTCCGATCTGGTGGTAACCGGTTACCACGACCGCGGTACACGGCACGTGATCGCCAACACCGGTTGCGAATTGTGCGACATCGACGCTAACGCAGTAGTACTAACTGACGCCGCCGCCGCCGCCGCCGCCGCTACTGACGACGACTATACGATACAGCTTACGCCGCATCCGGCGACCGCGCCGCTGCAGCAGTGCACTTGTTACGCAACATTTACACCGGAATTACAGCAGCCGAGAAGACCTTCCGGACCCGTACGGTTACGTAGCAGTAGCTGCAGACTGGCCGTCAGAACGTTACCGTACCCGCCGCCACCACAGCCGACACAGACGATCTCGTTACCGCAACCGCAGTCATTGCCGATCGCCACCACGGTACCCCATTATCATCATCACCACCATCACCACCAGCAGCAACAACAGCAGCAGCTGACCAACGGACTTTGTCACTGTCGCGTCGCCACCGCCTTGGCCGTCAACCAACACAACCACCAGCAACAGCTATCCCATCAACAGATGCTATTCGTGCCGTTCTCAATGCCAGCCAACTACGGCAATCATATGGGGTGTCCAGGACCACAGTCGGCCACGGCTGGTGGCGGATCAGCGGCCGCAGCGGCCGCCGCAGCAGCAGCAGCCGCTGCCGCGGCAATGGCCTCGCTTTCCAACGGCGGAAATCCGAACGCGAACAGCCCGTCTGCCGCCATCTGCAACGGCAACGCGTCAACAGGTCTAAAGGTATGTCGGGTATATTTATAACCTAACCTGGTTCAAAATGAAAATTCTAAACTTTTACACACAATTTGTAATCAATAAATAAAATGTGAAATCATTCTTTTGGATAATCATAAATATTAAAATATTACATTAAAACATTCTTTTTTTAATCTAGTGAGAGTAACGCCAATATGATTTTTTGTCGAGATTTTTTTTCGACGTAAATTTCTTATACACTATCATTTGATTATAATATTATGTTCATTATATTATTTTTTTTTTCATAATAATAGAGAAATAAATATTAGATTTTGTATTTAATAACTGAAGAAAAATAATCTGAGACCACTTTTGTTTTTCTGCTAGCGTATAGATATTTTATATTTAATACACTCGATAAAATGGATAAACGGTAACCGCAGATTGATAGTTTTCCTCGGTCCTTCGAACACAAGATATAACGATCTAATATATCCGTTCTTTCATTAACTACAATCATTTGTAAACTAGATTTATTATTATTAGTTTTATTATTAGGTATAATAGTCAATGTGTGATTGAAACATTTTTGACATGACGCCAGGCGTATAATTCTAAATATAAGTTAAATTCTTTAATACCCGAGTATACAGCCAATGGTCGTAGATAACAATCATTTTCTGGATTCGCATGTCAGTCGACTACTTTTGTTTTTGTTTTTTTTTTCATTCGCGCAGAAGGTAATAAATTAGTATTTTTATCTCACGCGTTTCGACCAAATCAATTTCGTTAAATAATAATACAATACTACTAGTTAATCCGCAAACAACTGTATTTTTTATAAAAAACTTAACGCAAAAGTATTTTGAAACGTGTAATTTTACCTCGATTCCCATAATTGTATATTGTTCATTATGTATTGTATCACATAAAATAAAAACATATTTCGTAATAATATCGATATGATACACTAACCCATTCAATAAGTAATAATATATATATATATAATATTAGGTATCAGCATTGACCAAATTTTTATGTAGAATAAAATAGTAGTGCATATTGTATTTTATTTAGTATGTATTATGCATTGTGTGATTATACCAATGTATATCGTACATAGTATACCATGAAACCATAAATTATGGTTTATACCGTATTAATATATATTTTTATGGTTATAATAATGTATTATTCGAGAATAAAGAAACGATAATATATAGATAATTAACAAATAAATCAATTAACTGCCTAGGATGAAATATAATGTATTATATCATGTACGGTATATATTATATATACTTTTGTTGTATTACATGATCGTAAATATCAAGATAAAGGACGCCAGTGGTCTCAGGTAATATACAGAGTAATAAAAAAATGGTTTTTCGGTAAAAAACTAATATACGTTCCTATTGGTTTACTAAATTTCGACTACGGATAACCTGCGCAAAAATTTTACTAATTTATTCTCGTTATTTCACATATTAAATCGGATAAAAATATTTAACCTGAGATTATCGTGTATAATATTTTGATTTTTGAATCACGATTATGAATATAGTATTATTCTATGATGTTATAAAAATAACCCAATGTGCTTCCATTGAAATCGTACTCCGGCACATCAAAGTGGAACATATTATTATATTACCATTATGTTTCGCGAATACTATTTCTTCGGTCGCAGCGTTACTTTTTTCAAACTCTTTATGATGATTTTTTCGCAGCTTGTTCATGATGTTCTTTGACCGATATCGTGTTGGAGTGAAAAAAGTTTCAAAATCGAAGCATATTTTCTACGTTAGCCTTCCAGTCACCTCACTATATTATATTAAATATATCTACATAATAATATTGTAGAAACTTATAAGTAACAACTTCCGCAAAATCAACAAATAATCGGATTTTAAATAATACAATTATGTTAATTTTTAAACTAAAAATCATGCTATTTATCGATTATTAAAAATATAATACACTATAATAATGTTTAAATTAATGTAAAGTGTAAAACATTTTAACTATTAACTCGTTAACGCCATACTTTTGAATTATATATATATATATAACCAATATGATACGACGGACACATATCAAGACAATAATATAGAGATAATATAATCACGAGATTACATAACATTATTATATTTAGGAATCTGAAAATTATACACTGCACTCGTAATATGTTATTAACGTAACATAATATTATCGTTCTATCAGACTGATTGCACATTGCCATTTCAATGACGCACGCTGAAAGTCAAATTTAATTCAATTGCATGGTTAAAAGTCTCGAGTTTTTGTGTACAAACGTTTGTCTGGCACGTTTCGTATAAACCGGCGATAGTGGCGGAAATATGTATCTCGATCAGAACTTATAAGATTCTAAAAACTAGGTTTTAGACGACGTTGACAGATTAATTGAAAACCACTGGTATACCACCCTCCGACCATCACAGTTCATATCCTTGTCACGACGTACGTCCAAAATACATAACATCCGTAGATTAAGTAGAGTCACACTACGAATAATAGTTTATATTTTAATATTTTTTTATTCTCTTAATAGCCATGATAACAACAACGTACTAATTCGTTAAGGTGTTTTAATACGTAATAATACTTTAAAACGTCAATTCCGCAATTAAAATAAAATCCAAACATTTGTTGCTTATAAAAATATACTATAACATTAAAGTAGTGTTAAATTTACTTTTGAATTCAAAACAGAAAAAGTCTAACGCCCGTATAACTATATTTTAAATCTTAGAAGTTGTTTAAAACACAAAAATAAATTATTAAAATAATATATCGTGAAATATTGGTTTTAATACTTTACACGAATTAGGCAACAACTCAAAAAATTGATTATTATCGATTACAACAAAATTAAAATGATGAGATGTTTACTTTAGGAATTCTGTTTATCTTTCTCAGCAGAATTTGAACATTCCAATTAAATAAGTTTGACATTTCACCACATTATTGTCTTAAAATTCGTATATAATAACACACTGATATTTACTATTACATTTAAAAATATAATCTAAACACGATCTAAAATTTAATAGTTTTATTAAATAAATAAGCACTTAATCGTTATTTATCAAATCAGTTATTTAACAAATATAGATTACTTATATGATTTCAAGATATTATAATATTTTGCAACGGAAACAATAATTGTAATACAATACAAATAAAAAAACATGACTCTAAGTCTAAAAATGAAGTATTTCGATGTGTTGTCTGACCAAACTCATATGGTAACCGATCAATTTTCATTTATGAGAACTCGCATTCTAAATCAAAACTAATGTAAAATAATTCACTTTTCATTAAAAATATACGTAGTATAATTATTTTATAACTTATAAATGATAATATTTAAAAGTTCTATAAATAATATGTAACTTAATTAGGCATAAAAATAGTAACTTGATGTTATTTCTGTTTTTAAACAATTGAATAGGTAACTTAATTAATATAAATCTCAAACTAAAATCAATGTTTATTTATGTAACATAATTGGAAACATTTAATTACATACAATTTTAGAATAGATTATTATTATTACTGTTATTATGTATAATATTTATACCCACATATCAGTTTAGTAATAGTTTCACAATAATTTTATGGAAAAAAAATCGATTACAAAAATTATTATGCAATTAATATTATTTAAACTCGTTACTAACAATACATTTTAATCGAAAATATAATTTCAAATTCAAAATGCTTAATAGTTTAGATCGATTACCGGTGTTTTTGATAGGCTGTATTTGGATTGGATTCAGGTTTAAACATTTAAGCTCATTTATATATTTAATTATTACACAAATTGTAATAAAATATACTACATTTCTATAAAAATAAATTATTTCAGATAATATAATAGATAATACATAAAATAGAATTTATTTTCTTAATGATAAAAAATGCTTGGACTGTTATATATTATTTTGGTTGTATAATAAGTTTTAAAACTTATTTCTCAATATAGGTTATTTATAATTTATTATTAATAAGTTCTAACGACATAATATTGGATAATATTTTTTAAAATTATATTCCGCTTTATTGTCCAAATAAATTAGTTTTTGTTTTTTTATAAACTTTAAATGACCAAATCACTTTGAAATATTTTTAGTTTTTTGTATTTATTATAATAGATTCATCTTATTTTAATTTTTTTTTATAATAATGTCAATCTATTAATGTTTAAAAATAAACTTTTAATATTATAAAAAGTAAAAATTAAAAATTAAAATTGTATTTTATAATATAATATAATATTATAGTCCATTATCTGAAAACATTGGGGCGTTAATATGCATCAATCCAATGTTGGATTAGTTGTTTGCTAATTTTTATTATAATTAAGAATTTTAAGTTCAGATTGAAGAAGTAATTAGGAAAACTCATTTAAAAGTATATAAGTAATAAATAATTTCGTAATATCCCGTATAATTCTTCTAGAATTAACATTAAATTATTGCTCTCATCATTAGTAAATCGTTAGTCCGAAGTTAGACTTAGGAACGAACAAGTCATATATTATATTTATATGTGAATAATTTAAATTTGAGAACTACGAACGCAAAGAAAAAGTTGTATGATAATAAGTACGTATGCTAGATTACAGAGAAAGTCATTGCCAAATGCGTTGTTTAAAGCGATATTTTAAATGACTTAAAATTTTAAAATCATTAAATAAGTTAACTAATTAGGTTGATTAGGTTAGGTTTGTTTAGGTCCATAGTATGAATACCTAAATAAGGTTTTGTTATTGATTATAATTAGTCTGGATTAGAGTGATTGGGTATATGATTGTGACAATAAAATACAGTAAACAATCCAATACAAACACCCCAAATGGTCACGAAACAAAAATGGAAAAGCCATCAGAGTAAGTCGGCTGTTTTTATAGATGCTTCCAATCGAGTGTATTTTCATCTACATGCTTACAATCAACCGTTGTTTGGGTGGAATTCGTTTATATCTCACGATTGGGTATCGTCTAACGTCACATTATAACTAACCTGTGCGACGTGATACGGTGCCGGCAAAATTTATTGAAAACAACCGAATCGCCGAATGATTTGTTTTCGCGCGTTGTACTTGCGAACTACGACGAGACCACGACGACGACGACGACGTATGGTTTTATACGACCTAACAACGCCACGTAGAGTAGAACAATATATATTTTTCATAATGGTCTTTTCGGCTATCCACGCAACCGTCGCGTCGGCAGCCGTTAGATTTATGTTCTTTTCGGACAAAATTTATATCCAACGTCGACTCATTAGAAGAAGCCGTAATGAGCGTGTTTCGGTCCATTAACGCAGAGAGCACTCTTACACAGAGGACCCGGCTCCGGAATTAGGGTTGTCGTATATTATTATTATACACATATAGTTAGCCGCTCGTCCGGTAACCGCGTGATAACGGCGGCCGCGAGTCGACGGCGTCGACAGCGTCTTCGAGTGATGTCGGTGGAGAAAAAACGGTAGTATTATTATTATTTTACATCAACGAACAAGTTTTCCGTTCGATTTCGATGAAAGTTTTTTTTTTTCTTTTATGTTTTATTTCGGTTCAATGGACGAATAATAGAAATTCTTTGAAAACTTTTTGTACATACTTTTTCCTATACAAAAATACACGTTATTCTATAACATGTGATTCGTGGTTCACGTGGTCAAAAGTTAATATTATTTCATTATAGATCCAATCCAAAAATGCTCAGATGCAACATATTATTTGATGTTATTTTGAAAAACCCGAAAAACAATGAAAATATGTATAATTATTACACACTATTTTATATTATATATTATTTTAATATACGGTCTGATTACTTACTATGCTTATGGATAACGATTGAAAACGGTTTTTAAAATGTGTTTGAAAACATAAAATAATAATATAGTTTAGCACGCGGTGTACTTCACATTAGTCATAATATTCGAAAACAATTAAATTATTGCCAAATATATAAATTATAAATACATTTTTCTGAATTAAATATTAGAATAACCGTTATCATGGCACACAATATTCGACGAATAAACAGCACCCAAATCAGCAATAAAATATCATTGTTATAATAATAATTATTATTATTATTGCTAGACTAGTGTTATAATTATTATAATATTGTAATAAAGTATAATTTATGTATATTTATATTTAAATTTATGTGTATTTTATTTAATCGACTATAATCGAGTTAATCGACTATTTCAAACTCCGAATACTTGAACATGTCGACAGAGAAAATATTCTCTCTCCTTTTTCTCAAACTCGATAAAAAGCGACAAACAATGTCATCAATACCCGTCAATCGCACGCTGCCGTCGAAAATGACGAGGGGTTATTATTATTATTAAAAAGTTTCTATATTATTTTTCAACGCGTTAGCTCGTTTAAACATTTATTTAAATTAAATCATATAAATAATCGAGTGTTTCGCATAAATTTGTATAAAACATGATTGCAGAATATCATATATTATAAAAATAGAAAAAATTACATTGGTATTGAATCTTCCCAATTTGTTTTGTTCTCATCACTGTATATACAATAATTTTATCTATCATTTAGAAGCAAATGCTTAAAATATTTTATTATTATTTACTTTACGTAAAACCCATTGCTAAAGTTAAGTAAGTATTAAATTGTTATAATATATTCGGAAATAATATGAAATTATAAAATATGTGTAACGTTCTTATTAAATTGTAGAGATTTATTAATATACTTTATTTTTAGATATTTATATAACAGTAAATTATAAAATTGTATCGTTATTCCTTTATTAAAGACAGTATACATACTCCTTAAAAAGATCAACTAAAGTAATTTTCAACTTTTTAATGTTTCTACTTAATATTTAACTTAGAATTATAGTGAGAATATATTATCAAGTCGAGTAATAATTCTCTTCAGCATAAAACGGAATTTTTAATTTTTTTTTTTCATTTGTTTGAATGCAAAAGATTTTTATGTACAATATGTTTTATTGATTTATGTGCACGCATTGCTATTTTTATAGATTTAAAACCTTTTCCATATTGAAACTTGATACAGATTAATAAAAAATTATACTATGTTTATTATGGTTTAAAAATATATTAAAATTTTAGGTTTTTCATAAAACTGATTAAATAATTTTTAGTGAATACTAACTAACTAACTTGCATTAAATATTTTAAATACATAAATCTAATACAATTTTACATAAAAAATTGTATATGAAATAAAATAATATTTCGATATTAACTATTTATGATTAGGCAATTTCAATAGAGACACGCAGTAATGTAGTGAAATTGCGTATACATCACGCCGTGTCTGTTTTAATCTAATAAATGGGTAATAATAATTATTTGATTAATAATAATTTGTTTTGTTGTCCACGTAAAATAATTATGTTATTTCGTTAAAGATTTAATTTAATTTTATATAAACGGTTTAGTTTTAGTTAAAACTTAATTATGAATTTATATTTTCACCAATTAAAATTTAGTTTTTAAATCATCTAAATGGATGAATTTCGTATTTTTGACGAAACAACGATGTTTAAATCTCTCGGAGACGATATTAATGATTGAACTTGAATATGAATTTTTTGTTCATACAATTCTCCTCATAAAATTACTTTGGTTAAAAATCAAAATAATAAAATATATTAATACTACAACATTTTAAATTATAAATATCAAATTATTTTTTCTATCATTAAACGATAAAAACACATTTGCAACCAAATTTTATTTAATATTCCAGTCACATAATTTAAACGTAACATAAATAATACACGTGTTTTTTTTTTTTTTTGCTTCTTCTATAAACCTTTTTTAAAATATATCGTCCACATGTTTCCACACGATTATTGCTTTACTCGTATAATATAGTATCGAATTATTATTAAGCGTAATATTGTGTTAACTTTTCGTACTAACCGTATGTTAAATGAAATTTTGCATTTTTATATGGTTTACAGTTGAATCACAGTATTAAATATGATGTCCCACGGTATAATTTAACTATTATATTTTAATCCAAATATAAATACAAAATGAATTCTATTAGGTTCAATCTGTATGACTTATGTACTTAATATATTGTGTTCAGTAGAGATTGATACATAAGCGAATGCCATAACTATACGTTAATATAATGTAAATTCAATATTTTAGTTTTCAAGTATATATTTATAATATATTTCCATTTTAAATATAAGTACAACAAAACATAAAATCATAAAAACTTTTAAAATCATAGAAGAAAACGAAAACGCCGTGTGCATTCTACTATAATGGTGGAGAAAATTCAGACGCGTTATGTTATTATTAAAACGATCTCGTTGTAAATTTTGAACGCGACGCCGACGGCGGCGGTACGTAAATTTTCATTAAACGACACCCACAGCAGCTACCAAAATACAATATAAAACGAGATGTTAAACCTTATTTGATTGTGTAATACTATTATATACTGTTGGTTTTGTTTGCCGTCCGGACGCGATATTGCGAGAAAATTCGATATTTCGGATCCACACGAAACGGCGTGATCGTATTATATTATTGTTATACGGTTCCGTCAAAACTGGGTAAAAGTTACACAGACGGGTTTTGCGAGTCTGTCGTCGGTCAGCCGGAAGAAATCGGCGATTCGCCAACGACAATATAATTGGTCGTGTAATAAATCCTTCGCTTTTCGCCCGACTATCATTCAATAATAATAACACAATAATATGTAACATTATTATTATTGAACCGTTGTCGTCCGTTCGTTATACCGTTACGGTCCGACGGAATATCAAACGAGACTGTTAACACTTTTATTTTTCCCCCACGTCTTTTACGGTACTATTATTCAGATTTGTATTTCCTTTATTCACAAGACGATATGGATGAAAAAAACAAAAACAAAACGTAATAGATTATAATTTAACAAACATTAAGTACTGTTCCACGTTAACAATGACGATAAAAATTAGTTGGTTTTGTACAGCACAGTATTGATTATGATTTCATATTAATATGTATATTTTTTGTATTGATGATAAAAAGTAAAACAATCGTCGGACTTTAAGTTAAACATTATTTACTATTTAATTGAAAACAACTAATTAATAAATCATATTATAACATTCATTATTTTAATGTTATATCATAATAGTTTGTTGATAATCGTGGCACATATTTCACCATTAATGTGATTTTCTACTTTAAGTTTTATCACTAGTAACAGTATTACAGTATAGTTTATTTTATATATCTATGGTTAGAATATTATATTTTCAACAGAAATACTCCACTTGATTGCGATTTTTTAGAAAATGTATAACAAAAAAACTAACATTAAATAAAATATTTTATCTACAAATGTAGAAGTCACTGCTATCCATTTCGCACAATGGAAAAAAAAGTCAAATAGTCGGAAAACCATGTTAAACATTAATTTAATATTTATTGATTAAATAATAATATATAAGTATTAACAATGTTTAAATAAAATAAAATAATTATTTGTATCATGTATAAATATTAAAAAATGAAAATAATATCGTACCTATTGTATATATATATATATAAATAATAATATTCAAACCACAATAATTATTTTTTTAGTAATAAGATTAACAAATATTCTCATGATTTGTTTAACATTATTCAATATTGGATATTATTAATCTATTGAACTAAAAATATGTAATAAATTTTAAAATTAAAAATAATGAATAATCGTTTAAAGAAAATAATCATAACATCATAATTCATAATTCATAACATTAAGTAAACAGTAATATAAAGTATGAGTATGTATCTAATATGAATAATTAGTTAACTTAGATTTGAATAATGTTCCATTATTTATTTCGATATATCGTTTAACAATGTATTATTTTTTAATGAAACACATTTTTTTTTTCAAATATTATTTATTAAAAAAAAAAAAAATCAGTAAACTTATTCATAATGTTTTATTTCTTATTCCGTCCCAGTAATTTATATTTCATTTATGTAAAACAATCCTTTTAAACCCAATAGCTTCGGGCATTCAATAAATAATCCAGTTTTTTTATTAAAATAAATATATGTGTATGAAGATAAACTAAAAATGAGAGATATTAATAATGTACACAACAATATTTAACAGTTATTATTATTATTTTTTACAGTGGTATATTGTATATAAAAAATATATTTGTTTGTATGTATAAAAATATATTTCTAAAACAAAAGTGCTTTTTATTCATAACTTTTGTTCCACGAGAAAACTATCAAAAAAAGTATATTAATATAAAAATTACAAATAATAAAATGCACTAAATACATTATAGGCATGCTTTATTTATAGATGAAACAAAATATTGGTTCATAAATATATGACAATTAGTTGATTACGTTGATTTTATTTTATTTATAAATGGAAATTTTAAAAATATCAACAAAATAATAAACGTTTATTTCAATGAAAATATTCGATATACTTTTTATTGTGTGAGCAATAAATAATAAATATTACTACCTACTACAAGAACTATAAAACATATATTTCATCGATCTAAATAACATGTTTATGTTTTCATATACAATTTGTTTTATTTTTTTAAATTTAATAAAATTTAAATTGTTTAATATTTTATAGATATTTTATATTATAATATCGTGTTATTCCTTTTGCACGCATTGAATCAAATATTATAACTACATTAAATATTGTTACCACAAATTTAAATTTATTCAAAGAATTTTTGTATGCAAAACACATTGTAAATTATCGTCATACGTGTCTAGAAATTGTGTTAACTCTTAGTTTCATGCGATAAAAAGAAAAACTTACATAGGTATTATGTAGATAAAAGTTTTTATTGTTTTTACTCACGATTACAATAATTTAAAATCGTTAAGTATTCAATACATCAAAATCAAATAGGCAAAGGTAACGCGGAAAATATTGTTTTTGTTTATACTTGTATCGTAGATATAACGTCATACTAAAATCGTTTGAAGTCACACATCATGGACATGATTTTTAAACAGTGTTATGTTAAAATAATATTTTTGGACGGATTTATATTTTTCTTTTGAACAACGTAGTGCGGTTTTATTCCTACACGTGAAGTACAAAAAGAACGATCGCGAACGCTCACCGCAAAAATAATAAATATATATAAATAACATGTACTCAAAAACTGAATATTACCGCGCGTATACGTGACAGAGATAATACTACATTATACAATATAGATGTGAGCCATAATTTAATAACCGTAGTGAAAAGCTGAAAGGGTTTAACGACTGAAAATGTTATAATATTTATGTCTTTATTACGTTGTGCGCGTTGGTTCCGATTGAAATAATTAAAAAACATAAAAAAAACAATAATGAGACCGCGATAAGACTACATTGAAATGCCTTTTTTCCGAATAATATTATTATTTCAGTGTATCGTGCATTGTAGGGCACAAACCAGTCGTCACGATACGTTTTTGCGCTTATATTCGTTATTATCATTATTTAATTCATCACCGTAATTTATGATACGTTCGACGTGCGTATATAAAAAGTATAAAATAAAATATAACATGTTGAATACGTTAAAACGTATTGAAATGTCATGAAAAACCGAGATGTCATTAGATAAACTCGAGTATATTTTACCTTTTCTGCGATACCCACACGCCCGCTCCCGATGGTCTGAGCCGTTTCTGGTATATACGTGGTTACCACCGCTGCGTTTCACCGCGTCTCTCGTCTCCGTTGACGTGGTCGTCGTGCTACGATCGTCGGTTTTAACATTTTTCCCGGGAGACGCGACCCAGAAAAAAAATCGTCACAAGATTAATATCCAAAAGTTTACTTCGGTCAGGTGTCCCACATCCCCCGGGAAAGCTCGTGGCGATGATGCGAAATCCGCCGACTTTCATACAAAACGTCTGAGATTAAATGGATCCGCATGGTATGTGGTCTTGCCGGATTGTTTTCCGACGTCCTGCGAAAACACATTATACAATTGTAATACGTTTTCCTTTTTGCAATAAGCCGAACGCATTGGGCGGTTAAATTCTCACGATATTTTTATATCATTGTTCGGTTTTTCGCTAAAAACTAAGCGTATAATTATACATTTTCTAGAAATTCGCACGTGCACATTACGACTAAGAGAAATACAGAAATCGTACTTAAATATTATATTTTAATGTCAAACGCTACTGAAATCCAATAATCATAATAATAATTATATTATTATACGGACTTTTACAATATAATATTACATTTTATGGAATTCAATTTTTTATCAAATTAGAATTTGAATTATTCATTACGGAGTCATGCATATCAAGTAAATATATGATATTATTATTTAAATATTATAATTTACAAACATGATATTTAATTTTGTGATTACGCCTATGGTATATGACATATTATAATATATATATAAAAAAAAATTATTTATGAGATGATAAATTATATGACAATATTTTATGACAAAAAACTTGTAGTTCTTCGCAATTATTTTTTTTTCCTTATTTAATACGTATATAGTTTTATTATAATCATCATGTTGGAATGATGATGAAGATATTTCCATTTGAAAGCAATTTTCATAATTGAGTATTGACTTAATGTTTACTGTTCATAATCTATCAAATAAATACTCAACTTGTTCATTTCTACTATGATATGAACTTCAAATTAAACTAAGACTTATGATACTTAGGTTACGAAACATACCTAAATATTTTGTGATGCTCTGTGTATTTTTCACTAATTCCAAATTTTTGATTCTTTTTGAGAGGTGCAACTTGTGCTCAAACAGCAAATTAATAATTTTAAATAGTATTTTTTTACCATAAGTAATTTGTACAATAAATTGCTAATATTTATATTGTAATAAATTTTGATGTATGCCGCTTTGATGATTAGAGTGCTAGGTAAATATCATACTTTATATGTCAATCTGCTGATATTAAATAAGATACATCGAACTTTACTATTTCAATTTTTTTTCCACATTTTACACAGCGTTACTTAACCTAAATTTCTTAAACTTACCACTAGAATAATTATAGATAATTACTATTGTTATTTAATAATTTATAGTCATAATCGTTTTACTAAATTAAATTTTCGTGAATTTGTCATTGTCTGAAACTGTTACCCAAGGAGCTGCTGCGATCATTGATGTTCTTGTATTACCGTTTTTCCCACTGATTTCATTAGTTATTTCTTTTTAATGATTACCCAAATGTTTTCAGTGAAAAATCGAAATTTTTTATTTTAATATCTTGAATTACTACGTAAATGGAATTGCTTGGATAGATCAGATCGGTTGTGACGGTTAATTAGTTGATCGAACAATTCACAAACGATACGAACGAATAATATTAACGTTTATTGACTGCTGATCAACATTTGAAAAAAATGAATTGTATATATTTATTGCAATAAATAAATTTATGACAAAAATAACAATTACAAATAAAATGGCGATTACTGATTCTCTAGTTGATAATATTCTCGTTGCCATTGAAAAAGTATCCAGCCCCATGGATTGGATGACGACGTTGACGTTTTGTATCCCCCGGGGAGATAAGCAGTGTAGTATAGTGTCGGTTATTATGTATTGCACGTGCGCTCTCTGCGGAGGGTAATGGAATTGTTACCCGGAAACTGTGCTGTACCAACGAATGCTATTAGGCAGATGAAGGCAGGGTGATAGAGAATGATTAATTTGACCGACCACCCAACCCCGAAACACAGTACTTTTTCGACAAAACTCGCGGGATACGAACTTAAAATGCAAATCGATCTCGTCGAATTCGTCGAATTCGTCATACAAAAACGACCCACATTCTCCTCTAATCACCACCTCACCCAACATCACCGGTTACCGATGAACACATCGGTTAGGCACCACAGCATAACGACAACAACAATAATAAAAATAATAATATGAATATGAATATGAATATGAATTATGAGCGTACGTGTCAGTGTCGACGCAAAATAATAATAATTATTATTACAAAATACGCTTACCAGCCGAAATTCTCGTGTTTTAATAATAAAAAAAGGGGAAATTATGTCCAAATGTCATGATATTATTTGTTTTACGAAATTTCGATGACTTTCGTTTAATTAAAGACATAATTTACTATGTGAACTTGCATATTTCTTTGAAAAATTTTATTCTAAATGATAAAATATTTTGCGTATCACGAATGAATATAATATTTTAAAAAATGAAGGCCATTATGTTTCTACGCTGGATATTATTCTAATATAATTGTTGCCCCTCCACCAATATTAATGTAAAAAGGTGATAAATCGGAGGATTATTTCCAGTTAAATCGATTTTATTATAATCTGTAATTTCAGTCATATTAAACGCTTAAATAAATTTAACAATTAATATTTTTCTCTGATATCGTCTTGATAATAAGAATACAATTTAAATTTGTTCATAGATAATTTGAAATATTAACTAAAATGTAATATAATTTGCTTATAATTATAGATTATTATTAATAACTTATTATATAATTTAGGACTCTCCAATTTAACTTTTTCTAATAGTATGATTAGATCAGTATTAAAAAGAAAATGTAACGTTATAATTTAACCACTGAACCTATTAGATTTAATTATCATACCTACTAAAATTTATTTTACTCAAATATTTTCCATTTATTTTTACTTATTCAACTCCATTGTAATAATATGCATACCAAAGAGATTATTGGATGAATATTATTTGTATTAATTACTAAAATTGTTTAATAATATTATGTTCACATATATTATATCTTTTCTTTAGATATTATGGGATAAACAATAATAAAAATAAACAAAAGTATAATACGCATATAAATATTTTACTAACCATAATATAGGAGTATATTCATTTGCTATTAATATTTTTAACCATAAATTAATATTAAACCTATTATTTTAATAAGATTTTTATAAACTAGAAACGTTTTATGTTTATTATTTTATGTTTGTAACATTAAATATAAAATTATTGTTTCCGTTACAATTTTTTGAAATAATATATCATTTAAAAACATTTCCGTTGCGTTTATCAAGTCGATGACGGATATAAACGATTTATAATATTTTAAAACAAGCTTTGAACACAATATCGTGTGCATTATAATGGATATAGTTGTGAAATTGAATCCTAAAAAAATATTATGTAAAACGATCAAAAGAAATCGCCTAACAAAAAAATACCAACGACGTTAATAATAAGTTACTTGTTATATATATACTGTAACTATATGCGTATCGTATCTTTAATTATTACAACGAAAATAATAATAATTATTATCACGATCATAATTACAACACTACACATAATATAACACCAGATCGGTACTCTTTGATGTCTTCTGAGGGCTGTCAACCCTATCCAGCAAGAACTCCAATTAGTGCCAAAAATCTCGGTATTTCGGATAACTACATTTTTTATTCTTGCCAATATATTATAATGAATTGGTTTTTATTTTCAAAGTAAGCACTTATTAGTGATATATATATATATATATATATATATATATTTAAATCGTCTAAAACGTTATAATCTTGTAATAATAGTTTCCCATTATGAGTACATAATATTCACTATTCTGTATTTATACATTTTTAAAAATAAATTGTATTATTTAGCTATGATCAAATCAATCTGTAAGAAATTTAATGGAATGTGTTTTATATTATAATTACAATAAATTAGACCATGTTTGTTTTAATTAAATAATAATTAAGGTTAGACATAAACTAGTTATTTTTTTAAACATTGTATTTCAACTTGACAAGTTAAAATTAATATAAAATACCGAGCATTTTTCACTTAATTATTTTTTTTTAAAGTTGAGTTAAATAATATAGTTCTTTTAGAAAATAAATTATTATGTATTTAATTTAACTTCTATACAATATACCTATATGTAAGTTTACAAAAAATTATAATTACAATTAAAAGTTAAACAAAAAAGTATAATTTGTTTTAAATTAAATTATATAATTTATTCATTTTGTTTAACTATTTAACTAAGTTATTTTACTTATATTTACATTTATCTTATATAAGTTAATATATAACTTAATCATTTTTAGGATAACTGAAATCAATGTGTTAAAAAATTAGGTAACTTTCTGAGTCTTGCTTGAACGACAATCGATTTTTTATGTTGAATGTGCAACTAAAATCCTCTACATAAGTAATAACTGTAACTATCTATATGGTGGATGAACATAAAAGTGTGTAATTATTATAGTTTTATGGGTACATAACAGAAAAATACACGATTTATCTTAGGTTTTTTTTAGTTGTTTTAATTTTTTATACTTTTAAAACTATTTGTTTATGAATATAAATTATATTTTTATAACTCTACTGAAGGAACCGATTGGATTTTTATTGGACCTGGATTAAAAAATGTTTTTTTAATTAATTTATAATGAAAAAATCAATTAAAAGTCCATATTATATTTAATTAAATGGTATTTGTACAATAAATACTTAGACGGTTTTTAATAAATAAATAAATAAATAAATCAGCCTTAAAATACATTAATTATATTTATGATTCCACTTTTGACATTGTGTGCGTTTTGAAATATATGTAAATATTTGTATTGATAACAAAATAATAATTATTTTGTTTGAACACGACGTTGTCGTAACGAGTCATAATAATATTATATTTAGACTTTTCCGTGTACATTTAAATTAAAAAACAACCTAACCTAACATTATATGTAACAGTGTAACAGTGTAACAGCTGCAATCGCGAGTATTTTGGAAATCAAATATTTAACTCGCATACAGCTTATTGTTATTTGCGTGAGTTTTAAACTGCAGGGTATTATAACTTATAAGTAATAACCACCTCGTGGAACTATTATTTGTTCTTAGTTTTTAGTACAATTAATAAGGTTTGCACAAATTTTATATCGGCTTTTCTCGAGAACGCTTACATCAGTTGTTAATAATTCCCATACCAGTGAACGGGTTTCCTCTTTTTAAAGGTGTTTAAACGTCTAAAACGTTTATAACTTAACACATAATTTATTTAAAAGACCTAAGTTTGACATTTGCACGTTTATAACGCATTGTTCACGTCGACTTTAACAATTTTAAATGAATAGATTTGTACCTATTTCGACCATTTATTGTTTTATACTTATTGAGTTAAGTTAGGCAAACCAAATTTCCATTTTGATACATACTCTTGTCTTTTCATGTATCATTTGTGAATAAAATGAATATTCTTTTTTTATTCTATAACAATTATACATATATTCGTCGTTTCGTAAATATTTGTCAATGTTTTTCGAAAACATTAATTCTGTGTAAGATAAGCGTATAATATTTTCAGCTTAATTATTACCTATATTATTATATATTATCTAAATATATAATATATCCTTAGAAAATAAATTAATGCATAAAAATACTTAAATTACTATCATAACCAAATTCTAGTAGTTATATCTGATAGACATATAACGGTTTTTTTAAAAAAATAATTGAATTGAAAAGTTACAAATGATAAATTCTTGTTCGGTAAACTACTTTTTCCCACCTATTTAAAATTATTTGTTATCTAATTATTAATTGACAGAGTTTTTCGTACATTCTGTTGTACACACCAAATAACTTATAACTTATTTCGATCTTTTCAAATAATTCTTACAATAAAAATAATATTAATAGGTACTCTTCAACCACGTATAGAATACATAACAAAAACTTTATATTATTATCTTTCGTACACCAAACGAATAATGTTTTATTTTATATTTTAGTAGGCGTGTTGATAAGTAGAATAATATTCACTGAACTTTCCGTGATTCAAACAACAACAATAATTACAGTGGGAAGGTTGACGAGGAATTTAGACGATTGTAATCTGAAATTGTACAGGCTTTTTATTATTATTTATTTTATTTTAACATCGAGTTTACATACGTAGGTACATATATTGGAAGAATAAGAACTATACCGTATGCTATTATATGTATATTTTTTTATTTTTCTAACCTTACTTTTTTATTCGTTTCGTCATCCACACATACACAAATGTGCTGGATGCCTAAAAATTTGATAGCAATAAAATCAGTTTTTATTGCACGGAGTCACGCTAATAGTACGTACGGAATTTAATAGAGTGGATAGATGAAATTAAGAATTGGAATAAGGGGGGAAAAATATATACATTTTGAGCTTAACATTGCTGAACTAATCAGATTGGATTCGAAATCCTGTGTGGGTCGTAAATACTTATTAAATCAGGTTTACGTGCGGTTTGGTTATTTGTATTTATCTTTTCACTATGATATGTCCAGGTGAGGTCACACGATTTCGGATATGTATAGGAGATAGGTATGTTATATATAGAATTCTTAGTCTAAAACCTCATTCTGTGTGTGTTCACTGCTTTGACTGACATCATGGTACCGATGGAAAACATGCTGTTCCTTAACCTTTTTTAATAAAAACATTATAATTAGATAGAAGAAATCAAAAATGAGATATTTCTTCACATTTTTAAATATGTTTTAATAAAATAATATTATCTTTTAGGAAAAGCATTAATTTATACTTGATACACCATAGTTTGTTTTTTAAGTACTTTTTTATATGTTAATTAAGGTATACTAAACCAAACTTCTGTAGTTAGTTAAGTTCGGTTGTAATACTTTGGAACCCTGGAATATAGACCAAAATGTATATCTTAATCTACATGCGTTACCTTAAACTAAATATTCTACTCATTTTTATCTTTGTCCTATAATACAACCAGTGCTATTTCTTATCAGTGATGATTCGGATTTTTTATTACGTTATAACAGATAAACATTATAGATACTTATATAAAATCTTGAGCTTTTTATAGTAATATTCTTGATGGAAAAAAGTAAAAGTTAGATCTACTGATTGAAATCTTACTGGTAAAATGTCGAATAAACAAAATGTCGAATTATTGTAATGCAATATTATAATTCTATTTCAAATGGTCGAATTATAGTAAACACACAATTTACGACAAAACAGGATGGCGTATTACGAATTTATAATTCCGCCAGCATATCAGGCACATCAAATTCGATGATACGGTATAATATAATACATTGGTGTATGTTTTATGCACTACCGTAAATTTCAATCAGCTTGTGAACGTATAAGAACATTTTGTTTTGAACATATTTTATTGACACATATCATGCGTGAAATTCCACGTAACCGGAATGCTTAATTCGTCTTGTATACAAAGTTATACAAATCTTGCAGAATTTCATTCGATATTTTAAATTATTTTACGAGAAATTGCCTCTGATGTAGTCGATTTTACAATAATATTATGTTATTACAATTTACCATCTTGGTGTATTCACATGAATTCGACATTGTTACTACGTAGTTTCGTTAGGAAACATGGAGCCCTTAGACTGAATAAAATTCGATTGTTGTAATTCTCTTGCGATCGCCAACACTGTATAAGTTACATAATATGTAATAATCAATGTTTTGCTATAATAATTATCAAAATTAATAGATCTTAATGAAAGGTTAGATTAGGTTAACGTGAATCTTAAATGAAAAAAAATATATAAATTTTATATTATTCCCTTAATATTTATTTTTAATAATTTTTATTTTTTTATACCTAATAACATTGCAAGTAGCAACATTTTTGTTGATAACGATGAAAATATCATGTTTTTGTGACCGCCATCATTGCCATCTACGCGTGTATATATCTATACTATACCCATTGCTATGGTACTAAAAAAAATTATGTTTCTTTACTGTCCTTTATGGCTCCTATGTGGCCACACTCACGCTCAAAATTACGAGAACATTATAAACGAAGGAAAAAATATAAATAAAAAAATACAAACACGGTGATGGCAATTTTTTAATATCACTTTTACTCTTTTTTCGAAAGAGGCGTCGAATGTCCTCGTGGCTTTCTAGTGCATAATAAAATATATAACTAGTCACCGTACATACCCATACAATAATATATCGACATGTGTGACCGTGACTACCGCCGGACACGGTTACCACCATCAAAATGGCGGATTTCCGTAATTATTTTTTCTGTTTATCCATTTTGCATCTTTCGTATAAATTATAATTATAAACCTACCGGATTTAATAGATATTTCAACTTTTTTTTGTCATCAGATTAAATTCAATTTGATTAAAATTAAATGAAATCTGATCCAATATTTCCACATAGTTGACTTGTTGCAGTCTTCCTATTTAATTTTGAGTTATATTTTTCTAATTTTGTATTATTTACGTAGGTAGGTTAATGTACAGATTATATTTCATTGCTAATTTTAAAATATAAAAATAACTACGTTATTATAGATTTTAATATATTGTGTAGATATCTAAAGAGTAGAAAGGCATTAAATAAGAACAAAATTATGGATTTAAAGCAATTTAACTTACTCTGAGATTATGATATTTTAATGATCAATTTAAAATGTTACACTATTTTTTTTTTTTTTAATTATGCACATTGAATTATATATATTTAGTGATAAAAAGATTTTAAAGTTTTTCAAAGATATTGAATGATCAATATCATTAAATAAACATATTTTCAGTAATATAATTTTAAAGAAAACAATTTAGAAATGTGCATAATTATTATACGTTTATTTCAGAAAAATATATTAATTAAATACTTAAAATTATCTTATCTATTTTATAATTTGTGAACGTCCGTTATCTTAAAAAGGTTATTTAATTAAATAATTTATAATAATAATTTTTTGAATATTTTTAAAATAATTTATAATTTATTATTATTATTATTATATTATTTATAATTTTATTGCTTGTATTAATTATGCTTTATTAATTATAGCTTATTATTAGGTCTTTAATTTTAATATTCCGTCAAGAATCGAAGACGTATAAAAATGACAGCAAATAGTTGTCCATTTTCGAATTTTTTTGTTTCGAATTGAATAATAATATTCGACACATATATGTTCTCACATCTATATGAAAAACACTCAACAATGCATTGTAGTAAAAAAAAAAAAAAAAAAAAAAATTGTAGCTGAAAACTAACACGTCTAACATGAAGTCAAACTTAATATTGATTAAAAAAAAAAAAAACAAATGTAAATAGTAAAGTTTTTTTTAATGAATTTGAACAAATACGTTAGTTACAACAATATTTAGATCTTATTGTAAAAAAATTGATTTTGTTATATTTTTTTGGTAATGGACTACATTTAGTGATAAAATACTGTATGTTCATTACTAACTATTTGATGCATTAATAAAGTTAACGATATATATATATATATATATATATATATAAATCTCTTAATAATACCTTGATGAGAGTGTATAAATCTAGCGAAAATCAATAATTATAAATCGATCCACATAATCATTAATTTTCAACTTTAATATTTTTTTATCAATTTACTAATCTACTAAATAAACATAAAGTGCTAAAATATTTAACAAATAGATTTTGGTCTTATTTCCAAAATAATCTAAATACGTTCTTGCCGAATACTAAACTATAATAATACATTATATATGCATCTTAATATCAAAATATTAAAGAACAAGTACAAAATTGTATGTCCATATTTTTGAGAATATTAATTTAAAAAAAAAAATGCGACTGCTGCATAACCGACTTCGTGGTAACGCGCTTACGACCACGGTAGAGGTATATTTTCATGAGGGTTCCATTAAAATATTTTACCGTGGTATAAAACATTTGATGGGACGCGTAAATGCCAGATCATTTATGGGTTTTACAACTAATATTTATTATTTATCGTACTTTTTCCCGTTAAAGCTATGACCTTATAATTTAAACTAATATATTTGCAACTGACAGTACTATACTAGTAAACTATTATGTTATCGTGTATGGGCGAAGAAAATAAATCTAACAATCGCAAAACAAAAAAACATCCCTACGATGTCTATTCGATCGATATAAAATATTATACTTTATACATTTTACCGATAATTTATAATGTATTAGTTCGCTCATAAAACATGATAATTTTAAATTCGTATTTAATATTGACTATGTATAAGTTTTCGCCGATGAAAAGCATATAATAGTTATAATTTCTTAATTATTATTCACAATAATCAATAATATAATAATGAATAATAATATTATGGTAATAATTCTACGTATATAATTTCAAATTTAAATCGGTTTACGTAATATAAATGTTTAATTAATATAGTGTACGGTAGTTATTGTCTGATATTTTAGTAAAATGTTCGTACCTAATGAAATAATAATTCACTTCAAAGTCATAACGTTTCAATTAAAATCACTCACATGATTCTTCCACCAAATATAATATAATAATAAACAGTTAGGAAAATGTTGTTTTAAAGTTAATCAAATAGTTTACTGGACTAATTATCACATATACTAAATATGCGTGCACAAACAATATATTATTATAATTATAACGAACAAATAATGTGATCTGCATAAGTTTAGTTTCATTTGTAATGCTGATAAATATACCAATAAGATTTTCTATCCCGTTACGTTAATTAAAATAAACACAATAGCGATAAATAATTGTATCACTTTGCCATAATACCGAAGTCGAGTTTCTTTGAAAATGTTACATTATATTATCACCCGACGTAATCGTGATAATGATAACAAACTATACAAAACAATTTAGTTGTCAGTTAAATGCGTTCGAACCGTACACGCTGACGACAATAGTATATTATTAATGATAACTGATGATTTATAAAATTATATTGGTTTATCGGAATAGATATTATAGATAATGAAAACGTACAAAAAACACGGGTGTATAATAACAGACGATGCTGAGTGAAAAGTTTTGCAAGTTATTTTAATTATGTCTCTTATAAATAATATATTTACCCAGTTCATCCCGCTGTAGAAGTTTGACTATAGTAAACACGACGGGCGGGCGGCCAAAAGAAACAAAGAGAGATAGTCGGTAGAAAATATGCCAAGTACAGCGTGACAATGCATGAGAGAGGGAATGATGGAGAGATGAACGGAGGGATACAGAGTGACAAATAGGGATAAAACTACTTTTTACTTCCGTTCGTACGGTCACAGAAGAAAGTTTTTAGACTTTTTTTTTTAAATGTTCTCTTCTGTATTATATTATTATTATTATTTCTGTACAGACACAATGATAGACGGAGAAAGATTGAGAAAGAAAGACATACACAGAGAGAGAGAGAGAGAGAGAGAAAATTTCTCCTGCCAGAATAACAAAAACAATTGTACTCCGGGAGCTTGATTAACGGGATTTTTTTTTGTCCTTTATTTTCTCTTTTTAGCTCATATAGCCGTTGGGTTTGTAACTTTATTGTCGCTGTCGACCGGAACTCCGCGAAGAATATTTCTTGGGTGAACGTCGCTAAATACACGTTAGCGGTATCCGAATAAACGTCGAGCTGCTTACAAATCTATTTTGGAAATGCGCGAAATTTCTAGTTTATTTTCTGGCGTACGAAATATCGACCGCGTAAACGAATCCTTCCCCAAATCCGTTAAGGAAACGACGCGAGTCCGTATAGATTACATACTATTATTATCATTTCCACAATTTATAAACAAGCGTCTTGCGAATTCCGGCCTCTATTTATAAAATAAATCTGGCCTTTAACGCATTAAATATAGTCAGATATTATCGTTTTGATTTTGAAAAAAACAAACAATTATTAGAAATTACTTCTGAATCTAGCCAATATAAATGTACTCAAATAATAGTGAAAAAATTAGATCTGAGATACCCTGTATAGTGCTGAAACTACTTGACTTTCTAAATTTTTCCTTTAAACTATTAATTTTATTTCACTGTTTTATATATTTCTCATATGATCGTCAATTAATTCTAAATTATTTATTTAACATACAATAAAAGAATTTAGATAAAAGAATCATTTAAGAATTTAAGTTTAAATTCATTAAAATTAAATAATATATGTGCCTAATAAAATGTATATACTAGTAGTTAACTACTTGTATTACTCAACCATAACTAGGAAGATTTTACACTTTACTTTAAATATTTTAATTTGTATTTTACCTTCATAATATGAACATTTTAATGATGTATGGGAATTTGAAGAGGATTTATTATGTATTTCCAATTAAATATGATATTTTAAAATAATTTATAATATATATAAGACATTTATACTCATTTGATATTAATTATAACCTGTGATTCATAATTTGAAGTTTCACATGAAAATTTTAGTATAATATTAGTGCATAATATTTATGTCTGGTATAGTTGATTTGATAAAGACGTGTTAGAATGGGTTGATAAAATTGATAGTTTTTTATAATTACCGTCAATTTTAATAAGTGTGTATATAACTTTCTCGATTGATTGTAGATTCTGGAATTGATGATAAAGAAGTATAAAAGGTATGAGTTGAGTTAATGGTAATTGTAAATCATGATAATTGTTAGTATTATATTTATTTTGAACAGGTTTAGTATAAAGTTAATTTATGTAAGTCGATGTGTCAAAAAAAAATTACAACATTAATTTATGCTGTAGTAAAAATATATAATATTATTTAATTAGGTATGGCTAATATATTCCTAGTTCGATGTTATCGCTACACTCCGAGATTTTTTTTTTAATTACTTACCACTGTAAGAATATCATTTAAACAATTTTTAAAAAAACATAATTTGTATAAAATTATAAATTAAAATTAATATGGATTTTGTTTGTTTATTAAAAAATTATAATACTTATAAATTTATAACAAATAAGACATTTTTGAACCTCGAGAGACAAAATTTTTGTAATTCTAATGATGAGTATTAAAACATTAAAAACGTATTAAATGTGTTATTTATAGCAATAAAATATAATATAAATGTTATTTATTTAGGCTTTAAAAGCAATAATATGTCATAAAATTAATGGAACAAAACAGTGGTAGATCAAGCGCATGATAACGTGGGGGGGCTGACTATAATTTATTTTTATATTATGGGAACTTTATATTAAGGAAAATTCAAAATAATAATATTTATTAAAAGTTTTCTTAAAAAAATTATCTATTATCACATAATTATGAAAAATTCTATAATATTATAATACATTTGCAACATTATAAGTATATTTTGTACTTTTCATTCATATTATTTGCTTATTACTAATATTAGAAATTATAAAACAATATCTATAGTATCATACGAACTTGCCGTGACGGTTTACTATTTTGTATTTAGTACTATACTGACTTCCACGTTGATATCGAATGATACTGTGCGTAATATTCATAAAAAAGCGTATACAAATAATAAATATTTAATTATTTTTATCAACACGATCACGCCCTTTGTTATTTTTATCGATTGTTAAAAGATGTCTTAATAAACACGAATATCAACAATAAAATATATATTGTTATTTCGTTTTAGCATTATAAAATTGTCATTAATTAAAAATATTTTGGTTAACGTTCCATCGACAAAGTATTATATTATTTCATCAACTACACAGCATATTCAATTATCATTTGTTATAGTTATTAATATTACAGAATTTTTAATTTGTAACCAATATCCCGATGATAAGTAAATACATGTTTAGAATAATAGTACCATAATTAGCGTTTGTTAAACTCGTCAGAGATGATTTTTCAGTATAATTTTAAATGACCTTTACCTCAATCAGTCGGTATATTATTTCACCAAATCCAAAGTAATTTCAATTTCCCAACGAACAAATGGATATAATTATTTGCCAATTTCTTCTGGCAACTTAAAAAAAAAGATTAACCAATGTATATTTTTTTCATCTGAATTTAAATTAAATCATAACTCATTATTAACATTTTTTTTTTTTTCAAATTATTTTACCTATTTTTATTACTTGCTTGTTACTTTAGTGAAAATTAATTAAATTGATGTTATAGAAAAAAAATATAGGTACTTCATATTTTTATCTGATCCTAATCATTGATTATGAGGAGCTAAAAATGATTAAGCAAACTACTATAATTATCACAGATATTAATAAATTATTTATAATAGATAGCTGCCTTCTCATTGTAAACTAACATTATCATTACCTTATCACACTTACATAATAATTTTACAGAATATCATAAATATAACAATATTTCTATTACCTACTCATTACAATCTTAAAAAATGTATCTAATAAGTAATCATATATATAGTCTTAAAATACATTTTCATATAAGAAAAATAGAATAAAATATTCGTTATTAAAAATAATTGACTATATACCTACTGATAAAAATTGTATCCTAATATTTACTGCTAAGGATGGTTTCAACAACTTTTCCGTTATAAAGAGTAAGACTGATTTATTTTAAGTTAATAATCTTTTTTAATTATGTAACTCTTAACCACTAGTTTTAAACTTTAACAATTTTACATTTATCAATTGTAAGGAACTCGCCTAATAAAATATGCTAAAATAGAAAGATATTAAATGCATATAATATGCAGTTAAATTATATATTATTTTCATTTTTATACTTTATAATTGAGTTAAGTACTTTTTATTTTCGTTTAGCTTTTAATTTTTAATTTAACCTAAATACTCCTTGAATAATTAAATTTAACGAGTTAAAAAATAATAGTAAACACGCCCAGCCTTCAGTATTTATTTTCTTTGCGGCCGTTATTCGGTGTTTCTACTTCATATGGCAGAATTAAAATATAATATCTAAGTATTTATTTTTTTCATATATAATATAACATATTTTATCCGACAATTCCATCGGTATAATGTTGATAACAATATAAGCTAAATGTTTATAATTTGATAACAACATGTGTACCCAATATAGGACCTGCCGTAAGAGCTCTGTAATAATACAACGTGCTCGCGGGTGAAAATTTAGGCTTTCGCGGCGGCGCGGGTTATTATCGTGTCAAAAATCACCGATGTGATGGCGGCAGCGGCGGAGATTGTATAAAACGGTCTGCTAATAGCATATTACCCCCAGCAAATGGATTACCGCGAAATTTCCGGTCGTTAATAAAGATACCACTATACCGGTCGAAAACAAATGGCCACGATTTAACCTTATACGTTATTAAAGGCCTTTTTGGCCGCCCGAATTCATCGACGTTGTAACAATAAAGCGCGGGCGCTCGTTATCCGGATTCCGGATGTTTTAAATTAATTTTATTTCGAAATCCGCTTTTTATAATATCGTCTGTTGGCCGCTGTTTGCTGTACCGAAAACGCGGTAATGACATTGAAAAAACGTTAACGAGATATTCAAAGTTAAAACCGAGATAATAATGAGCTGATGGAATTCAAACACTATGCAATCGTGAATAACTTTAAATAACCAAGACAGAATATTTTTATGTAATTAATTTGCACGTCAAATGTTTTTATCGTTTTTTACCGCTATAAAAATTACACACAATAAAAGCCATCCGAAATTTTATGAATGCGCAATATGATACCAGTTATTTACATTTTTTTATCAGTGCACCATCTACCCGTCAGTCAATAAATCAATAGAAGCAAATCATTGCAATAACAAAAACCCCTCTTATTCATTACACCAGTGAACTGGTAGTATTTTATTTCTAATATATTGTATTGAAATTTGAGTATCTAAATTTCTTAAAATAAATTAAATCCCGAAATATAACTAAATTATTTACATTGAGATCGTATCACAAAAATATATCATGAAAAATTATGGGTATTTGGTAGATTATTGTATTTAAATATATTTTGAGTAATAATGATAGAAATTAAAACTAATTATTTTAGGAATTTCGTAACATGTAATTATAAACATTTTTTATTTATTATTTATTATAATTATAAGAAAAAATACATAGTGACTCAAGTATTAAAATTGTATTTAGGATGTCAACAGGTATTAATTATTATTAAGTTTAAGTCGAAACTATGTTATAATTTAATTTTTAAAATAAAAAAATGACCTTTTTTACACCCTCTAATTTAGTTAAATAGGATTTTTTAGATTAATAATTAATGTTAAGTTTAAAATAAAACGGTTATAAAAAAGGTTATAATTATACTCATTATAATAATTTATAACGTATAAATTCTAATACTAATGGAAATACGATGATGTGGTTTATAGTAACATAAAGATATGAAGTGTATGCAAAACTTGAGAAAAACTTCGTTGCGTGTTTGCCAAACCATGGTTTCAGGTGTTAAATTGTCTCGGGGCACAGTGTTCCCTTTCTGGTTCTAGTTGATAGTGATACTGTTCCGCTGATGTCAGGTGAAGGGTTAAAAAGCTTTTGGCTTGGAGAAAACAGGTCAGAGAATGAAGTACTTTGTCGAGGATAGTAAGGATTTTGTAATAAAACACCGTTATATGTTTATATAGACGGAGATGAATGACAGCATAATGTAAAATTACAAAAAGAATACCTTATTTTATTGCTACTTGAGGTTGAGATCAGAAAAACAAGACTAAGAAGAAATGCATCAACATTTGCACTATTCCAGAATAGCTAATAAAACATAAATATACCAAAGGAGTTTAAATGAATGCATAACAAGATAGTTCGTTGTACTGAAACCATGACTAACGAGTACACTTATAGAATTTTGAACTAAACTCAATATAGCAAGGAAATAATACGTTTTTCATTCCACTGTGTTAATAAAATACTATTTTGAACAAAGAAACAATGACAATTGAATAAGTATATTTATTGGTACATCAATCCATGAAATAATGTGATATCACAATAAAATCTTAACAATAACAATTTAACGGAAAATAGTAGCATGTTTTATTTTTTACGAATCAATAAAACACCAAAAGAATCTCGTCCCTTATATATTTTATAATAATATATGTATTATACAATGGTCGGTGTAGATTCGTTTGTTATCGAAAAGCTTTCTGGATGGTCTGAAAAATGTCACGGTTAGGCGAGATGTGCAAAACGAGGGGCACGGTAATGTCCTAAAATATTACGTCCTTGGCGGATTTATTCCTTCAAGTGAAACATAAAGCTGATCTAAGATAAACCAACAGCAGCGGTTGCAACGCGACCATTTTTTTTCTTCTTTTGTATCGTAATACCACCTTAGGTATACCAACGTTTCGCGTGGTTTATGCGTATACAATACAAAGGTTATGAGGCAGGTTCACAATGTTTTATAGTTTCAATTAACATAAAAATATTATCATTCAAAAATGGCGGGGTTGTATAACACGTCATAATGTTAAAATTATGATAATATATTATGATGTGCGCATAAAAAAATATATATTATTAAAATACTATACGTTTAACATGTCTCGCCGTTATATCGTAGGTATTCGTTGATATATTTTATTAATTTTTTTAACTGTAGCCCATATTATACTAAGTATACTTTAGTATATTAAAAGCTATATGATTAAAACAAACATTTAAGAAGAAAACAAAATTTGGTATGATGTTTAATATATAATCGTATGAACAGTTTATTATTTTTAAAAATGCAGATAAAACTGATAAAAAAATGTATGAGTATAACAATAATATTACCTTTATATATTTTATACATTAAACTTCTGTACTTTTTACCGAAACAAAAATTCTATCTAGTCGAAAACTGTATATAAAAAATGTATATAAAATGTATACAATATATACTTTAAAAGCATACGTATAAATTGTATAATATAAAGAAAATATTTAATCAAATATTACTGATATATATTTCAAATAATGACTAAATATTGTTTAAATCATATGATTATATTATTATTGTTATTAACTTTACGTAATATTTTATATTCTAAAAACTTGCAAAATGTTTCATTAAATTCCGTAATAAATGTGTATAGGTACATCAGTACCTTACGCCACTTCAGTGGGTCTACCGCCGGATAAGTGTTGTTTATTCTCCAAAACTAATACAACTCAATGTCCCGATGTAGATTTAAATAATGCCGTAGAGAGAGGATGGGAAGTTTTTACGTAAAGATAAAATAAAAATAATTATTATAAATAAAATTCAAATTTTTCTCGAGTTCAATACGTATATAAATAAATGATTTTTTAGTTTTATTATTTGTATGAGTAAGTCGTAAATTATTTCTTCGAAAGCCGCGTTTGAATCCAAAATGATTTGTATGTTTAATTCGTATATTCTATTTATGTAATATTCGAGTAATATTAATATTAATAATATTGTGCAAATTTACCAATATTTTAACTTTAAATTAAGTTATTCTAAAAATATTAAATTTAAAGTTAAAACTTAAAAGTGACTTTAAATATTTTTTTTATTTAAAGTAGTTAAAAATTAAAAAAGGATAAATATATAAATCATCTTTAAAAATGATTATAATGTATAATTTGATTATATATTTATACATGTATAATTATGGCTTGAAATCGAGTTCGAAATCGGTATTCTATACCGGTTAAAACCATTACAAAATCGTAATCGAATTCGGAAATAAATTGGAAATTGGTATTCAAAATCACAACCAAAACCAAAAAAATATTGAATACTGATAACTAAAATTAAATCGAAAATGGAGAAAATTGAATACCGGTATCAAAAATCGAAATTTAAATTGAAACTTTTTTTTTAAAAAAAAGTCTTATCAAACAAAAAAACCTTTTTATTTTCTATAATAGTATATTATTTAATATAACTTCTCAAAAATTAACGAACATTGATGAATAACTTGGTATTTAAAAAAAAAAAATGTAATTCGTTATATTGTGTAACTTAATTAACTAATCATTTTAACTCATTAATATACTCGTAGCCTTGATTTCAGTTTTTGGTAAATTGAATAAAATTTTAAAAACCTTATAGTATTTATTCGATAGCTTATTATAATTATTATACTATTATATATGTAGATGGCATCGTACGAGCATTAATGACATAATTTCTAGCCGACGTTGATGCTTTCCACACCTAAAACAAATAATATACCAACCGTCTCTTCTTGTCGTCTCGCGTCATAATATTTCGTGAAAATCACGGTTGATTAACCCCAAGGACAGTTTATAACAGTGCCGCATTGTCTCGACGTTTAATATTATTATTATACAACGGGAGCGCCGGTGTAATAATAATTATTATTAATAATCAGAACGAACTTCCGAACAACAGTCGATTAAAATTAAATTAAATTTCAGCACACTCGGTCCTTTTTTAATCAGTGGTTCTTAACCTCTACGTGTACACGTCACTCTCATCAGTCATAACCCTGATCCCGCCCACCGACAACTGAATATTTTCGTATTATGTATTCATTTTATTTTATGATTATTACACTTGGTATGTTTATATTATAAGTACAACTATATGGTAAATTTTTGCACAAAAAATTAGCTAATTATTAAAATAAAAAACATAAGTTATTTATTAAGTCAAAACGATTCATTTCTAATAGCTTACAGTTTAAGAACCACTGTTGCAAATATTCCTTATAATTACTCTTCACCTTCTCATACCATATCTTATAATATTCGCATAGTATTCATTAATCACCTCAGTTGTTGTCATCGTCGACTGTGACTGTCTTCGACGTCGTCATTTTTAATGTAATGGTAATTTACAAAATAGCGATAATAATAATTTAGCACGTTATATATTAAAGATTAAAGAGTATATAGAAAATAATAAACAAAAAAGTAATTTTTCTTACATTTTTGATGCGGATATTTTAGACAATTTAATTTGATTTGAGGTAACAGTAGGTTTAAGTAATTTGTATATAATAATATTATTGTTATATGGTTACTCTGGTCCCTGATTGAGATTTACTCTTAATCTCAAAACATTATTTGGGTTTCTATAATATTCTGTCCTGGAATAAACTGATACAAATGATAAACATAATTTATTAATCACGAAAACCAAACAGATTAAGATTTTTTTTTTATTATTATAAATTGTACTTCTTATAGTTGCATTGATCAGATTAGTCTAAACGATTGAAGCTATTGGGGTAGTTAATATATTATATACAATTTTAACGGTTTATTTTGCATCTTACTAGATTTATCGAAATTATGCCTGTGACGGCCATAGTGAACATAGCGATCGAAAGATAGAAATATGAGTTTGATGGAGAAATCGACAAAATTATAAAAAAAAATTCGGTAATAACGTGATGTTGCCCAGGAACTATAGATTTTTGCACAGATACGTTTTATTATAGCTGATTGTTGGTAAATTATACGCAAACGACAGAAGTGATTCCAGCCAATAGTGTCGTGAATGGCATTAACGAGACGCGTATGCAAATTGATTTTTCATGTTACGCGACGACTTATTTCAGTAGAATTTTTATTTTTTATAATAATGTGCTTTGTAATATGTACGAGTTGAGATGTAATTACTTTATTTTTGTTGTATTTCTAAAATATTAAAAATAATATTTAAGTTGTTGTATAATTTTTAATGCGCTAGAGTTTACAGATCTGGCAATGAATGCTGTGTCAGAATTTAAAAAACAAAAACAAATTTATTATAAATTTAAATAGTTGATCGGATAAAATACTTGACAGTATTATGTGACAGTAACAACAAAAGTTAATTTATATATAAATAAAACTTGTGATAATGCATATCTAGAAAATATAAATATAATAGTTTTTGTTATACTCTGTTTGATCTTTGATTAATTAGTAGAAAACAAACAAACAAAATTCTACATTGATAGGTATTTCATTTTAATGTAATTGAACATATAATTTTTAGTTTTATTTTTATTTTTTTTGTAGTTCTTTATTTTCCTTTTAACACTTTTTCCATTTTCTTCTTTAACACGTCTATCTAAAATCAATATGTTTTATAATTTGTCTTTTGATGTAATCAACGGGTAATTTCCTACAATATTAACGGAAGAGAAAATATATTTATCTCCCATGGAATTATCAAGAGTACTGTTATGACATAATACCTAGAAGTAAATGTTTCTAAAAAATATATAACTTTGCTTATATTTAGAAATCGTTTAGTTTCTCTAAATCTTTAAACAATTTCTTTGTTGTTTTTTTTTGCATTCTATTTACACCTCCATACAACGCTCCACTTCAAATATAATTTACTTAATTTTACTTAAATTAAATATCCCACAATTATACGTTAAAAATGTTTTAGTTTAAAAATTATTTTTTTTTTTTTATTTAATTTAATCAATAGCTATAGAAAATTATAGTGTTTGGAAAACATTTGAAACTCGCATCATAAAAATATGCGATAAAAAGTTGATTTAGTAAAAAATGTGGAACAATTTCATTGATGTAGGTAGTTATATACGCTTTGCTATGACGTATAAAATGATAAAAAATAAAAGTTCGATAAAACTGTAATATACTTTTTAAATTTGTTTTCCAAAATAGCTAAAGGGTGGCAAACTAGCGAACACTATAACGTTTTAAATTATTTTTCTTACTCCTGAGGTAATATTCTGTAACGTCGGCCAGTGGTAATAAAATGAACCGCGTTGGTTATAAACATTTTAGACATAATATCGTTGTCGTCATTTGGGTCGGTTCTGGACCGTAGTCAATATGACACATTTTTTCTCTCTCCTTCTTTCTTTATGTAAAAGCGCTCACCCACATGCCCACTGACAAGAGTATAACAATTCATTTTATAGTCCGTTAATGATGTGCTATGTATAGTTTATTGTGTGATCCCCATCGGGTGTGTTAAATTTATGTACCAAGCAGACAACAAAAATCATTGCGGCCGAATGGGTTCAACGCGAAGTCGGTTGCAGACAAGCGAATCGATACACATAACGAGTACGACGAAGTTTCATCGTTTTAGAGACGGATATAATAATATGAAATGTACTCGTTTTTGTGTTTTCGACGTATTGTAAGAGATTCCTTTCACCGATCCCAGTATTTTATTACACAGAATTATTAGAATATTGTGATAAAAAAAGTAATTATGCGATAACGCGTAATAAATTAATCATGGAATTATAGGATAAAAGTATCAAAATACAGAATTATATATTATATCAAAAGACCGACATGAATTTATAAATCTGTTATTTTATCTAAGATGATATTGTAATTAAAGTAAATTAATAACTATATTTAGACGATATTAACGATAATAAATTCTATAAAATGATAGATACGATAATATTATATTATCATCATGGATATTGTTGATGGACATGGACATTTATTAATCTTTAATATCTAATAGTAGGCGTTTTAAGAAAAATTGGTTCATTGATAATTAAGGATAATCCTCATAGTATATGCCTCTATCGCTTTGTTGACTTTAACGTGTTATACCAAAAACAACTATCATCTTTCTAGTTTTTTTTTTTTTTTTTGTTAAGAATAACTAATAATTTATTAAAGACATTAATAAATAAAAATTCGAATATATTGATTACCTTATACTTTGTTTAATAACTCATACGTCCAATAACTTTCGTGTTCAAAAACTTCTTTGATATATCTTTATTGTGGCCTTATACTGTTCTATACTCTGAGATCCTAACCTTTTCAATTAGTGATATGAATGAGAGTCAAAAGAAAATTTTATCAACTTGTTTCTTTCAAAATCTCTATTCCGTTCTCTTTGTGATTATACACCAGTCTTGCTCTCATCAGTTTTTGCTGATCAATAAACTGATTCTTTTCAAAAATCCTTTGTAATTAAATTGATTACCTTACTCGACTGTTTTATATAAACTTAAAAATAGATTATAATTAACTATATTCTAATAAATTCCTGGTCTTATAATCATATTTATATTCAAAAATTCAACGCTGTTAAACGCGAAAAAACGCCTATACCAAATATCAATATTATATTTATTCCCCTCCAAATCATATTCAAATGCTGGAAACATAAGAATAATGATAATTTTCAAATATTATCGATCACGTCGTATCCGCGGACACCGTATAAAACGGAATGTGCGTGAAAAACGGATAGCGCGCGCGGTATTTCCATCACGTTTTACGATAACGCGCTGAGCAGTTAGTATTGTTTTATTGTAGCCGGTTGTCGGTCGTAAAAAAAAAAAAAACCGTCTCTCTCCGAACATTATACAGAGTGTTCGGAATTCCACGTTGCCGCCAACCCGTTGTAAATGTAATGCCGACATTTTCGTGACAAGACATTCCGCCCGCTCTGTATACAATATGGACACGTCGGTGTATTACGAATATAGGTGTAACACGGCCTTTGAAATGCGCTTAAAAAAAATAAATATATATTTTATTTCGACCAATAAACGGATTACGTGAGCGTGACCGTCGCATGGCGGCGTCGAGATAATCACGGGCGGGCGGGCCGGATGGACTGTTATGTCAACCAGAGGTAGCCTTGCGCGAGCCATTAGTTACCGGGGTCTTGTACGGTACCGCCGGGGATCCGGACAATAATCGTTCCTTCGCCCGTCCTAACGATCCCCGAGGGCCGAATTCCGGTTCTCAATTTGTAATCCGCCAGCAGTAGCGGCGGTGTCGGAGTCAGAAACTGCGCGGATGCGAGCAGCTTTCGGCGAAAAAGCGAGAATGGAAACCGGGTGGGTCATAAAGCCCTTAATAAAATATAAAAAAAAAAACAAACAAGAAAATAAAGAAAAAAAAATAGAACAACGAATCTGATTTTAAGAGGTTTAAAGCACTGGATACTATGAACACGGATGACTTATTGAATTTCGGCCCGACTCTCTACTAGTGACGCCATATTGTTTTTCGGAATAATTGGTTTGGTACTCTATTTTTAAGGGGTCGTTAACAATTGTTTTCGATGTTGTATTCTACATGTATACAACTGTGTTTAATTAAATAATAATTGAATGTAAGATCAAAGAATCAATTCATCTCCAAATGGAGAGAGTCGTTTTTCTCAAAAAATACCAAGACTTCAGGAAAGAATATTAATATAATATAGGATTATTCTACACATTTATAATAGAAAACAAGAAAGCCATATTAACCAATTGCACGTTTTCGAAAAACTTACTAAAGTGAGTTTTTTACCAGAATATAGAAAGACGAACGAACGTCCGTAAAAATTATAAAAATTATTAATTTAACCAGTAATAAGTAATGACAATCACTCTTGTGGTATAGGGCACATTTGTGTGAAAAATATATATTTTAAATATATATTTCTAACAACTGCTGTTCAGATCATGTATATGTTGATGATATAGGGATATCACATTCTACATTATTATCGCTCCTTAGTTATAAGTTATAACTAATAAAATAATACTATATTGATTAGATGTGATAACAAGTAAAGCCAAGGAACCTAACTTTTGAAATTAAATATCAGTGATGTAAATGTACAAAATTAGTCCTATAACAATACTTTATAGTATTTATAACATGAGTTAAGTTAGATACGACATAATATAAAATATATTTATAATAATTATTATGAAATCAAATTAATATGGTGAAATTATTTTCAAAAACCATATTATTATCGTATAAGTTCGTTTTTTTATATAATTCAACCTCCGTGTTTATGACTCAGTGGTTTAAGTTCCTTTATCCTTTTGTAATATTAAGTAGAAGATGTTGACTGAATTATGTTGGCAAAATGTCAATCAATCTCCATTAGGGTATTTTTTTTCAGTATTGAAATAATTACTAATATATTAAACTTTTTATGTTATTTTGTTAAAAAAAAATCTGTAAACTATACATTATTAGTTCGTTAAAGCCGTGTTTCATATTTTGGTTCATGAATGGCTTATTATGTTACTAAAAAAATTGAATAAAAATAATAAAATCATTTTTAAATGTATGCAAATATAGGTGCATTAAATATTATAAAAAAACATATTTGAATAAAATATTATTCACATGTTTTTGAAGTATTCGATTAAGTATATTTTATAATATTTTGTATTATATATAATAATTGTATGACTAATTGCGAGTAAATATCATACATATTTAATAACAATCAATAGCCATATATCATTGCAAATTATAGAAAACAGAAAAATATATAGTACTCGTATTTAACATATTTTTCAAAGTTATAAAGTATAATATAAAACTGTGACTAATGTTTGCAATGCGTTCGTCGACTTTATACATTTGTATAAATTTATATTATTTATAATTAATGAACTTTACTTCTTTCAAATATGATTTTATTATTTTAAATAACACGTTCTTCCAAAAATCTAATCAATGAGTAAAAATATGATAAAAACAATAATACTTCGTTATATATTTAACAGATATTATTATACGATTAGTAGTAATTCTAGAAATGAATGTCTAATTTATTAGCGAAAAGTTATCATAGTTATGAAATTGAATGAAAATAATTGTCTAATAATTTAGTTCTAGGCATCTTAAAAATCGGTAATAAATTATATTTAATATATTGATGCACATTATAGGTACAGATTAGTTTTACAGACAGTTAAGACGGTGTATTATCAGCGTGTAGAGTTATCTACGAATATAATACCTATTATTACGATCAATTTTTGTTTCATAATAAATTTTATAGGATTTAATATTTTTATTAGCCGAGTGATATTGTTGTCATAGTTTCCGAAAAATGTTACAATGGTTAACAATAATACATTTAATAAATTACTTGCGTTCATATTGGCAATGGTTTGACTTATTGGAATAGTAATAATTATTACGCAGAAGGCAAACGAATGAAATTGACATATCTATTTTATTGTTATCGATTTCACATAGTGAAAAAAAAAAAAAAAATTTTTAAAAAAAACCAACTATTTCATGACCATAGCCATTCGTCATTTCAGTTTTATCGGTTTATTATTTTATTGTTATTTACATTTTTTTTTTCCCAACCGCGTTTGCGGTTCGGTAATCAGGGGTGGAAGGGGCAGGATTCAAACAAACAAATCGCCCTTTTAAATAAACAATACCACTTCAGGATTCTACGGATTTCCCGACGACGTGATTTGTGTCGGTATTTCCAATGCACACCGGTCCGCCGGGACGAAAATATAATATATTATATCGCGTCCGTTCGTTATATTATATGCGACAGCATGAAAATAATTATTTTAGCAGGTTTCAACGAAAGTACAATTTTATGATGTCAATAACAAATGTTTCGGCCAACCGAGAATCGGGTGATTCTTCGCCCGGAAATGAAAAAAATTAAAATTATATTCCACAAGGACACCATTCTAAGTAAAACTATCAGGAAAATATTATATTAAAAATAAACAATTCTTATTAATTAAGTACTTTTTATATACCCTATTTACGTACAGACTTCTAAGAATACGTTTATTTTATATTCAGAATACATGAGAAAAATTGAAGAAAACGTTATCTAACAAAGTAACAGTTATACTTATATTATGTAGGTAAATATATAATAATATGATATTATTCTTAAGAAGTTATCAAAAATTGAAACTACACAATTTTTTTTCCAGACCCATTATAGTGGCTTATATAATATATAAAATTATAGACATCCGGAAAACAAAGATCCTAATAATGAAATAAAATTGTTTTTTATAAAATTTAATAAATAATTTTTATTCAAAATACAAGATAATATTCCTATACAATTAAAAAAAACCCTAGAGGAAGTTTAAAAGTTTCTAGAGAGAAATTTATACTTGTTTAATTTCAAATATAATTTTGTGAAGATTATATCTTATAATTAAAATAAATAATTAGACGTCGTAAAACTATACATAATATAATAAACTATTTTATATTTTATATATTCATTAGTTTTTATTTTGTTTATTTAAATTTTACCCAGTTATTCTATAAATTCCACATTCGTTTTGCATACATAATAATATAATTATTTACATTCGGAAAAAATTTGGAAACTTATTAGAACGATATCGAACACATACGCTACCGATGAGATAATATTTTATGTGACAATAAAATCGATTTTTTTTATGTTATGAAATTCACGGAAAAGTGAATAGATGTTTTTTTTTTTAAATTTGGGAAATAAGTGAAACGGCGGAAACGGGTCACGCCCGTTATAAATACAGGTTAGGTTAGGTTAATAATCAATAATAAAATAATGAATAACACGTCTGATTAATTAAATTTTTTTCCAATATTTTACAAATCGATAAGTATTGTGTGATGTGCATGACATATTAAACAGTACCATACGCACGAGTGAGATATTAAACTTATATATTATGTTTTGTATATATTAACATAAAATATGGCAAAACATAATCATCGTAATATTTCACCCAAATTATTATTATTATTTTTTTTTTTTTTTTTGGACCAACTATCGATAATATTGACGACGTCTAACGATACTTCGTTCAGAGCTGGAGTTTTATCACGCGACGGTGTTATTTTTGTGCAATTCAAATGTCACGTCGCGATAATCGTGAAACGGTCATATTTATTTATTTTCTCCGCTGAAAATATTATTACTACCTCTCGAAGTCATTTTCCACAAACGGGACTGCGAATTGCCACTGTGAGCACTAACTCTCGCGAATATTAAAACGGCCAGCCGGAAAGTATCGAACGGCCGTTTTTCACCGAGATAGAGTATAGCGACCGTTTTTAGTCATTCTAGTCACGCTTGTCGCCCCCTAACAATTGTCGGCCGCGGCGCTGGACAGCATAGTTTGTTAGTCGGGTCCAAAGTTAATGGGGAACAACGTCCCTTTGTAAAGGGATATATATATATATATATATATAGTTTACGAAATCACCGACTATGGTCGCAGCGGGTGGTGGCGGTCATTCCTCGAAACCATTATTGCCGAATTAAAGTTCACAACTCAACCGTGCACATGAAGACTATAAATACGTGTTATCGAAAGTCCGTATGGTAAGGAAGATAATTCTAATGGTCGGTCGACGAAGAAAACGTATAGGTGAACGGCTAGTTCGTGGCTTCAATATAATGTGCGTATGTACTCAATATCGAACACACGGCAGACCGTCCAGGCGGTGTTAATGTCGTCATGCTGAAACAGTCCGAATGTATGTGAAAAGCGTATTGGAAACCCTCTTCTCGCCACACTATCCCGAAACAATGTCAATAAATGGATTGATAAAACTTTGGCCCAAAGGAGAGGCGAATTAACAGATTGTCTACGTCGCGATGTGTAACTGTATACGTGTCTTGCTCGTTTTACGTGCATATGGTCGACATACACTATTTATAACTTTGTACGTGTTATCAATATTAAATAAAAATAAAAAATTATATATACTGGTTTCGTAGAATAACGGAAAACCATATGGATATTGTATACTATTATATAGAATTCTTTACTAACAGTATTTTGCTTAGAATATGATTTGTATTATTCGCTATAATTTATGGTACCAGTGACGATTACAAAATAGTAGAGTTGTTACATATCGTAACTAAAAAATAATCGAATTTCGCAAAAAATTATGAGCTGGTGAAAAAACGTTTTTACGAGTATTATTTGAATGTAATGCTGACTGAAAATTCACCGCTTGGTAGATCAATAATGTGGTGTGAGAAATGTACTGGAATTATAATAATAAAGGACTAGCAACATTTTTAGGCTACTGTTTTCCCGACCATTCTCGGAAGAAAGCATAAATCTGAAAGTTATCCGTTTTTACGAACCTTTTGTTTCATTTTGCTCCCCTTGAATGCTCTAACATTTAACAAGAATGAATGTCTATTGTCTGCGCAACCATATTTAACATGAGGTAGGTATAAATGTACGGCACTATAATTCTTCTATCGTGCTAAATAATTCCTGGAAGTAAATTTGTTTGTTAAATGCGACAGATTTTGAACAAACAATAATCATCGAACCAAATTTATGTTCGATTGAAAAATCGTAGTAAATAAACATAATATGGTATTTTCAATATAGTTTTAAAAATATATAATCGGATCGATATGTTGGCAATCGTAGTGCAATTTTTGCTGGGTCCGCGCAAAATGAACATCATAATTTTTCTTTACGTTTCCGTAGCGTTGACCGTCGTCGGTTGCACGTCAAAAAATAAGACCCGAAAGTCCTATTAATCAACTGAGACTGTCGGTCGTCGCATAGACGAAAAATAAACACATATCCCACTTCCACCGCAAGTTATACTCCTCATCGCCACGACCGATCCCATTGAAAACGTCGGGAGAAACCGTACGGTCCGAATTTCACGGACTTTTGGGCGGACCAACGGAGGAAAAAAACTCTTCGTCGTCCATGTTTAGGAGACTGTTAAAAATCGAAAACGGATGGACGGGTACGGTACGGTTTCGATGAAAAATTCATTGAGACTTATATGATAAACGAGGTATGTCCGTGTCCCATTTCATTTCTACCCCTTATATACCGTTGTATCTCTCCCTTCTGTCTATTTATATCCCTCCCTGCGGCTATTCGGAGAAAAATGATGCCGAAAAACCGACCATACTTATTCTGTAGATCATGATACGGAGTCTTCTGGAACTGTTTAACAACATACTTTAATCATATGGTTGGAATTGAAATAAATATGTAATGTTATATGTTTTTCACAGAAAAAAAAATATCATATTATTATTTGTTTAATTTTAACCGGTTGACTTGTTAGTTTTCGATTCAATTTAGACGAGATTAAAAACACTCACATTTAAATTTTTGAAATGGAAATACAATTGTGTATACTTAACCAGATATTATTACATTAGATTCAGAATGCTTATGATTAATATTAATTATAACTTAATGATTTCTATATAATATATAATGTTTTATGATTATGATTAATCCAAGTTAAAATCTAATAATATTGTTGCAACATACAATTCTTATTATCTTGTAATACATAATATATAATATAAACAAACACATATTTAATAATATTTAGATACTTAAATTAGGTAAATATTAAGTGTCAATACTAAATGCAAATGCAAAAATTATATCCATTGGTTGTAATTAGATTTTCTTTGTCTGTGCAAAAAGTGTATCATGGTTAATAGAACAAAATATTATTTACGGGTTAATTTATGTTTTAAATTAAAATTAAATGCTTCCTATTTGAGTAGAAATTTACATTAAAAAATCAAAAAACCAACAAATTCAAATTTTATAATATTTACTGTATAAAAATTTACATTTGATATTGCCATACTTGTGAATATTGTTACAATTTTTACTCTCCAGGGAAATGGAATTTCCACAATATTATTGGAATATTTATAACGATGACATCACGGTAAATCTGAATTGTAAAATAAGTTGTACATAGTTTAAATATTATTATGAACTACTTAAACTCAATTTCATAACGAATCAATTGGTTTTAGATTATATAAATTTAAACGAAATAGCAACATAAATATTATTTAAGTTAAGTAAGAAGGTGTAATAGAGGTACTGAATATTATATAATAATAATAATTTATTACTTACGTCAATGAGTTCAATGAAATTTTGATAAAATATTAGATAATTTGCACAATACGAGAACGATTAAAAAAGTTCTAAATCATTCTTTACGCTTAAATGCACGAAATGTTAAAAATGTAAAAATAAGTATTTCACTTTTATTAACCACTAGTACTAATGATATATTTTATTTTTATCATTGATTTTTCAAGATTTCTAATTAATGAGGAAATTAAACATCCTTTGTGTTAGCTTATCTAACGGGACTGGCTTTTTGTTATTAATTATGCAATAAGACACTCTTAGTGTGGTGGTTTTTGCCGAATAGTAAGGAGAGAAAGACAAAGAAAACGACGTTTACTGATAAGGTAATGGATGACTCCTAGATTCGTAAAGTGGTTATGGGAGGGAGAAAAGGGAGAGGTTTAACCGCTCGGTCGGTAAAACAACTTTGTGATAAGTTTTTTTAAGAGATTTAATTTTGAAACAATTCCCTCGATATTGAATATCGTGAATTATTTTTTTTCTTATGAAAATATTGATAAAAGTTTAATTAATATCATAATCTTATTCGACGTTGAAAGTGTTGTTTTCGATCATTCCTTAATAACACAATAATGAAAATAATGTAACGTTTTCTTTACATTGATATATTGTATCCATTACAATTGCAAATATAACATTACAAATTAATGTCCAAACGTTGTTAAAACAAATCTTAACATCCTTTTAAATACTTTTATTGTATCTAATCAATTTTTATGAGAATCTGAATTTATGTTATGTGTGAATAACTACTCAAATCGGATTAAATATCGAACTTCATTAACGATAAAAATAAAAAATATATACATTACGTTAATGGGATAATAAAAATATAAGTAAGTAAACGCTTTATTTAAGGAAACTATTTTAAAGTTTTAAATTGATTTTATTATTATAATTGTTAAAAATATATCTTAAAGACTTCATGCCTAATATAAAATTATGCTATTATAGATGATAAGTCAAAAACATAATATAAGGAATACCTAATTATTGTAATTAATAATAACACAAATAACTGAAAATATAGATATTGCAGAAAAATAAAAATATCACTGTAAAATATTATAATACCGCTACATTTTTCCATGCAAAACCTTATATAAATATTCTAGTTTTATTTTCTTTGTCGATGAATATAAAAAATTCGCGTTTTAAAAAAAATTAAAAGTAGAATAAAAAAAAAAAAAAAAAAAAAAATGGATTTAGACGTGCGTTTTTAGCATGTCTAATTCCCGCCCAGGACGAGTTAAAATATGAATATTACCATATTGTAGATTAGAACTACCATGCAGGATGTGGTCGTAACGAATTTATCAATTGTTTTATCGCGTACCTGTGGAACGTGCAATAAAACATAGACAACTTTAAAAACGTGCCAACGTGGTTATTTCTTTTGTTAGTGTATTTAATCAAATGCAACTTATAATCATTGTGCGATCGGCGTGACGGCTGGTGAAAGTTAATTTATATAATATATTATATACCTTCGCAGAAAACAATATAGTTTTAGAAAAAACTACGACCCTGGAAAATGGACATAAAAATAAGTGCCTTTTTGCGTGTGTTGGTTGTAGTTTTATTATTATTATTATTATTATTATTATTATTATTGTATACTTATCATCTATAAACGATTTTCGAGATACGTCAAAACGAAGAGAAAACAACTTTATGCACGTATTTGAACACTTATGTCACGATACAGAGTGTTACTCATCACACTCCAATTTCAATACTTCAATATTAATTATTCGAATTTATACATTTTTATTTCCGTTTGTTTTTATACTATTAAAACATATTTGTTTCAAATACTTGAGACATACTTAGATTTTCATCATCTCGGTTTATTATTAAGTTAATTATTCTGAACTTTGTAACACAATATCGAAATCCAAATATCAATAAATTACTTCGTAGTTATTTTATTGATTGTAAATATGTATTTAAAGTATAATAATATTCGTTCTTATTTATAAATAATTATTTACTTTTAGTCAAGAGTAGGTACATCACATATAACTTTTTAAATATTTACAAATGACAAAATATAAAAAAAGATACTAACTTAATATTTGTCCATTATAGTTTTTACAGACCTAAAGATAATTATAAAGTAAAAAGTATATTTTGTTTTTATGAAATTTCACATATGGTTAATTTATCATAATAGTTCTGCCTTTATTTACACCATTTTAGTGAGTATAAATTATTATTACTTGAAAGAATATTTATCGAAATTTTGATTTTAATACATCAAATGTGTTGGAAAAATTAATTTTGTTGTCATAAACAAAACATGAAAATTATTTGATGGTATATTATTTATAACAAAAAATGTTGGTAGGTTTGAATGATAAAGAAAAATATGTTGATATGCAGTTAAGTCTAAAAAGTGAGATGATCTCGTTCTACGAATAACCCCGTATTTCTAAAATTATTATGTTTGCCAATATAAAACCAAAGAAACTGAAAATATATAAAAACACTATCTCTCGCATGCTCTTTGACGAGATGAAAACAAAATACGTGACAGATTTATAAAATGTCACGTAGGATATCACGTATAATAATAAACAAACCCATCTTGAGTTTTTATCTCGCTGTTTGACAGACATTTAGAACTCGAATTATATAGGCAAAAACCGCGTGCGTACGTCATTTTACTTCTATTGCGTTATAATCGACGAACAGATAATTTGGCATTTCATTCATAAATTTATCATGCGAGATGATGTATGTTGTGAAATAAATATTTGCTTTAGTCTTGAATCGTTTCAATTTTCAATGTTACTAAGTATTCCTTCTTTTTTATCACATTCAAGTTTTTAAAAAAAAAATTTATTGACAAAAAACGTCAGAATCATAACATAAAAATCGTTATAATATAATATACCTATTTAAAGCCTTCGTTAGTTTGTTAAAGTAATACACCGTCAGTTATATAAACAAATTAACAAAAACATAGTTCTCGACACTCGAACTTTTCATTTATACCACCGACTCTTACATTTAGGAAAATATTTTGTGTCAACAAATAATTTTTTAACTTTGCAACACATAAAAGATATAATATATAAAGCTAATAGATATTTAAGAACATGAACAAATGTAAAACAATGTTTTTAAGTCACCACGAGGAAAATGTTGAATAAAGTTAATATATATATATATATATATATATATTATGATCATCAAAAACATGACGAGAATCAATTTTAAGATTCTATTTGCAATATACTATTTCAATTAAATTTTATTTATTTATGAACATATACAATTTATTTTTGAAACAAAATGATAATAATAAAAATGAATTTTTAAACATTTATTTTACAGAATTTCATGTGAGATCCATGTATTGTTTAGACAACGAATCCATCTTCTTCGATCGTTCATATGATCAAAATATTATAATACACAAAATTCAGAATATTATAAAACTTTGTATTATATTCGACGGAGGAAGTTTAGGTCGATATATAATTTTTTTTTTATTCCGGAAAGAGATAAAATGTTTCAAACACTATTATCAACACCGGAAATGAGAAAAAATACCGAAGTATCATACTTTATTTATGCTTATAAAACAAAATATGACTTTCAATAGTCAGAAAAGAAAACAATTGACGTAAAAGAAAATTACAATCACAAGTTTGCTATTCACCCACATTCAACGAAATTTTTAATTTTTTAATGACTGACCATAATATCAATTCAACGCTAACATATTTATGATAATATTTAATATGTCTGAAAATATTATTATTTAAATTATTGTTATCGTTTTCAACATGGTATATACAATGAAATATTATTATTGACAACTAATAAGTATTGCTTTATCTAATCACATTCTATTTAAATATTTAAAATTCTTATAAAATTGTATTACCTAGTTTATTACCACAAATAGGGTATGCTTTCTGTACCAAATTGCACCGAGAGAAGAAAAACTAAAGAAAAATGACGGAAAACCGGCCAAATTACAGTTTCTGTTATTTTAAATTTATTTATTTCATGATAACTAATTAAGTTTTGATCATAAAGACTTTAAAATTGTTTTAAATAATTTCATAAGTAATTTACACGTGTAATATAATATATCTAAATACGTGGTAAATTTTGTAATCGATTTTTAATATTATATATTATATATATATAAGACTGAGTTTCGCTCAGAATCGTATTTTCTTATGTAATAATAATAAACCACTAATTTCTCTAAGAACCAATGGTACGAAGGAAAAACGTCCAGAATCAATCTTCCTGCTGTTTTAAAATATACTGTTATCATTTGTGTAACTTTAATAATGATGTACTATATTATAATATAAATACCGTATCATTATTTCGTTAGTTATTCTATGGAATAATAATATAAATTATATTAAACACGAATTTGTCACAAAAAAAATATTATAAGAAATTGTAATTCGATTTAAAGACGACACATTATATTGACAGTATTGATACATAACAGTTGACTTGACTTGACATAACCAATAGTTTAAATATTGTATATTATATAAGCTTAACATTATTATACAATAATAAAATTGTTCTAACGAATAAAAAAGCATTTGTTTTGAATATAATGATGTTTTATAATACTATAGTTACAGTACCAGGTATTTGAAATATTTTATTGTAAAATATCGAATTTTTCTACTTTGAACACAATAATTATTATTGGTTAAGAATACATTATTACTGTAACAGCATAGAAAATAATAATGGCTAATGGGTTTATAATATAAATAGAATATATCATTATACAATTTTGGTAAAAGCAAATATCCTATTATTATCAAATAATTTTTATCCGTAAGCCTTATCAGTTTACCAGTTTTATGAAATTATACTATTAAAAATTATTATCTTAGTTACTTAAAATAAATACGAATCGTAGTGAATATTTATTTTTAATTATTTTTCTTTAAAAAAATGTGTAATTTGTTAGAAACATTTAATCACGAATTTTAAATATTCCTTTATTCAATCTAAGTGGGTATTTATTATATTTTTTTATAAATAAGTATATTTTACTTGCTCATAAGTTAAAAATGCTAAAGTAAACTATTATTTTAAATATTCCTATTTCTGCTAAAAATTTGAAACGTATTATGTATTACTAGTATTGGTAATAATATTATTGTATTACCCTTAAGAATTAAAGTATTATTTATAATATATTTTTTTAATATAGAAGGTTTTAAATACATTTATACATTATACATAACGTTAGTATTGTAATATTAATGAAAATAATACTAATAAAAAATGTTTGTAAATATACAAGCTAATTAAAATCTAATATAAGAGTATTAATATGACGACATTTTTTAGTGAAAACTATCACAATTTTATATTTTATGACATTTTTAAACAATAATAATTATAGGATGATTGTATTGTCCCGTTATAATTAATACAAGGCTCAAGTATAATATTATGAGATGTTAATTTTTCAGATGATATAAATATTAGTTTGAAATAATTGATAACAATAAAAATATTATGTTGGATGTGTTGATATAATTTTATTCAATATTTCTATATTGAAAGGAAAAAGCAGTTGAGTGATTTGAAAATAGGCAGATAGAACGATAAATATTTTAAATCAGTAGTGCATATTATAAGTATGTAGTGAATAAATAAAGGATATTGAATACTCAGATAGATGTATGGGGTGGATAGAGATTATAAGAAATGAATACAAAAGCGAAAGTTTCTTAAAGTGTGGAAAAGATGAAAGAGAATAGACTGAGGCAATGTCAGTTGTTATGTAAATAATGCATAAGGTAATATGCAGTTAGAAGGCCGACAAATAAGTGGATAGATGGAATGGAAAATAAATATGAAGATGGATGGTGTGACTGAATCAGAAGAAGGATAACAATATCTATATATACTATACCCTAGTATAATAATTGGACTAGGGTGGCCGATCCCATCTAATTATGAGTGTGATGCGTGCGAGAATAAGTATCAATTACTTTCTGAAAATAGATTTTTTTTCGAAGAAATTGTCAAAACTTAAATTTAAACTGCTGACAACAATATATTTGTTACTTTAGCATACCTTTAATTGTTAACAATAGATTACCATCATAAACCTATATTGATGACCACTTGGTACCAATTTTCTCAAAGGTACGTGGCAGGGTGATTTGTTAATAGAAAAAACATCATTTCTATGAACACTAGCATACCAGGCTGTAATAACGGAACGAATATATGATATTCTAAAGCTAAACCACCAGAGATGTTAATGGTTTTTATAAAATATTTTTTATTATGTTATTTTGGGTGTTTAGAGTTTCATTTTCATATAGAATTGCGAAAATCACATAATTTATCATTATTATCACCATTATTTTTATACAGGATTCTTATCACCCTATATTATATTGTAAAAAAAATATTATTAAAATATTAAAATATTATTTTTTTTATTCTTTTTAACGTAAAACACGTATTTTGTGTGAAATTCATTTTGGAACAAAATCACGGACAGACAGTAATCATTATTTGGAAGTCGTTGAAATAGAATTTCAAAAATAATTTCGAACATATGAACAGAAAATTCGGAAAATAGTTATTCCGACACGTCGCCCACTGTGCGTCGATCACGTACGCGGCACAATAGCTTTTCAGTCTAACTGGGTCTTCGACAGGCCAACTGTCCGTGACGAGTCTGCGGCATTACTTTCGAAATTGCTTTGCCACGGAAAACGCACGGGGCTGTTGACGAGTGATCGGGGAAGAAGAGACAAACTATAAAAATAACCATACCTACTGAAAAATACGATTGTTTCAAATATTACTTCCATAATAATAAATACAATTAGACATATCGTTTTTAAAAATTAATAATTGAATCGTTAAAAAATACCGATTATTATCTCTCCCACATGTGCTATCCCCAGTCCATTAAATTATAGTTAACAAATTATAATATGTCTATGGTGAAATATACACCATAAACAAAATTATATCTAATCAATCGAATAAATAATTAAAATAAGTAATTTTAATCATATTGCGTAGGTATCCTAATAATGACGTATTTTTTGGGTTTTCGGGCAATTTATAAACTATAATCGTCTCGAGTTCTTTCGAACTTTGTGATTCTATCGGGCTGTGTTGGGTCGATCGTCATCGTCGATTAACTTTAACTTGGCTAATGAGCCTCGCAGTTTCGAAAACAACTTTATTTTTCCGTCTGACATAATAATATTTCGTTTAAAAAGTTTTGTTTTTCATTTTGTATAATATACTAATATGTAATTAATAGAAACGCTAATTTTATTCCGGGTTCAGAATTTCCACTAAAGACCTTCATATTTTATATACGCCAACACCGTATTTTTCATTATATTATCAAAGTTTTGACCTTTTATAATCGAGGTTAAATTAACACTGTGAATTTAATATTATTTGCCATATTTATTTGTGATTTTCACTTTCACAAGTGTAATAATTCTGTAATTATTATCAAATGACGAAAACACTATAAAACAAAATATTAATTTATAATATTAATTTGAAATTGAACGTTTTGAAGAGAAATTATTATTTGAATAATATGCTTTTCTATCAATTTACCGGTAATAAAAATTAATTAATTATTACTATCTCTAAACTAATGTACATACGATCGCGGTTGAATATGAGAGATAAAATAACATAACTATAAAATTCTTAAAAAGTGATAATATTATTATATAATCAAATAGTTCAATTCGCGGTAAAACATTAAAATAACGCGTACACAATTGTGCTGAACAATTTTCTTCGATGGAAATAAAAATATGTCTGAAGTTAAGTAAAAATTGATTTACGTTGGCGCGTAATGACCAATGTGATTTCGTAAAATGTCGAATATTTCCACGCGTTTCTCGGCACACGACACTGCGTGGCGATTAATTTTGTTGGCGTTTCGCGCGGGTTCAATTATCTCTCGGGGGGATCGAATAACGATGAACCAGACAATTATAATGTTTCTCATCTTACTCGCGCGAACCGACGGAATATAATTATTATGCAAGTACGTTTCTTTTCCCGAGTGGATATCATAATAATATTACATCATGACGCGGCCGTATTCGGTTCACTGTTGAAACGTGATTTTTTTTATTATCCCCAACAACCCCGACGACGACAAACAAACGTTTTCGTCTATTCTTTCCCCGCCAGCCGTTTGTCGTTTATTTATATTCCGCCGCGGCGACGGCTTTTTATTATTAAATTACCGACTTGGTGTTATACCTACGCGGAAACGTGCCGCGCCATCTCTGTTTTCCCGAATTATCTCTCTGTCTCGTCGTCCCGTTGCATTTTCCACCCACACCTGCGTCGCGAACACCATTGTCTCGTCGAGCGATTATATTAAAACGCGTTGCCGCGTCGCGTCTTTGTAATCGCTGGAACATCCGCCAAGGCAACGAGCCCGGTAAACGTTATTGAAACGTGTCCTGAATTCGGCAACGAAAAGCGATCGACGGGCGGATAGAGGTTAATCTACCGGATTTCGTTGGACTAGTGGTTACTGGTTAGGTTAGGTTGGAATGGAAAAAAAATAAAATAAAAATATTACGTCTCCTAGGTACCTACGCCGACCACGACCGCGGTTCGGACGGTATCTTATTACTTTCGGTATTTTTTCGTCGAGGTAAAACGAGAATGAAAATAATATAGGTACTGTTTTCCATGTACGAGAATATAATACGCATTGCACGCGAATAT
>CM023358.1:11075660-11118708 GCA_013282895.1 Eriosoma lanigerum
AAAACAGTAATCCCAAACATGCAAACAATAATAATATCATTAATGCACGCGCACACAAAGGGACGGACGACGGCGACTTTGGATAATAATAATTACGGTTTTCCTCCGCAGTAAGCCGGAGACATTTTTTTCTTTTCTCATTTCCTCGTTCGATATTATATCATTATACATATATACAGGGTGTCCCAGTAACAACGTTATAGGGTTGTTCAAGGTACTACGGCCATACTTTGGCGATTTCAAGGTTTATTTTAGTATAACAATAAAAATGTTCACCCACGAAACTTGGGCATGCGCAACGCAACTTTCGAAAGTTAAATGGTAACACCTATGTTTTTTTACATATTATTTTTTTTGTATTTTTTAAAACATTTTTTATACATTTTAATAGGTGTTACCATTTAACTTTTGAAAGTTACATTGCGTATGCGTAAATTTCGTTGGTGAAAAATTGTATTATTATATTAAAATAAAACTTCAGTGGGCTACATTAAGTTTCCCAGATTTGAAATCACCAAAATATCGTATTTTCATCCTGTAAAACTCTGAAACTTAGTTACTGGGACATCCTGTATATAATGTGTTTTTATTATTATTCTTCATCGTCTTTTGAAATTGTAATTCTGCTTTTTTAATGTTATAAATATAATATCCGATTGCCTAACCTACATAATAACGATGAGTATTTTATAACCACATATAGCATACCTAATCAATATGGCAATCATAGAAATTAATTTAGATACACTAAAACTGAGAGAAGGAAAACAATTTTAATTATTTTTTTTTTTTAATTAATATTTTTTTAATATCTTACAATTAAATAGGTACGTTTCGGATACGGGAAATTGTGTGAACGCATTATTATTATTATTGTGCAACGTTAACTGCAATAACTAAAATTTAGCCTAGCTCTCAATACGTCTACATAAACAACGTCAACATAAACATGTTAGCTTAAACGTGCATACCGATAAATGATTTTAGTTATATGAATTTCAAAGTAGTTAAAATGAATATGGAATCAAATAATAAGCGATGCGTGCAAAATTATTCAACATGAAATATTCATAGCCAGCAAATTCCATTGTAAAATAAATCTATCTTTCGAGAGCCGAACGAAATTAGTCTTCCAGAATGTGCTATCATTTTATAATGGATATATATAATGTGGTTTTTTTATGAGCACTAAGAATTTAATGTGTTATCTACACCATAATAACGCACTCCCATTACTATTGTAAGTCGTTTATTATTTTATTTCTTTCAATTTGTTTATAGTTTAAGCCACTCGCGTAGCGTGTTTTACTACTCATGGCCAATATTGTCATTTCGATTTTCTGTTTTGTTCGTTTTCGTATCACTGTGCGATTTGTTTTATAAACGCGCGTTCAGTCAGAAATGTTTATTTTATTTTACCACCGTCGAATTTGAAATATAGAAGCTACTATACCAATAATAATAATAATAATAATATCTAGTTATAACTCGTAACTAAAATTGGTGTGTAAATGTTCGATTTAATGATCACGTTTATGATTTAACTAATCGTAAGTACTAAAGGAAAAATAACCGTCATTACAATACACGTCGCATTGTTTATCATTAGATATTTATTAGAGTCGAAAAGAATAAATAATTCCTCGATGAAAGTTTTTCGAATTATGCCCGATGAAGGACGTGAAAATCAGATTTCAATTTTATCGGCAGTTTTAATAGAGAAATATGCAATCTAAATAAACAACATATCGCAGAAACATCGATTAACATATAATTGATACAAGGAAAAGCTATAATATAGATATTTACGACCATATTGTATAACTTCCAGTGATTGGTATTAAATATTTTTTTATTTTGAGTAACATGAAATTCTCTAATAAAACATGTATTATAGTCGGTAAAAAAATATTAAGTCAATTTTCAAATTGCATATATTTAATCGCTCTAAAAATAAAAAAAACTATTTTGATTAAAATATCGACATATTGATATTTAGAACGGTAGTTTCTTTAAAATTTCAAACAAAAATACGTGATATAGGACATACCAATCATAATGTTTTATATAAACTTTAAAAGATACGTATACATTGTTTACTGTAAAATGTTTTTTTTAAAAAAAAACTGAAAAAAGTACATTTGTTTCCCTTTTAAAAAATTGTACATCGACCAACTTTGAGGAATCAATAAAGTTAACGAACCGTTACTGTTGATTGAACATCAAAGAGCTATTTTTTTTCCGGTAAAAATAATATGACAAAGTTTATCAAAAATAATTGAAAACTTTGACTTGCCTAATATCAATTACATATTTTCGCTCCACAAAATATATCAATTATTTATATTGAAAATGTAAAACTTAAAACGAAACACACACACACACACACACACATATATATATATAGATAATATAGAAAATATAATAATTTTTATGAATAGAATATTATATTTAATAAAAAATAGGGATCGCGAATTCAGTGAATTAATCGCATAATTTTATAAATTTATAGTGTTTGTTCTTATTGATTTATTTTTTTTTATATTTTGTTTCAGGTAAGGCATAAATCAAATTGTTCATTAAAATTGCCATAACTAACAACAATTTCCACAACTATCATATATCCAACAATCTGGCTGATGGATTATATATATCAACACCACAGCATCTGTATCGTACCAAGTGATCAATAATTATCATGGATTGTTATTTATTTTATCACGTTTCTTGTTATATAATTTCCTGCGACAAGGCATTCGTATTTCGGATCGTTTATCGGGGATCTTATATAGTGAGCAAGGTAATCGGAGCGTGATGTTAATGAATAGAACGACGCAGACATTAGCATATACCCACTCGCTACCACCTCCAAAATGCGACAACTCCATAGTCGTCCCTTCGCAACAGGACACAAAAGAAATTTCCCACAGCCTTTCTAACCCTCAACTCCCCCCTCCCCCCCACCCCAACAGCAATGATCCGACCGAACAACTTCCGGCGTCGGTCGTGGATTTCACCCTGCAGGAGCAGAGACGATTTATTACCACCGTGGTCACACGCTGTGTGAAATTCTTAGAGCCGAGAAAACGCTCGAGCCCATCAATTAAGGAATCACGCCGGTCCCCGGTCAGAGGCGATTATTGGACCGTTATGTTAGGTCGGGACAAATACGTGTACGAGTCGAACACGAAAAAAAATTCGTTATATAATACATATGTTTTGTTCGTTTTTTTGCGAAAAAAAATTTGACTAAAATAAATTTATTAACGGTTATACAATTTTTTTTAAAAAAAACCAACATTTTTCAACCGAATGCATGTGGGTAGGTACTAATATAAATGAAAAAAAAAACACTAACTATACATCGATGTTCATAAAAAATTACTAAAGTAAACCGTTAAATTCCTACGTGTTTAATTTAATAACTATTGATACTAATTATGCATATTAACCGTAAAAAGTTGAACTCAGACGAAATTAATCGAAGTAAATTCGAACCAGTCGAGTTATTTGCACAGCTATAGTACTAGTTTTTAATGAAAATATAATATAATTTATATGAAAAAATGCACAATAATTGTAGTTTTACGGTGGGTTCCAAAAATACTTTTAGTTATTCATTTAGAATTAAATATTATAGTCTCGGAGCCTCATATAAAAACAATTATTTTTCGTAAGTGACATTTTTAGTAGTTTGAATTATTTAATTTTTGTTTGAAAATAATAATATCAACTAGTTAACTGTTGAGACATAATTAAACGTTTTACATCCAATCTTACACTTCTATCTGTAACTACTCATCATACCTACCTTTATCTAAGGGTTTAGAACCCCTGCTCAATTGTAATTATTATTATTGATCGTTTATTAAATTTTTTATTTAAAAAAAAAGACCCTAATTATTATTACAGTTTGAACTTGGGTGCGTTGTATTAAAAACATGTCAGACCAAAGGCGATATTTCTGTTAGCATTTAAACAAACAGCAAAGCATACATCATTTATCTAAAATGACTACTGGTCCTACAATCAAAAGACTATATCACAAAGTCATTGCTCCTTTACATCAATAGCAATGGCAGTCAAACGGATATAGCTAAAAAAAAAAAAAAAAATGCTTAATAGATCTCTATCTCAGTTTAACAGCAGCCGACAGTTTCATTTGTCTTAACGTCGTTTTCTTTTGTGTAAAATATTATTTATATTTTTCCATCCCGCCGGTTTCTATTCTATCTGTATACGTGTTTTCCTTTTACTTTGGTTTCGCGTAAGTCTCTCGCTTTAACGGTCATCTCGATAAAATAATACAACAGTGACGTATTAGTTACGAATAAAAAGTCGTGCTTTCGTAATTGTATCGTGTGATAATCATTAAACCGAAGTCTGTTAAAAGCATACAATATAATTTTACAATGGATTATACGAAATCGGAGAGCAGCTCACTCAGGGGCGATATATTTAATAATATATTTTACTTAATTGTAAGAAGTGAATATTGATGCAGACATTTTTTTAATAATTAATATAAATTAGATCTGGTTTGTTATTTAGGCTTCTCATCCAAATCTAAAATGTGTTTTTTTTTTATTGTAAACCAGCAAATACTCAAATAGTAGGATGGACTAAACCTACACCATTGATATTTCAGATTTTATTTATGTATAATAACATAATCCCCCTATCGATTTTCGGATAGTATAGTTTTTTTATTTATATTCAAAAACTACGATTTGCAAAATAATAAAATAAATATCAATTCATGAAATGTTTTTTTTTTCAAATATGAATAGTAAGATTTATTTTTTAAAATGAATCTTATATCTTTATAACTGATTAAACACGATATGCCAAATATTTAAATATTTTGCATTAAATTGGCACGAGAGTCTTAAAAATAATAGTTTTTTCTGCTAAAAATCAACATCGTGCACATCTCTAATCGTATTTACTATATTATTATACATTTCGAAATATCGCGCGATGTCGACAAAAGTGTATCCATAATATTATGTTATTTTGCAATGCGTAGGCTATTTCTTTTATTGTATCGTTTCGACGGATAAAATGGGTGGAAAAAAACGATAGCACAGTAATCGTTTGGAATGCACGCCATGATGGTTAGATGATAACGGAGCAGAATGTTTACGTTGATACGATATTCTCTGATAATAAAATAGTTTCGTACCACGAATAATATATTATAATGTAGGTTAAATGTTCTAATATTCAAATTCCACTAATATATCATTCGTTAAATTTCGAATATTACCTGTACACGCGATTTATAATTCAATTTATTCAATGTAGTACTGTTGTAGATGTTTTTCATTTTTTTTTTTTTTGTCAAAATTTAAATATTTTATCTAAGTTTTATTATACTAGTAAATGGTACATTTTTTCTGGTCTGTAGTTACCCAATATTAACATTTGTTCGAAGTCATATTTGAATTGTTAAAAATAATATTCAATTTTCTCGTAAAATTATGAACAGGGCATCACTTCAATATTCGTTGATGAAATTTTAAATTTAAAAATTTTAACACCGATCGTTGTTCAGTTGTTCCGTCTCTAAATATTCAATGGTCATAAATGTTCGGTACGTATATTATACAATTTATAATGAATTTATTAATGTTTAAGAAAAATTGATTAAAGGTCGTAAAAATAATAAACTGTTATATTAAATAATATAATTTATATTATATTATTAAACTTTCTTATGAAAAAAAAAAAAAACATTATTGTAATGAATGACGGATATTTTTAATATCATGTATAATAATAAATCATTTTAATATATCATTGTAGTTTAAAGGTAAACAACAAATATTTAATACATTTTGAAACGTAAATTTAATTAAATATTGTATTAAAAAATTTAAGCTAGTTTATAAAATGTTCAATATCACTAATTTGCTTTTATATTCGGTTTATTTTAAAATTGTTGTTTTATAAATTTTACGTTTTAATTTTTTTATGAAATACTAAAGTTTTTTTACGATGTTTAATAACGCCGTTCTTTTTATATGAAGGTAAAATACAAATAATTCTGAAAACTCTATAAATAATGACTATATTCTTTTTAAAAATATCCTATAAATTGTATCTTATATGGGCACTATAGTATAATGCCATAACGTAATTGCTTTCTTACAATAATAAATATGTGTCCCAAAATGTGAAAATTCTCTAAACAGTTAAACTTTCAAGTAGTTGATAAGCTAACAAACTGAATATTAACAATGATAATCTCAGCCCACGTACCTATTTTAAAATGAAGCAATCAGAATTTGTATATTTTTCATTTAAAATTAAAATTCAATGGCAGACTATTACCAAAAATCCATGAAATAGATATTCAACAACACAATATAACTATACACTATTATTAATGCGATTTTAATATTTTACATACAAACCAATATTTATCGGATTATAGATCGCATTGTCACACGGAATTACCACACAAAGAATGTTATTTGAATACACAGTTCGTAATTCTAAATATGATCATTATAAATTTATCAGAACTTGAACTCACGTCAAATAGATCAAATAACTAGCGCTCAAATTGGGGTTGAGAAATTTTGTTTATAAATATATTATAACCTTCTAAATTATAAAATTTCACTCGTTGTTTTTCAATTGTATAATTTCTATTAAATAATTAATAAATAAACCAACAATAATATTGTGTAAATACCAAGGAGTATAATATACATATGATTTTTAAAATGTAAAATATGTAAATATGCAGTTATTATTAAAATATTACAAAACTAAAATTATGAATTATTTATATAATTAATCCAGAAAAAAATACGTACATTTCATATAAACATTACAAAATTTATTCGTTTTTTATGCAACTCTTTTAAATTTAATACGTACATAAAATTAAAATATGTATAACGTAAAATTAAATAGTATATATAATGTAAGAGCAAAGACGTATTATCTCTCCGCTAGATATCAGCGAACTAAAAAGTACTACCAACAGATGGCGTCGAGTGTTTTAGTTTTTAGATATTTTAAAGTAAAATAATATGCATTTGAATAATTGAATAAAACATCTTAAACTAATATATTTTATAACAATTTGGCATAAAAATAACGCATATTTTTAATGAAATATATTATTAAAATTAACTTCAATATCAGAATACTTAATATATAACTATTCGTATGTATATTTTTATATTTTAATTTAATTTTGTTTGTTGAAAAATTTACGAAAACATTCAGTTTAAATCAAAATTATCAAAATGTTTATTAATATATTCTTGCATTGATAAAACAAAAATAATATGATAATTATTTATTAAAGAAAAAAAATATTATGACTATTTCATTATGTTAGGATGATGAGTAAATGAATATAATTTTTTTTTTTTAAATCTGTAAAATATTAAGACAGCTAAATTAAAAGTATATATTAATGAACATATTAATTTGTCGACGTCCAATTTTTATAAATATGGCGAATTTTAAGAATTATTTAATTTAATTGAAAAATTAACTTTACGTAATTTATTGTTAATTTTAGTAAAACTATTTAAACATAATAAGCAAAATATATGTAACTAATAATATAATAAATGATACCTAATGTCCTTATAATTTATAGTAAATAGACTAAACGCCTGTCATATACGTGTAAATTAAATTTTATTATCTATATTTATTTGCAATTATAAAATTGTGTTTACTTGAGAAGTTTAGAGCTTTATTGATATTGATAATAAATTGATTTTTACATTTAAATTATGCTATTAAACATTTAATTATTATAATTTATAACTTTGACTATTTAATTTTTCAATTAAATGAAAAAAATTCCCAAAATCGCCATCTTGATGAAACTAGGAGATCAAAACGTCAACATTTTCATAAAAAAAAAAACTCTTCTACTTGTCTATCTTTAGATCTCCTATAATTAAAATCCTAAAAAGTTATTTTTGTGACATATTTATATAAAAAAGAAAAAAGGCGATTTATAGTGTGTTGCCTACTTAATATTAAACAAATTAACAGAATTAAAATTTTTTAATTTTTTTATAGATATTGCAATTTATTATTTCTGGGACACCTGGTATAAAAAATAATCGTTAAAAATGTTTTTTATTTTAAAAAAAAATTGTAGTAATTCGTATTTACTGTAAAATATGTATTATTTAAGCAAGAAATATTCATTTATAAGATAAACAAATTGTATATTTTAAAAACAAATAATTAATATCAAATGGTATTACAATAAGATTTATATTTATATTAATTAAAATTTAATTATTATCAAAATGTTTATACTTAGTTTCCCAACTTTTGGGATTTGTAATGAAATTTGTATCTCTCGATAGTCAGTGTACTACATTTCATTTCTACTTCTTTAATTTTCCAAAACCATGGTTAATTTAATTTTAACTATTTTTAGTTCAAGAACAGTTTTCAATGTTATACAAAAGAAAGTACAATAATATAGTAATAATATATATATATATATAATAATACCTAAACCATACATCTTAATACTATATTCGATATAATTATATAATCAATTTATAAACCAAATTGAATTATGTTCAGTAAATACATACCAAGAACATTATATATGTATTTTATTACTTTTTATACTTATTATATATTTATTATGTACAATTTATTTTTGTTAGACTTTTTTATATAATTTTAAGAATACTGTATCATATAAATTTCCCCTACAACTTTTACACATTTTAATATATTATTTGTGTTTTTTATATAATTTGTTGGTCTAAGAAATAGTAAAGTATAATATACTCATATAGGGTGAATTACAATTTAGCAAAAGAAAACTATTTGTTTTATTTATAAAATAATTAAAGATTTTAAGATAGACATTTCAACAATTTAAAAAGTATAATTTGCTGGACTATTGTCGTCTTAATTATATTAATTTGATCAATATTTAGTATTCATTTACTTATTTTTTCAATTGATTGTTAAATTAACATAACTTTATTACGATATTGCCTTTTTTTATTATCCTAATTTGTTCAAATTCACGATTTCCATACAAATGCAAATAATGAATTATGTATTTTTTTTACAAATTTAAATAAATCTCTAAGATCACGATCTTGATATAATTAAGAATTTGATTTATCAAACTATTTATATTTTCTAAATGTTCTGTATTACAGTTTTAAAGTTTTCGATCTCAAAATGAATGGAACTAAAATAATGAAAGTAAACAAAGATAATATTACGTATATATAAGAGATAAGATAATGCATATAAAATATACATAATTATGTTTAAATATTTAATGGAAATCAAAAATAAATAATGAAATTTATTTATTTATATTTAAAATTTACAAAATATTAAGGTTAAGTTTTATACTAAATAAATTATGTAAATTATGAATTTATAAATATTAAAAAATATTTTAAATTGTATATACTATTATAAAGTAACAGAATAATAAACTGTTTAATAATAATAACAACAATAACAGTTACAATAACAATAGCAATAATAATATCAAGCGACATAGAAAAAGTGAATAAAATAAGAAAACTGATTCGAACGTCAAATATCAAAATGGAACCAACCTAAGAAAGGGTGCAATTAGACGTTTTGACGTTTATGCATAATGGCGTTTATTTATAAAACGGCCAACAAGTATTAAACGTAGAGAACTCGTATTAAACTTATAATATCTGACATATTTTAATTAAATTTATTATATGAAAATAAATGATTGAACATCTATTTTAAGAAAAGGAAATTTAATTTGTTTTAGATAAATGAATAAATTAAGTTTTAACGTCTCGTTTGTTCTTTTAAAAAGTCAAAAACAATAAAGTGTATCAATCGCCTCGTTAATAATTATTGTTATAAAACGGTTGAGAGTTATAATTGTGTATAATATACGTATACGAATTTATTATGCCTTATGGTCGTATCATTTTAACAAATGCATTAATTATTTATGAAACAAATGTATATTTGATCAATTTGACCGTACTTCAAACTCGAAAACGTAATAACCAGAACAAACAAAAACTTTCTTGTTATCACTTTACGTCCCGGAGTGATGACTTCATTGCGTCATTGTTGTTGTTTCAACGTTTTCATTTAATAATTATTTTTCTGTAATTCATCTTAAATTTTATAACAATATTATTAAATAATTATGTTCAGTACACTAAAAAATTCAAGAGCTATAATGTTATAATTTAGCCGTAAAACATTTTTAGCTTGAATAATGTATATTATTTATTCGATGAAAAATAAAAATAAAACAACGATGTTAACAATAATTTAAGATTAAAATTTACAATTTTATTCGATAAATAGTTATTTTACAGACAAACAATTTTCTATTGTTTTCTAATCTAACTCTATTTAATTTGAATATTATTTAAATTTTATTTAAAATAATTATATTTTACTCAAATCTATACTCGGGTAAATATGATAAAACATGTATTATTTCTGAATAAGTGAGGTAGTGAAATATCTATCATATAATTTTATCTTATCTATTATTTCACTACTCATTAAGAAATTGACTCGTCTTGTCTTACGTTATTTTTGTTTAGTTTTTTACTATTATTTATAATAATGTTAAATAAATAAATGATAATCGATTTCGTTTAAAAAAAAATTTCCTACAATATATTCCGAAAACCTATAGAAATTATAATGTGTTTATAATATTGAACTTGTATTAACATTTTTCAATTTTTTTTATAAATATTTAACGAAAACAAAATTCATTTTTTTTTACTATTATATAATATTTATAGTACCTATTTTGGAAGATAAATTAAACATTAAATCGAGTTTATACATTTTTATAGAGTGAAACAGAAGACGAAGGAATATCTGATAACTCATAACATATTGCGGCCTATCCATTAGATTTTGCCTGTGTATGATTTCCCTTTGAGAGGTGTACCAAATAAATATAATATTTCAAGATAATAGTCAGGTATAGTAAATAACAAATAATTGACTATATAACAGCAATTTTTAGGTAGACAAATCTTAATCTAACCAGACGAAAGTGTGGCAAAGGGAAAAGTCTGGATAACTTATGCGATGGAACTCAAGCTATTAAATTTGATTAGGCGACTTTAGTTTCAATATGAAACCGGACTGCAAATATAACAGAGTAATTTACAAAGTAAAAATGTAAATAAATCGATAGTTTTAATGACCAATTTGATTGATTTTAGATTTTTACATGAATTTATTATAAAAATCTTGATAATATTCTTTTGTTTTCCGCCTTGTCCGTTTGTACTCTTGTACAATTTTTTAATGTGACCTTAAAAACATCTACCAAAAAAACTTTTTCCGCTGTATATATTTTAATCGGTTATGATACATAATTATGTTTTGCTTACAATCAGCTATTCCTGGAGCTTTAGTAATATAAATTCAGTTATACATAATTTATACATTAAAATAATATTATACCTAATAAACATTATATGAAAACAATTATCTTAACTAAATAACAAAATATAAACTATTGATTGCTTTAATATCTATGTTTTTTTTTTTTTTAAGGAAAAAACGAAATTTATTTGCGTATTATTTTTTACACGGCAAAAACATAATACGAAATATAAAAAATTATCAAATGCAAAACTTTTTTAAGATAAATGTTATTTCATTATTTTATAATATAGCAAAACAATTATAGAATCGTTTTAAAATTTAAATAAATGTACACAAATAAAAAAATTAGAAAAAGGAAAAAGACTGAATAAAATAATAATTTTACAAATGGATTTTATTTATTTGTACGATATTACGAAGTATAATTTAATACAAAATATATAATACTGACGTCATTTATAACATTAAAAACGTCTTTCAAGTGAATATTTTTAAATTCCGTTGTGTATACGAATAACGATAGTAAAACATGAATCCTTAATACTGATTGTAGTGTTATAATAGTAATAATAATAATAATATACTGATATTATTTTAAAAAAGTGACATTATCATATTTTCAATAGTTATGATCAAAATTATTAGGCAGGAACAGTAAAAAAAAAAAATATTTGTTAATCAATTAAAAATATTAAAACATATTTTATCTAGTTTTTGTACATCCTGAACAATTTTAATATTGGTCGACAATTATAGCTATAAGTGGTATTACTAGCAGTTGCTACATAATTTGAAAATTTATTAATTACTTAAACCAAATTATTTGCATTCCTTTGACATAAAATATAATAAAAATATTATTTTAATTTAATAAACTTTAATTATTTCCCTTCAAATATTTTATTAGGTATACATATAATATGAGAAATAATAACGTGGTAAACATGAGTCTATTAAGTCGAATACCTGTAGTTTGTAGTATTATTTTTAAATTAATATCAAAAATTCTTTTTTTAAACTAAGCAAATCTGGCTAAATATAACTCAATAATATTATGCATACGCATTTAATATTAATTTGTTTTTTGAACTTGTGCAAACTGGTGTGTTTCTGTTGTGCTTGTTTACTGTTTTTTTTCTTCTGTACTATTTGAAAAACTTTACTGCTGGTTTCTATAATATAATTTCAGTTTCTAGCCTCGGAGGTTGGAAACTATATATTATTATAGTGTTTATTTTACCGGCAGTATTTTTAGTTTATTTGCCAATATGATATTTTGGAAATTACTCGACCGAAAATATTAAAACTTAATACAATGATAAATTTCTTATCGGAAATAAAATAAAAAAAACTTTTGTACTACCTATTTATATAAAGCTAAAACTACATAATATTATACAAGTGTACGTCTTAAGATTGGTTTAATTACCTTTTATATTTTAAAATAAATAATTGATTTCCTTGAATGTAATTCTGTTTTTATACTTAGAAATATATTGGTTAATCCATATAAAATAACAGAAATAATTTAAAATAGCAATAGTTAATGTTTTATATAAAAAATGGTAAAATGTTGAAAACTAAAATTTCTTACTATTGGTTTTTAATTAATATAATACATTAGCATGAACTAAAAAATTAAACTTTAGGATTTTTGATATTGCATCCAAGACTTAATGGATATAGAGTATAGATATTATTCATAGTAAAATCCTTGGGAAATCGTTTTTTTTTTCAATTATTTTCAACAAATTATTTTAAAAATTAAAAAAAAAAAATGCTATAGAATGATATGATCTGACGTGTTATGTATTTTTATATAAAAATTTTTTTTGTAATATGTTTGTACCCAAATATGAAAATTTAATGAACTTTTCGGCAAAAATTTTATTAAATGAATTGTTTAAATGAAACATATAATATTTAAGGCATAACTTAATATTATGAATAAACGTATATAAAATACAAACGTTAAAATTGAAACAGATTAGTCTAGTTGAATTTGATTAGTGGAATATTAAGTTATTATATTTAAATAACCATGTGTTATTAAGGACTCAAATTATTAACAGTAAGTTAAAAACAGTAGTAAACAATTATTACATATAGTTTATATTTTAACTAAATTTAACATCAAAATGATTTTATTTCTTACTTGGATATGTTAGGATAGGTTATCATATCATAAGTTTAGTGACCCCACTGAAAACTATTTAACCATAGAAAAGTATTGTCGCGTATGTCTATGATCACTCAATGTTTGAAGTTTCATTAATATACAGTTTATTTTTAGAAGTCTTCTTTCTCTAATTTATTATTTTTCTTATATCGTTTGAGTTAATCGTAAATATTAATGTAGTATTATATATTAATAGATTATATGACTTTAATAATATATTATACAAAAACATGTTTGTTTCTCGAATAGTATAATGTTATTATGATTATACAAATTGTTGTTAGTTTTTAATTATTTAATTTGTTTATTTTATGTTATTATCATAACATTACAAGTTTTAAAACATTAAATTACTTAACTTAAATTATATCGATTGTATGTGTACGATAAAGAATATAGTTGTATTAAAACAAATGATTTAAGCACATCTATTAATTCTGAAACACAACACACATGTTTTATCATTAAAAATGATATTTTTTTATTATTTTGTATTTAATTATACTTTTTCTTTATCTCACACTCTCAACTACATGTGGTCGGCCTTTCTAGTCTTATATCTCGATAGACCCTGTATCACGACTACTCTCTATTCCAACCAACAACATCTTCTTTGAATTCTCATTCCTTTGACTCTGATCATCTCTCGTCATAATATATCCAAACGATATCAGCTTAATCTCTCTCATTTTGACCCAAATTGATGCAATTCCTTCAGTCCTTAAATTTTTAATTTTTTATTATACATAAAATATTAATTGCTATGTTAATTTTAATGAATATAGAATTGTTGATTACGATATTAAATATTATGTGCTATAATATTACAGTAAATTCAAAGTCGGTAGCATGACATATTCTAATAATTCTTACATGGTTGTAAATGTGTAATGTGTATAATTTACTTACATAAATATTGATAATTTAAATTCTTAGTAATAATTCAGTTTTGATATTTAGTAGGAAAAAATATTCAACAAATCTATTTTTCATCAAATTGTTCTAATTAAAATATAACAAGTATATATAAATTAAAAATGATCATATTAATTTCGATGTTATATATATATATATATATATATATAATTACCATAAATAAAAGTTGTTTGATTTCAATTTTTTTTATGTTTCTCGGATATTTCTATTAAATTCCAACTTAACGATTAAGTATGGTACCAATACTCTACTGGAATTATATCATATGAACATTGCTTTTAATGTATTATTGCTTTTATTTATTATTCTTGTTCATAAATAATACAATAATACCTATAATATTACAATGATATAATTGGGTATGTAAGTACAAGTAATCGCGTAGTCTTCAAATTTTTACTATAATTCTAAATCTACGCTTGGAATAACTTCCAATATTTTATATTTTTATACTTGTATTTTACAAGATTCGTATAAGGTATTATGTCAGATAATCTGTAGTTTTACTTACAATTGTTATGTTCGATATAAAAAAAATTCTACTATTTATGTATTATAAGATTATTAGCACAGATGTTTTTTGTTTATTTTATTCATTAATAGCAATAATGTATACAACTTGAATGTGTATTAAATGGCGTTTAATTTCATATTAATAAAATGATACTCGTATCGAGAGTCATTTTCCTTAAAAATTGTTTTAATCGCATATTTTACCCAAATTAAAATAAATAACTACCTACTTAAATGTTTGTTATTGGTTGTGTACGTAAGCAGGTCGATGAAATGTACGCAATAAAACCATTAAATAGGTAATAATAATTTGCTCTTTGCGTGTTGTTTTACTTACTTTTAGTATAATTAACTTTTAATCTTATCTAATATTGATTATCGATGATCATAATAATATTAATCATTATACGAAACTCAAAATTTGTAATTTTCGAATATTGCATTAGGTGCACTGTAACTTTGCAAGTAGATATGGCATATAAATTACAAAAATAATTTTAGTTCGTATCATTAAACTATTTTAAAAAAGGAAAAAGCCCTTGTTATATATTTTGATTTTTTTTTTATACACGTTTGTGACGTTGGATTTGTACGTTCTCAATGGGTTCTATGGGCCTTATTGAAATTAAAAAAAAAAAATTTACAAATGTATAGATGCGTCTAAAAACAGCGATGTACAACTCGGAATAATCACATTATTGCTAAATTGATGGACATATCCATTTTCGCGTAAAGATCGATACAACTGTAATTATTATTAACTGTGCATCATTAAACAAAACTAACTAACTGAATCTAATAATTACATTACAATGTCATTGAATTAATAATGAAAAAAAAATAAAAAATAATCATAATAATAAAAATCAATAGATTAGGTTGGTGTATTATACATATATGAGTGAAATTCTTTGAACAAAAAGTTGACGTTTTACCTCCCTCAGGAAGCGTTTTGACTGATTGGGTCGGAAATAAGTTAGTGAGCGTGCGACACGCTATTTATTCATGTGTATATTATAATAATGTGTGCTTGTGTTTGCCTCTTTGTGTGCAACGTCAACGGCGGCCCATGTCGCTAATCTGATTATTTTATCAAGAAATAATAATAAAAGCCACGGTTAACCTCGGGTCGGTGACGGCCGGCGGTGGGAAATAGGTGAGCGACTGAAAAGTTTTTTAATTCGACAAGGAAAATATTTTTTAATGTTCTCGAATAAAAGGTCGGGACAATCAAGATTTATAAGAAAACTATGCCCGCGTTTTATGTTCTCCTCCTCCCACCACACCACCCAACCAACGCTGCCGCCGCCACCACCCTACCATCACACAACCCAAGAACGACACACACACATAATAGGAATAATAATAAAATATATACTTTATTCGAAATATAATTATGTTTAAACAAAAGATAATAACGAAAGGAAAAAGCAAAAAAATAATTGTAAACGGAGACGGGATTTTCAACGTTTATTACAACATGAACTGTGTAGTATTATAATTATACAAATTTTAATACACAAAGTGAGCAGATATGGGAAGACGATAATTTATACGACCTAATTTTCATCACGTCATATCCTAGTGGAAAAAATTCGCATGCAAGTCATCTGGACGATAGCCAAAACGCATTCAGATGTGCCCTCATAGTATATATTTTACGGTTTTAAGCTAAATCGCCCGTCCCCGAACATTAAATATTTTGATCTTGACATATTATTATATCCTCTGATGCCAACGTGTATATATATATATAAGCGTACAGATTTATTCACTCTTATGTCTAGACACCTAATCAGATCCTATCAGATTTGACAATATATCAATATTTTTTTTCTTCTTATCATTACTGTTATTCAATATTTTGTAAAATAAATAATAATAATCGAACGTTTCGTAATGCCTTACATACATTTACCGTCACTATTGAGCTACGGCTGGTTTTGAAATGCTTAATACTTCTTTTTGGTACTGCTATAGAATATATTATTATAGGAGAACGTTACAGGTTTTGACGAAAATATAAACCATTTTGTGTTCAAGTCAAACATGTGAAATAAATATAGTATGCTTTACATAATAGGTTTAAATCACTAATGATGATAATATATTTCGTGGCGTATAATGAGGTTCCTATCAAAAATCAATATTCTTATTTTTAGTACTTATGTTTATTTATACATAATATATTTTGATCTACTGAAAGACGACATATTTTGAAAATATTTTTGTAGCTCAGACTGATGCACAACGTGTACCGTGCAATAATAATAAAAAAAAAAACTAAATATCTGGGGAATATTCACATTTTTCGTTTGATTCGTATTTATTTTGTGTTATTGAAAAACATAAAAAAAAAGTAAAATAAAATAATAATAATATTCTTTTTTACCTTTATTGAATAATTTATTTTATTTTGTTTCATTATCGATTCTTTTTGCTCATACTCGTAAACCTATTGCAAAACTGCGTATTGTAATATAATCTAAATATTGACTATACACATTTTAGAAAACGTAACTTTGCAATAGATTTCGTAGCTGATTTTTAATTTAAATACGAACAAACCACAATATCCATTATCCATGGCATATAACTATATCAAATATTTACATTTAGTTTAGATGTTATCAATATTATTATTCAAATCACTCGAATTTATTCAAAGTAGGATTATCAATATAATGTACTAATCAGACATTGTAAAACTAAATACTAATAATAGTATTGTATATATTTAACCCGTATAGAGAGACAATATAAATAGTTGAAGTGATATAATATTAAACTATCGTGTGTAGTGAAATAAAGTTTCATTCTAAGAGGACAAAAGTAATGTGACTTCCGAGAGAACAAAAACAATTGTTTTCAATTTAACAACTCTAATTTATATTAATGATAACGATTGGTCGTTTTACAGAAAATGATGACTTGATATTTTCATAGATAACAAATTAACAATATAATATTATTTATTCGAAATCCGGTCAATCCCTTTTTTTACGTGTAATGTATTACAGCAAATTCAAAACGTTAGGAGAACGAACGATAAAGATTAGGCAGAGTTTATGGTTGTATATAAATTGAAAATCGAAAAGTGTGTAATAGTCAAATGTAAAAAAAAACTGTTGCTTGGGTATAATACCGCAGCACTACGTTTTGGCGTTAAAAAATAATGTTCGTATAAGAACGGATTCGATTCACGTTCGGTCACCAATGTAAATATAGTTGGTTTAAATTTAGTTAGATTGGAATTGGTTTGGTTCGATACGTTTATTGATTTCATTGATCGTCTATATAGGAGTCTACGTGTTACACACTCTATAACTGGTCGAAAAAAAAAAAAGAGAAACATAATTTGGTATATTATTATTTTACTTCACACCGCTGCCGAGTGTTTCCGTTTTTAACAGACACGGTTTTAAAATCCATATTTTACGTAACCAAATTTAATTAAGCAAAACGGTTGTGCACTCGAAACGAAACGAAGAGTAAACGAGATATTTAATCAAGTCGAAGTAATCTACTCCGTCCGTACATCAAAGTTCTCCGATGCTTGCCGGAAGAATATCGTTCGGTCTCGCCGTCTCGGGTTACAATAGGCCACTCGCTGCTACCCTCCGTTCATCCCGGGTAATTATATGAAGTCTCGATTTAATTAAAAGAACACCTCACTTGGGAATTCCTCGAGCATCAAAATAGCGAAACGTAGCATGCTTAAGTTGTACAGGAAGTGGTAAGAAATGAGACCCGTTTCAATAATAATAATAATAATAATATTATAATTTTTTAACAACGCTAATCTTGTTTAATTTTCTTTATATAATATACGTATATATATATATATATATGCGTTCTTTTATTCGTTTGAAGTTTTGACTTTCAATCGTTTCGCTGAAACAAAGACGTTTTTTTCGACGTTGGTTATACCTATTTTTATAAAATACCGTAATAATATTATTTTATTTTATTATATATATATACACAGAAACAACAATAAGACGAGATATTTAATATTATTTTACCAAAGTATAATAGTATACGATTTTTGTATCAATTTTAAAACCAATCATAATGTATTGTGATAATATTATTTCACTTTATAGGTTTATGTTCAACCGTAAGTTATAGTTTGGATTTGTTGAATTTAAACAAATTCGGCCTCGATGTAAATGTATTTTTGTTGTTGTTATGAGAATAATTTTTTTCGAAGATTATTAAATTGTCTACAACGCGTAACTTGTATTATGATCGTTCAATTATTATTCTATATGTTGTAAAAATTGGAAGGTAAAAAGCATGATATTAAAATAATATATTTTCAAGGTTTTGTGACGTACGATGGTCGATAATACAAAAATTTCGTATTTTATCATATTGTAATAACCGAAATTGTATTATATATATATTTATTTTTTATTTAAACATCTCGTATTTCATTTTTTATTATTATTTTAACAATATTTGAAAACATGTTTACCGTTTAAACTATTTATATTTTCTTTAAACTTAATAATAGCTTTTTTTTTTTTTTTAAATACATTAAATTTGAACAGTATTATTTCATAATATTAACTAATTACAATGACCTATATAATTATAATATTTATATATTTTATATCATTTTAGGTATAAATAAGGGTGAAATTAATTAATTATATATAACCTATACGGTTTGACCCTTAGGTACTACTCGACCCTTGCAAATTGCAATAATAAAAATTAATATTATACAGACTTTAATTTATATAACTTGCTTTGCTTTCACTATAAAAGTATGTATAATAATACATGTTTTAAAATCACAATACAATTAACATAATTTGTTTAAAAATATTCAAATACATTTTAATAAAATCTATATTTATGTATTAAGAAGTATGTGTATTATTTAATTAGTAATTACGAATGTTGAAATCATATTATAGGTCTGATGCATACTAGGTATACCTAGAGAAAATAATATTTCTGATGTAATTTGTTTTGAACACAAACAACAAAGTAATAATGTTAAAAGTTTACTAAATATTTAATATATATAATATTATTATGCACGAAAATGTAGTTAATTAAATTGCAACATTGTTGTATTCTCGTGACATGTAAGTAAAGTGATTAAATATTTTATGTTAATATGTTTGAACGGGTCTAAAAATGAATAGCAATGATATTATGATAACATAATATTGTTATTGAGAAAATAATATTTTCTTTTCTTTTACACTTATTAAACTATTGATTTATTATTATTATCTATTTATTTATACCTATTATAATTGCATTCTTTACTGACATTATGTATATTTTTCATAACAAACTATCAAGTAATACCCAAATATAACGAACATTTTAGGGATAAATAATTATTTATTGGTGTGTAAACTTAAGTAGTCTTCGAATAACTAACACGTCATTTTGAAAAAAAAAAAAATATATATATTTTACTTAATTTTGTTAAATTGTTCGACAAAGTGATTTAGATTATTATTATATATCGGTAATTTATTATTATATTTATATAAAAACTTAATATTTTTATCTCAAAATAGTAATAAGACATTATAAAATAAATGATTTAAAACTTTTTCACGCTTAGTCATTATAATATGAATAGCTTATTTGTACGTGTAAAAAAATTGAGTAAAAACTCCGCCGACACTAGAGCCCAAGAAAAGAATAATATTTAAGACTACAATAACGTTAATATTGTGTTTTTGTGAGACTTCAGACACGGCAGTTTTGTAAAATTCTAAAACGGACGACAACACGGTCTATATGTTATGTTCATATAAGTACCTACACGAAAAAGTATAAGTGCTATTACGGTGTAATTTTGCGAGTAAGTACCCGTAACCGAGTGTCTGTTATTGTATCTTTAATATCCATACTTCGCACCGGTCGTTTTAAAATTATATATATATATATATACATATTGTACCGTAGTTCTTTGCAGACATATACAGAGAGATTCTCTTAATAAATTTTAAGAGGACATACTTATCATTTCACCATTAGTTTTATACAAGTGTTTAGTTTTAGGAACGAGAAAAATAATAAGTATGTACCAACCTAAGTTTCATGCTATGTCGGAATTCGGCAATAAAATGTGCAAATGAAATGTGCAAAATTCTGTTATATTTCGTAAAAAATGCCAAAAAATACAGGAATTATAAGTAGTATGAAATGAAAATAATCATGAACGTGTTTAAAAAATCGTCCTGTATGCACTGCATTGTCAAACGAAAAACCACGTGCTAAAAACAATAAAAAAAAAAAACGAATAACATACGTTTACGCATTATAAACAGATTACAGAACTTATATTGGAGTACCTAGCCATAATATAATACTACCTACCTCATGGTATTTACAGTATGTAGTTAAACACTAACACTGCTTGTTAGTATTTTCTATATTATAATATCATAGCAAAAGTTACGCGAAAATTATGTGAAAACATCGTATGCTGGACGACATTTCACTATTAATGTACAAAGTCGTACATAATTTTTACATAACTCGAGGAGTGTTTATCAAAATTTCCAAAGTTTCATAAGTACTAGAATAATAGAGTATTAATTAACCTTATTTCGTTTTTTATAGAATCTTGGTTTTTTATAAGAAAATAAATTTTTGCCAAAAAGTATAATAATATTTATGAGAAGAAAAACAACTAAGTGAAAAGCATATCCGAGTAAAAAATACCTACATAAAACTTTTTAAATATTTTATTACATTTAAACGATTTATTCTATTATGCCATACGATTACAATATTATTCGTACAACTTTGTTTTTTACGTTTAAATAACCTAAAACAAACAAACACTTATTTGTTTCGTATGGAATTAAATTTTAAATTATTATAATATGTTTAAATATTAACCATTTGTAAGGCGGGTAACCGTATCCTCCTACCCACGACTTTACGTTTTTATTCGCTCTGTGATAACCGTATAGGAACTCCATGCTCGCTTAAGGCTTCCAAAGTTACCGTACGGTAACTACGTAATACGGGTTTTGAGCTCGAGGCCTTATATCCACCTTTGTGTCAAACACAAAGCAAAAGGTTGCCACTCTGTTTCCAGTTGTGAGACGGCGCACGTACACATAATTGTTCCAAAACGTCAAAAGGTACCCATTCCCGAGGCTAAAATTTCCCAACCATAAACAGTGTTCGGCCGATGGACCTTATACATTAGGTATAAGGTTAGTCTATGGGTTAAATTTTGTCCGAGAAATGAATGTTTCTCCGACAAACACAATAACTTACCAAACATAACCTAACCAACGTAACCGCAAAAGGAAAACTTTATAATAGAATTAACACTCACCCAATGTGGTGCACGTGGGGGTTTTTGTGTAAATAACAATAGATACGTAATTATAATAATATATTAACGAGATAGTGTATGATACGTTTCGAGGCTTTTGCTCATAAATTAATAAACCATGGGAACGATAGCGATTTTTACATACAATTCATTTGAGCCAAAATATGTGCGAGTGAAATGTAAAATATGCGGTTTTATTTTGGAGAACATTGTTAATATTACCCAAAGGCAATACAATTAATTTATCTCGTCAGACATTTACATTGTCTGGATTCATTCTTTATACCATAATTTTTATAATTTACTTGTCTATCATATAATATGCGCCTTCTTGTGATAAGGTAAATTCGTGTAATTATAATACATAACACTTGAATTTTCTTTGATAAAACACTAAAACTACAAATTTATAAAGTCATGTTGATTTTACGAACTTGATCTATAGAATTACATATTAGTATAATATTAGTTAATATTATAAAAGATTTTTCTCGTTCGATAATTTTCACCGATCGAACGAGTACAAGGGTGCGTACTCCTTGCTATCACAAATTGTAAACGAACTTTAACGGTACTTTGATTACTCATGCTATGAAAGGTTTGTTCTGTGACTTGTATCAGATGAATGTTTACAATAATTTCGTTAACGGTCATCAATGCACCTGTTACTATTTAAATATTTAAACAAAAGGTTAACAAATCATATAAATAATATCAACGCATATCAATGATATCTCAAGCTCTTATCATTCTGATAATAATACGTAAAATCATGAATATAATACTATATTTTCAGTTTTAATAGAATTGGTACCTAATACATATATTAAAAAATGATAATAATAATAATTTTTACAAACAATGTATAGTATAACATGTTAGAGAAAAAGGTTGATATAAAAATGTTGATTTTGGAAAAATAATAATAATTGTCACATAAACAAGAACAATAGGTATAGCTAAAATATTATATCAAACATAATGGAAAAAATATATAAATCTCGATGGAAAATATTATGTTGCCCTTTTGCATTTAGTCACTTATTTTAGTGAAGGATAATGGTATATATATATATATATATATTTTAATTTATAAAAAACTAACTTAACATGAAATGAAATATATAAATAAAATAATCACATAAACATACTGCAGAAAAAAGTAATACATGGCAGCTGGTTTTATGTATAATCTATCACGTATATTATCACTAATACACAATTGAAACATATTTATAATTTTGTCGGTTTTGTCGGAATTAAAACACTGTTAATCCAGTTTATTATGACTTTAAATACCATTTTTTTAGCATTTTTATTATGCGAGATTAAGGCAAACAACAAGCTTATTATTTTACTATTTATATAGAAATATGTAAAATATTTTAGACACATTAAACATTTAGTTATAAAGAACGAATTTCAAAATTAATTTCGTGGACAATTTACTAAAACAATATATACAATATAAATGGGTACTAAGTATTTTTAAATTTTTATCGTTAATATATTTTGAATAGGTTGGTGATAAAAAAAAAATCCATTTAAACCTAAATTAAATATTGATATGTTTGAAAATATCCTGTTTTTTCCGTCTGTGTCTGAATATTAATAATATTAAAATAAAAACAAATTATGTATGTTATGTTATGTTATATTATTAAAACAAATGAAAAAAATAATAATTAATAATTAATATGCCTGTAATATTTACAAAAAATATAAATTACAATATCAAAACCTGCTGTAATTATACAGATGTTATCATATCGTTTCTCTAACCCAACTAAACTTCCGTACACACGAATATATGTAAAGATCCAATTCAAAGGCCTTTTACCACGACAGGCGATAGCGACACGACTCGGAGACGTGGCGACAGATTGAATTATGCTAATTCGGGAAAACTTGTTTTATTAGTAACGCATTTACCAAAGATAATTTTAATATGCGCATGCCGCACTGCATATATGAACTACATTATAAATACGCGTCGCGTAACATTTTTGACACTACCCTTACTCTCGTGTATGCTGTATATATATTTAAAAAAAAAAAATGTTTATCACCAAAGTGCTGGTACACACACTATACCCGGTTACATAATACTATATATTCTCAAAATTTAATAATAATATAATCCGCCCGTGAACACTATATAAACCCTCCCCTCAAATACCGGAAAACCAATTATCCATGTCTCCAAGATATACATAATATATTTTGCACACGTTATAACACGCATAAAATAATGCAATTCATTTTTTAATTTTATAATATACAAGGATAAAAAAAAAATGGTTAATAGTGTTTAATATAGCTATCAATATTAATGTATATTTCTAATTATAAAATTACTAACAATAAAACGTGTTAGTTATTGTTGGAGATAATCGTAGTTTGATTGCAATGATTAAAACGTATCGATAAAAAATGACTGGACACAATGAAATAAGGCGTTCGAAAAAATTTCATGTTGAAAGAAAAAAAGCGACATTAGTGGATTATGGATGAATGAAATGGTTCTGTTATATTTGATCCAATGCATAGTATGCCAGAGGAGAAAAGTCTCTTGAGACGTCCACGAAGAGGTCAGAGGAACAATTGATTAGCGATATAGAAAAGGTAATACCTAGAATAGATTGACAAAATTGACAGAAAGAAGTTACAGGAAAAATATAAGAAGAAGAAAAAGAGTATAAAGGTTCGTATGGGTAATATTTCATATAGACTATATAGAGTATTAATAAAGCATTTAAATGGTGTGACCAAGCTGTATGATCACATAATTATTAAAAAAATATCGAAATATAGCAATAGTACGATTTAATACTAAATCATTTTTATATCGTAAATCATATTTAATAATATTATTATTTGACTGTTATTTTACAATATAAAATATAATATCACATTTAGGTATGCACACTATAACGATTTAATCAAGATCATATTTGTAATAATTTTTATGCATATTTTTATAGCTTATTATAAGAAATCAGAAAGCTCATTAAAAGTTTTTATAAAATGTAAGCAGACATTATGTGATACTGTCAATATTTATAAACTAGCTCCACCTCTTTATCACATAATGTTATGTATTATTATGTATGAATCGCGTATGTATATTTGTACGTGCTACATTTTTTTATGTGATCATATGGATTGAAAAGTTTATATAAATTGTAATCGATTATTATGTAAATTGAATATAAAATTTTAATCGCAATTATCATAAAATAACTGGCTATATTTATAATAACTATGTCTGCTAGAATGCAAACCTTATACGAGAAATTTTTACAATATTCATTTTTCAAGTTTTTATTATAAGTTAATATTCTTGATCACCATCAAAAAATTAATATTATACATTATCATAATATTCTGTTTTCAACTTTTAATGTTGATATATTGCATATTCTTGATTTACATAAGAAAACGATAATATTATTTGTGGTACAATTCTCGTTCGAAATTCATTTCGATAATAATCTTTTTCGTCATTATGAAAAATCATTAACCGTGCTCCATTTATATTTTTGGCATACTACGTATACCCTTTTATTGTAAAAATGCATATTTAATAAAATATCAAACCGTTCGTGTTTGCATTAATTTTTCAGTAATATGTATTTACGTTTGTCGAGAAGAAAAAAAATAGCATAAACGCAAACGTTATATTATTATAAACTGGGTCATTAATGCAAGCGTTATAAAATAATATATCAGTAAAAAATGTGCGAAAAAAAATGTGGCATGACGTTAATCGCACACATCAGACTTTGTTCGTGCAAAAGCTCATTATTGCGTCGTAGGCGATTTCAAGACATACACATGACGTGTCGTACGTATAATATATTACCAGTTACAATATATAGTTTTATACAGGGTGATTCACCCTATTTTTTTAGCATTAAATATGCATTTTGTTTATATTAGTTTATTTATAGTATACGTAATATTTCTATATTGTAATATGTACATAGATTTATATGCAACTTAAAATCGTTTCTTATCACGATCAAATCAGTGATTCGAACTTTTTTACTTGAATGGGAACCACCCTTTTTTAAAAATTATAATTCATCTAATTTATTTATACAATAAAAACAAAATTCTCAGAAGGAGGTAGTTTCTTTGTTATATTATGACTAATTATAAAATATAAAGGTACCTAAACCATGGACAGATTATATAAAATCAAATAACTCCTTTCGTGTTATCGTAAAACTCTATATAAATATCAGTTATTCTGACAAGGAAAAAAATATATTTATATTAATCACGATGCAGAGTTTATTTACAATGTTTTGTAATTACAGTGATATGGGTCAGACTCATACTGATCGATAATAATTATAAAAAAAAAATCACAAAACATTAATATTAAGTATTAATTTTAAATAACTTTAAGGTGAACTATCCCTTTGTATTTAATACATTTTTAAAAAATATATTCGTAAACAAAGGATGAAAAATATTGAATGATAATATATCAAACACTTAATATTTGAAATGCGTTTTTTTTTACATTCAAACGAAAAATAAATATTAATTATCACGTTTCAGAGTATGTTTATTTCTTTCACATATCTTTAAATGAATTATTTACACTAAGATTTTGATGCGAAACAAAATTCAAAAATATAATCCGAATAATTAGCAGAAAAATTTCCATCTTAAAAAAAATAGTTAGGTACTATAGATATTACTACAGAATATACTATAAGCGACATAAAAAAATACATTCTATTTGACAACATTTATACGAGAGGGATGATATATATATATTTAAACAAATAACCATACATGTTCGGTGAACCATTCTGTATAATGTATTATTTTATAATTTGACCATTGTATTCTGCCAAAGCCGATTAGTGGTTAAGAGGGCGGATTTCGTGTTCTGGCGTCCAAATAATTTCAATTATTTAATTATAAATTAGATAAGGCGTATATTGAATATAGTCATAGAAAAATTTCACAACAGTTGACACGATTTTTGTAGAACTATTGGCTTTTGTTTCAGTATTTCCATGGCGGTAATTAGATAATGTTTTCAGTGAAGACGTGTTCATTCCCCATATCATACAACTAAATGGCGACAACGAAAATACATTAAATTAATTGTTTGGACGTTACACTAATTTGGTAATATTTCAGCTGTCTGTCGTATTTAAACTTAAAAAAATCATCCAAAGATAGTTACTATAATATTATGCGTTAATTTTACTTTCGTTTACTATTGTTCAAACCATATTTATATCACTTTTACAATTTATTTAGCAACCGAAGCAAGAATAATGATTATTTGACTCCTCTTTCGAGAACAATTTTTTTTCTTCGAGTAGTTTTATAACTTTTAATATCCAAGTGCACCAAAATTACTATATTTTATAATAACTTTTATCGCATTTATAATTAATAAACATTAATATATAATATATAATTAATAGTATGTTAATTATGATAGCATTTAATACAGCAACCGTAATGCTAAAACTAAGATTTCGACTCCTTGAAATTTTAGACAATGTCGTGTATGATTTTGAGCATTTAACTTACATAATATTCGTTGTAGGGTATTGTTTTCGTATTCATAATACGTTTTTCTTTATTACAATATTATCAGAATATATTTGTAACGATAAATGCATAGCGCATTACCGCGAACACATGATAAATAACGAATATGATTTAAATTAATTTCTTAAAATTAAAACTTTTTTGTTGGTAGGTGCTTTTGTTTTAATATTAAGTTTCATAAGTTTTCATGCTAAACTATTTATGTTTAAATCGTGATATCCATTATGAAACCGAACCAAAATTAAATCGTTTATGTAGTCGTGTATTTGAATTAATTATAATATAACGTAAATAAATAAACGCGAGCAACAATATTATTCGTAAATACATAACATATTTCGCGATGTTTTAGGGTACAACTTCATACACACGCAAGTTAGTACTCAACTAGTAACAATTAAATATTATCTAATACTTAAGTATTATACCATCAGACTAATGATCGTATTGTTTTATATAAAATGTTATGCCACAAAACATCTGTAAAAATAATAATATAACTAAGAGTTATTTTGCATAAAATAGGTATTTTAACTTGTAAATTCATTTTTAAATAATTTCATAATACAATCATTAAATAATCGATATGTGATATCTAAACATTACACACCTGAATTTAGTTCGTAATCATTGGACACGAGTAGTATTTGAACAAATAAATATTTAAAAAATTTTAAATTTTAAGAAAATTATTTTGTTCTCGCAGAAAAACACTAGATTTTAAATTGAATATTGTATCTACCTATTTTTAAATGTGCATCAAAACAATATTGTTTTCTAAATATTATATTTTTAGAGTGTCCTAAAAAATATTCAAATATATTATCCATGTAGTTTTATTTTATTGCATACTGTATTACCTAATAAAGAGTATTTCACCCAAATGTGGTTAGCTTATATAATACTGTGTGCGATTCCCTAGTGTAAGATTAAATTTTAAATATCCTACAAGAAAATTTCAAAATAATATATAATTCATATTTCATAACTTTTAGTTATAAACAAACATTAAATGTGCCAATTTAATATCATTATTTCGGAGGAATTGTTCAATTTAATAGGTAATAATTATATCAAAATTGTTTGTAAAATTTTTATGTATTAGACAAAATTATGAATAAATTGTGTATCACATACGCCTAAAAATAATTAATAATAACTAAAAATACACTAAAATAGTATTTTTCTTGTAGTGTAGTAGCGTAATAAAGGAATTAATTGGTCGAACTGACAACATTGCTCCAAATCATGTTAGATCGCGTGTCGCGCGGACCACAATGTCCATTCCGTCAACGAGTTACCTGTTGACCCTCCATAATGAATCAAACTATATTTCCATCAGAGTTCTATGCATTGTTTTATTTTTTTTAAAGAATATACACATTCTAACGCTGACCTTTTAGAATAAAAAAAATCATAAAAATATACTTAATATTAAAAACAATAAAAAAATACATCATACATAATGTTATTAACGATCCAAAATTACCTAAATAATGTCATAAAGCAATATGTCAATAAAAGAAAAAAAATCTAAATAATTATAACTGAATTTCTCATGAATTCAAATTTTAATGTATAACGTTAATAAAAAAGAAAATTAATTTTAAGTAATAAAATATAAGTAATTTTAAATAAATTAAATCAGGGAAAAATAAAATAATAATATGAACCATAAAAATACAATTGTACAGCAAATAAACTACGAATTTCAATGAAATTAATTTAATTGAATAATTTAGAGACTCTAAAAATGTCATACAATGACCTAAAATTTAAAAAAAAAAAATGAAATAAAAATTATTTTCAATTTGATGATGTTCAAATCATATTTTGTATTATAATAACATTGTGCTAGAGATTATAAAAAACAAAATACAAATTGATATTTTACATTAATATACATCAATTATGTGAACACATATCGCACACCAATAAGTCTCGGTAATTTAATTTTTATATAATAAAATAAACAATCATAAAATTCTGAATTAACTTCGAAATACGATGCATAAAATATACTTTTAGTAGCACAGTCTTATAACAGTTTCCTTAGAAGTTGTCAACATAATTAGTAATTTTGACATTTTACAACAAATGGGTAAAATAATGCATTATAGATATGCGTGTTTAATATTTAAAATAATTTATGTGGTAAATTGGCACGCGCATTAGTGTCGTTTGTTTAAACTTTTAACTTCAAATGTTGATCGTTTACGTTACAATAAGAATAAATTATGTGTAGATATTTTAATACCTAACAAAGTTTATACAAAACATATAATATTATATAAATTACATAAATATTATAAAAAAACATAATATTACTGTTCTGAGAACTGCGCGCTATTAATCTATTAGGTACATGTTTTGTTATATATTTATAATAAAACGTTTTAAGTATAAGTACAAAAGTAGTAAACAATTTTGTTTCAAAGGTTAAATGTGCCATTTAATTTGATTTTTTTTATTATTATTGCATATTTTACAACGTCATGCTACAAATAAAAATGTCAAAGACTATACAATTTACAGCACTTAAATGTTTAATAAAATAGATAATTATTATTAAAATTACTACCGATTTAATAGGTAACGCTGGCAACCTAGAGTGCAACATTTTATTATAGGTATATGATGATAATATTATAATTTTTTTATAATAATTTCTAAATCGATAAATAGAAATATTTAGAGGTATATATGTACCTAATGTCATTATATTTATACTAATCATACTGAATACTTATAGTTGCAATGAACTTTCGGTCGTTTTATATTAATTTAATTATTATTTTAATGTAACTTAATTCACAACTCTGATATTATTGTTAATGTTTACAATATCGTTCAAGTCTTATCGATAAATTCACACAATTTCGATTATACTAACTACCGATTGTTTTATTGTGATTTTGTTCTCTATTCATACCTGTAACATTATCCCAGATCTCAGGTTATCCACACTCATAATTTGTGTCATAATATCCAATGTACTTTCAGATTTTGATGAGGGTACAACGTTACCGTAACAACGTTAACCACCGGTAGGTAGTTTTGTATATGCAAGTAGTAGAACTATACATTTCAGGTACAACATTTATGGGATAGCCTATTATGATAATTTACATATTTATTTGATGTTGTCAGATCAAACAAAAAAAAATTATATTCGGTTATTGATTGATAACATTATCCATATTTCCTTTTAACATTTATATCGTGATCTTTTTGCAATTGAATCACAATTTAAAGTCAACATTTATTTTGAATCGAGAATAAAACGCTCAATTTAGTGATAATAACAAAAAAATAAGTAATTGATAATATTATTATTTTTAAAAACTCAAAGTATTGGAAATAAAATTATACGTACAGACACATACGTTAAAACAACAAAACTATAAAATATCATTGTATAAAACACATTGTATTTACGTTTGAGAACTTATAATTTATATATAATGCACAAAATATGTACTTTGTACTTCATTATACTTAGGCACGATAAAAAAAAAAATAATAATAATATAATTAAGTGTATAAATATAAATTAATTTTATTCGAGTATTATAATATAATTATTTTATTCCTTCGAAGAAATATTAATGATAAAATATTCTTCGGTGGTCGAGCTTATAGTGCGCGTGACAAGAGTCGTAAGCAATAAAATATACCCTATGAAATTATTCAAATTCATCATTGAAAACCAGAGTTCGCATAATTATTATTACGTAAATTACCATTATAGAAACATTTGTTTTTATTATTTTAATTGGCAAGCGGAAAAAGAAATTTGAAAACAATATTTAGGTGTTAGATAAGCGGTTTTTACCCCTATCGATAATTTTTAAAAACTTTATGTTTATTGAAATGTAATTTTTTTTTAAATTAGCAGTGTGACTTCATACATAATATGAGATAGACACATTTGTTTTAATTTAAAATATGATTAAAATATAATTTGTTGTTGTCAAGAAATCGCATTAAAAAAAAAAAAAAAAATCAAAAAGGAAAATTTTACTAAAGGGACGAACCCGTTGGGACTTATCGCGTAATATTATATATTAATATGTTTTGTGTAATTGTTTTCGACGTTACGTAGTCACAAAGGGAATTGCCAATTTTGTATACTCTAATTCTAATATAATGGGTACAGCATATATAATAATCTCGACGACTCGAAAATCCTTTAGACCTCTATACAACAATATTATACCTGGGTCCCGTTATTAATTGCTAATATTAAATTTATGGAATTCCCGTACACGGCCACTTTAATTAATATTAATCGCTTCCAAATCGTCCGTTCGCGATAAACTAGATTTGAAATAGCTTATCCGAGGTTCCCAAACTGTGATTTGGGATTTAAAGGACGTGTCGTTTTTGCTGTCATAATCAAGAAAATCTTTAAAACCATACGTATTTTTTAATTTCACAACATAATTTGAGGTATTCATTTAACACCAATATTCAGTTGACATTTATCCCAATCGTGGCTATATTTACAAAAGTATCGTTGTTTAGTTTGTGAAAGCAAAAAAAAAAAAAAATCAAACAATATTATTTAAAAATACCGATCAAAACGAGTAGACATAAAAGTAGTATAAATATTTTTTAAAAGATCCATTCCACACAACAGGTGGTCAAAAAAAAAAAAAAATTATTATTTTTTTAGCAGTTTAACAGGCCGAAGGTTGAGAATGTCTAGATCGGATCTGGATGACGTTTGACCGTTGGACATGGCAACAGGTTGGTAACGTTAAAACCGCAATAAATCTTCAAACTCGTGTATATGTAGTGATGTATTATTATGACGTACAAACGACCATCGGATTGGATCGGTTGACGTACGTAAGATAGTTACAATATAATATATTATTATAGTCTTGATCAAAATACGATTCCCGCACAATGTACACCGCTCGTGTATATAAATAAAACGGTTTAGTTCATTTCGGAGATTAGTCCAATTTCGTCCGAGTCGAAAAACATGCATTTTACTTTATGTTGTTGTTGACGCGAGATTACGTCAACCGAAAGGATTACTACTCCTCGATCCAGGCGTCAGCATCGAGTCGCGGAAAAGGGGGAAAACTTACAGAAAGCCGTTTACGACGGATATTTTGTGATCATGTTTTATGAGCCGAGGCACACACGTAGTATTTTTATCTTATTTTCCAACAGTTTCAAATAATACTTTATTAAATTATATAAATAAACGCACTGTTTTAATACCTATCTATAAAAAATGAAATAAGTCAAGGGAAAAAAATAATATTGATAAAAAGTTATAGACATTATAGCGATAGATATAATATTCATCTATAGATCATTTGAATTAGATACTTATCTTTAAAAGTCTTTAATATGTAACAACAAATAAAAAAATATATATTTTCTATGTAGATTTTCTACGTTATCAAGATAAAAACAATTTATCTAATTTAATATTGTTTAGCTAAAAAAATCATATGCGTTCCTAATATTCATATGCTATGTATGCAAAATTCCCGTCTTATACGCTCGATTAAAAAATATCAATTAAACATAATATTAATAATTACATTGTTTAAAAATTTAAATATATTGAAAAATAATATAGCTTTTTTTTAAAAAAAAATGGAATAATTACAATTACACGAAAAATATAGTTATTATTACATAGAAATAATTATTAATAATGATTTGATTTACAATGAAATAATATCAAATGCATAAAATATATATTTTAAGAATATATTATTGTTATAATAATTACAATATTATTTAGATGACTTAGAAAAAAAATTATTTATTATCTTGGTACTTACGAACCTAATGAAATTTATTAACTCTATTATTTGATAGGACCCGATTTTAAATATTATATTAATATTATCATTTTTTGAATTGTATAAAACTATATTATTCTATTGAATGATTTTGACAGTATAATTTTGGCTGTATATTGTTCTCGATATGTTTTAATAATTCAACATTTTTTTTTTTTTTTAATTATTTAAAAAACACATTTAATTTACTTTCTTCAACCAGTTCCTTACTTAATATAATATTTATTATTTTAGAATATTTTATAATGAGTACATAATATAATATTAAATTATGAAAATAATTTTATTTTGTAATTTGTGCCACCTTTGTTTAAAAAATATTTTCTTGTCATATTTAAAAATTTAATATTTTATTTTCTATAATATGTAACCATTACTATATTATCATAAACTATTGTGGAAAAAATTTAGATTTAAAAAGTATAATAATAGGTATACAATTTGAAAATATTGTAATTGCTTTTCTGTTTTCAAAATAATTCCGAATATACTTGTAAAGTTATATTTTTTATATCTTTGGAAAAAAAAGGTTAAAATATTATTACTATATTTATTGCGGTATACAAATTGTTTTATGTTTTAATACATTATATTTTAATTACTAATTATCACGTAAATTATATATTAGTACTAAAATTTGATAAATGAAAACTCATTCCTTCGAGTTAATAAAAGTGAAATTAAACATTATGATTACAATTAGTGTTGAGTGTAATTTCGTCTTTAAGAAAACAAATTAATATGAACTTTATGAAATTGTTTTTGTTTTTTTGTAAATGTATCGAAATTAGACCTATTGTTTTAAATAAATAAGTATAATTTTATTATATAATACCCGGACAAACGTCCTATACAAAACTTTATCCAAAAATATAATAATATTTTGGTTATTCTATTTTCATAACACTTTGATTTAGTAATAAAAAAAATACACCTAAAAATAAATTTTAATACTACTCGTATATATTTTTTTGTTATCCTTTAAACCGTTAATATTTTTTATCATTTATATTTTGTCGTAAAAACGGCACAATAATATACGATTTACCCTTGATGTTTAATGTATACAAAAACAACCACTTATAACAGTTTCTGAATACAAGAAAAAAGAACCTTTTACCCAGACCGTTCCGAATAATATTGCCCTATACAAACGTATTCGGGTCCACGTTTGTTGCACTTGTTTTGAATACAAAATTAGATAAGCAATAACTCCTGTGAAGCAGACCTATGGATTGCCATTGTTTATCATTGGTTACCAGGTTAACAGTACCGTTTTGTCAGTCTGACACTAAACTTAACGTTAGTAACATTGATTATTAAAAATCGTTTACAATTTGTAAACACAAATGAAACGTGTCTTTTATTATTATTACTTTTTTTCTGAAATGAAAATTCTCATGTTCGGGTAAATTTTAATTAAAACACAATTTTCAAACCAAATAGTTTTAAAACAAATTAATAAAATTCTTTATTAACAAATCAAATTAAATATTTAAAACGTTGTTAAATATTTCCATTCTACCGAATATATTCGTTACAAATAATATTTTATATCACATTTTAACTACGCAACACTGAAAACATAAACAAACGGCTTTCAAATAAAATTGTTTTGTTAACTCCGATTGTTACATTTTTAATAAAATAGTTGTTTCAGTAATGGTTAACCTCAAAAAAAGTATGATTTAAATAATGATGAGTTATTATTGTTGTTGTGAAATAATTTTAAAATGTTTGTTTATAACGTTAATACTGAAATAATATTATTCATTATCAAACATTTTTTGCTGCTTAAATATCTTAGTAAAAATGTTATTATATAAAATAAGAAACAAGAGTTTTTTAATTATACATTTTCATACAGAAATTAAATTTTCAAAAATAATATTTTATTAAATTTTAATATTAATTTATTGTAATAAAATTAATTACTCATCGAAAAATATTGTAATAGTAGTTACAAACCTCATTTACATATAAAATTACAACAATAACAGATTTCAAAATGAGTATTTAGTTAAAATAATTTTTTTAATTTTATTAATAAAATTTAAATAATATTTTTCCATATGATATATTGTGTTAATAAATAATACAGTAATACGCATGTTAATATGTTACACATCCGTAAAAGTATAAATAAAATAAATTGAAAAAAAAAATGTATATTTTTTTTAACTCGTGTAAATTAATGATATTTAATAATAATTATTGAATTCTTTATTGACATTATTTTTAAATAAAAGTATTCAAAACAAATGTGCATAAATATTTAAAATAGGAACTTGATACGGTTGATTAGTAATAAAATGACAGTTTCTATAGAAAACGAATTTATTACGTATGTCAATACACAAATAAGATTTTATGACTTTATTGAAACTAAATAACTTAAATTTTAGATTTTACTAATGTAATCTGAAAGTAAAACTAAAATAAATTCAAGTTTTTAAAATAATAAGAGTTATGAAATTCATTAATGTACACCATAAACTCAATAAAATGTGTACCTACTTATTTTAAATGAAGTATATTTTTTTTTTGTATTTGATACATTATTTAATAGTTAATTATTTTTTTGGTTTTTATGATTAATAATTATATTCTTTTATTTTATTTTATTTATAATCAATAATTTTTTTTTCACAATTTATTTTATTACCTGTTACTATTTGTTTACGGACTAAAAAAATTAATAAAAACAATAATATTATTATAACTATAGATGCATAAATTGGTAAAACTAAACAAGTTGCATTTTATAAAATTAAATATTTATGTAACATAAACAAACTAAAAATGAAAAGTTACATAAAATAATAGTTAATAAATCTAGTTAAATCAATTTAGATACTGTATATAATTATTTAATTAGGATTCCACCTGCATTATAGTTTCATTGTATTTACTATTATTATATAATGAAGATAATGAAGTTTACAATAGGGTCGAAAACTTACTACTGAATCTTCGTTATTGAAATTTAATGGTGGGTTTATACAAATTCAGTAACTTATTTGTTGAAATAATACTATAACATATATGAGAAACAAATAGGTACGTTTAATTTAATAATGTATATTATGATATATCTTTGGTACCTATTTGAATGCAAAATAAATCAATTCAATGAAATATTTCATTTCGGAATAATTATAATCTACATAATATTATTAATTAGTTATATTAAAATGATAATATTATCATTATAAACTGGACATAAAACGGATTACATTAGTTATACAATAAATCAATATGACTTCTGGTTATATTAAAAACCTTAATTATACAACTTATAATAATATATTTGTATTTTGTTTAATTGATAGATAATAATTTTTTATAAAATATATTGTATGCCTCGTCAAATCTTGATCGTAATAGAGTTAATAATTTTTTTAGTTAAAATTATATTATGGCATAAAATAAAATAACGATTTCGTTATATTGTAATCTAACAAGGTTCATGGTTAAATTAAATTAGTAAACATTTTTGAAGAAGACAATCTTCCCAAATACATGTTTAGTCTAACAATAAGATTCAAATGAAAATAAACACATCACGATTTGTAAACTCAAATAAAATACTTATAAAACGTACAATTTTTTTTTAGGTAGGTATGCAAATCTATTTCGATTTTTCGGCCCATACGATTCTTCGAAAATCGTTTTTCTTGGAAAATTATTCCCTGACATTTTCATGGTCGAATGTACTCAGTGGTAATCACGGTTAGCGCAGACTGTTGTTAATGTAAAAGAAAAACAGTAACTACAAACACAAATATATTATATTATACCAGGGCGAAGTAGCCGAAACGGTTTCAGTATGTTGACTAAATCGTATTGGTTTTACGGTCCGATTGATTTCACATTGACGTGATACGTGTTACAACGTCGGTTCCGATAGGTCACTTCATTAAACATACAATTTGCAACATAAACGTCATAAGCCATATATTATATTGTACCGAAATATTTTAGATAAACTAAAATCAATTGTCTAACTACAACAATAATAATTGGTATTTTGGGCGTATCACATAGCATATTGAATACATATATGCATTACATATAGTAACAATTTTCCGAAAGAATAGGCACCTATTCACAATAATTATGTTGTTATCATACAAAACAATTCAAATCAAATTTAAGTAATATAATCTAACTGAAAAGAAAGATATTAAATAATATACTTAATCATTTCTATATGATCGTTGAGTTTAAATTATTTTTATCCTTACAATTTTGTTGATTTTTCTGTTGTTTTTATAATTTAAATTACTAAAGGTTAAAAATTAAAAAAACTGTAAAACTGTACGTTGACGATTTATTTAATTCGTCAACCATTAAGGAAAAGTATATATTTTCTTGGAACAAAAATTTCGGCCAATAAATACCTAATTAATAAATTACCCCCATCTGGATTTTTTTTTTTTATTAAGTAGGAACTTATCAAATGTTATGACGAGCAATTTAAAAACATTATGAATTATAAATACCTATAGTAATTGAAAAAAACTGTTTTTTTTCCTCAAAATGTTTGTTTATTACGCAACGTTTAATCTTAAATTTTGATGTAAATTAGGTTCTGAATATTTCAAAAAGATCCATCGAAGTGTGCAGAAATTAATGTTATTATTTGCTACTATATACTATATTCGTATATACCGTGTTTTACCATGTGTAAAGAATGAATTTTGTATTGTAAGCACTCCGAATATTATATTTACGTTTTTATTATTTCACATCAGCTACCACTCGTTTTACAATTATTTGCATTAGTTACATTTTATATTATTGTTATTTTTCAATTACCCGGTATATTAAATAGGTTAATCATAATCTCCTTACAAAATCTGTAAGTATAAATACGAATAAAGATTGATTGCTTGAACGTTTTATAATTTTTATAACAATAACAATGGTACAAATAGGCAAAATGATAAAAAAAAAAGTTATCATCGCTGTTATCAGTTTTAATTTTTAAAGGAGTACCAGAAATAATACTTTAGATTCAGTAATTGAATATAGACTGAAGGCCTTTGAAGTAATAATTATATAAGAAAAAGAGAAAACACACGTGTGGTTAATTACACAAATAATTTGTTGGAATAGAAAGATTTCGTTCGATGATTAAAAACGGCATACCTATGATAAACCACAACAATGCGATTTAATTAATTAGATTTCGCTTTATGAACAATGATTTTTGTTATAATTTAAAAGCAACACATATTCTGTTAAGATCTTTATTTTTAAAATAGATAAGTAAGATAAGTATCAAAAATTATAACTCTGTATAAGTTTTATTTGTATATTATGACGTACGGGAAAAACTATAATACACTCAGTATTTTTAAAAATAATATAAATAAAAAATAAAAACTTTTGAAAACTGCTTTAATTAAATATTTAGTTTTTAATTTCAACTCCTACCTGCTTAATGAGTAACCTTTGCATACGTTACAAAATAACTAGATATTTTACATATTATGAAAAATTTATAAATAATAAACGTTCAATGTATTAAACGAAAAAATAAATGATAAGAAATATTGTGAATTTGTTTATTTAGAAATAATTTTTATTAAATCCAGGAAAAGTTAAATAAATTAACCTATTGTTGTTTGTAAAATATATTTTATGAAAAGAAACTACCCAAGCGTTAATAATATGGACAAAAAAGGAGTTCGGCTTGAACCGAAAGAGGGTTTATTAAAATATATAATAGAACAACTATACTTCCATAAAAAATTAATAGCTTTCATTCTGTTTGAATTCAGTTGTGTAATGTAATTAAACCATATTATTATCTCGAAATCATAATAACATAATACATATTTATAATTCCATGGACTACACCAACGGAGAAATTCGATGTCTTCGAAATTATTTTTGATGGGATTCCTTGTCGATAATACGGCGTGGTATATAATTATCTCGAAGCAAAACGCAGTCAGCCAATTATTCCACAATATGTCTTCTACCGCGTTCTTAGATCGAAATTCCAAGTTTGGCAAAGTTTACAAGAAAATCTCCGACCTTTGAGGTATTACCGGGATATACCTTGCCACCTGTATACGACGGGACGTCGGGTTTGAACTCTAACGTGAGCTTAAGAGCTTAATCAAAGCTTAGCGCGGGAGATCACCGAGGAAAATATGCCATCCCTCATCTTTGCGAATAAAAGAGTTTAATCTTCACTTGTTAATTCTCCCAATACCGTCCGGAACGTTAAAAACATTAAAAACGAACTGTAATCTCGTTCGCCAGCCGTTCGTTTAAATTGAAACGTACCTTTCAGAATAAATGCGTTTTTAACCGGCTTAACGCGTATGAAAACGGACATTTATAAAAGCATTTCAACTGACCGTCATCGTCGTCGAGAAGAATATTCCTCCGTTTTCAATATTATAGTTTTTATATTCCTTTCCATCATGTTTTGTTGTTAAATAGTACTTAATCGTATATTTGTAGCAATTTCACACAAATAATCTTTTCATAAAACGTCCTTTATTATTATTATTATTATTATTATTATTATTATTATTATAATGTACCTGCGCCGTTGAACCGTGATGAACAGCCATTAGAGTCCAACTTTAGAGTCATTTAATTTCATTATAGGATTTTTGGAGTCGTTTAACATGATTTATACCGCAGCGCCGGTTATAACAATGAAACTTGAAAAATTTAAATAAACTTAATGGAATGGTTATTATTAAACCAATAATACAGGGGATTTGACGAACTATATTGTATTTTTTTTTTTTTTATTATTACAGTTAGTAATAAGTTTTATTGTCATTCTTTCAACATGTTTTTATTGAAATTATATCCATATAAACAAATATATTTCATTCATCGTGACACTAATATTAGCTGGTAAAGTAGAATAATATTTATAGTTAAAAACCAATGTAATATTAAAAGTATTTTATAATTCTTAACGAAATATTGTATTGGCTTTTTTTAAATTCATTACAATAACAATAAAAAATATTGTATTTTTTATGTAAATATAGTTTTAATTATAGATTAGTATAAAATCTATTATTATATCAAAACTATAATATACTATTAATTAAATATAATTTTATTTAATTTCAATGTGAGAAAATAATCATTTTTTTATTATACTAATAATTTTATATAAGATTAATTAGGTATATTTTTCCGAACAACTTTACGAATATTAACTATTTAATAAGATCTACGATAGTTATATTAATATTGAGTTTTATTCTACAAAAATAATAATCTAATTATTTTTTATGTCAATTTTATAAAAAAAAATACATAATTAGTATTCAACTATAATATATTATATGCATACTTATTTTATATCACATGATAGTTATTATTTGTGTTAGTCTACAACAAAATACAAATTGATTTATTTAATAAATTAATTGTCATATCACCTACAAATATACAAATTAATAAACTAAATATTTATCTATTTATTTACTATTTCAAAATAGATAGACGATTTAAATAAAAATCACTTATAGGAGTGGTGGAACTACAATTTTTATTTCAGAAATAAATAATGTTTTAAAGTAAAAAGTTTAAAGAAAAGATACGCAAAAAAAAAAAAAAACATATTAAATATTCGAATAATAGCTGCCTGGAGTTTTTTTACATTTAGACATATATAAACGCTATGTCAACTTTTATTTAATTATATTATTACTTTGTTTTTATTTATTTATCTGTATTTACATAAACTTTAATGGGAAACTTATTTTTTTTTTTTTAATTTTTTATGATCTCAAATTGAAATTTACTGTTATATAATTGAGTTTCTATTGTTGTTTAAGACATCAAATAATTTTAGATTAAGCATTTAATTAGAGAAAATGTTTTATGAACCACAGAAAAATGTTTCATTTCTCCGTTTGTTTCGGATAATATTATTTTTACCCCTGTAGCATTTTTTGTTCAGAGGTATTTTTTTTTTTTTTTACTTTTACCTATTGTTATTATATCATTTTTTACGTGCTCGGGGGTGTGTTGCTTAATTTTACAAAAAATACATTTCTCTTAAGACTTCATTCTAAAAACATTCCCTCATACTTTGACAAACTAAAAAAATTGAGTTCATTTTTAATTAAATCGGTTTTATTTTTGTTATAAATAGCTCTCTCATTTTTCATTCATAGGTAATCAAAAAACAAAAATAGTTATTATTCCAAATTAAATAATAATAATATTCTCGTACACTAACTGAGAAATTTGGTTCCATTTTTAATTAAATCGGTTTAATGTTTATTGTAAATCACTTTCTTGTTTACCATTCACAGAATATTGTATAACAGAAAAAAAATTATAAATTTATAATACATTTACAAGTAATATTAATCTTATTAAAATATTTTTTATTAAACTTTTAAAAGTTCTAATACAGAGAACACTTGAAATATATTAAACTTTATATATCTACTCACTATATTAATAGGTAATCTCTTAATTCAATTCGAAATTTAAAAATGTATTATAAGTTGGAGAAAATTATTATAATGTTCTATATTTAGTAAAACTTAATATCTTCTAATTAAATAGTGTGTGCCTATGTATATAATATGTTATAGAGCAGCTTCTAAATTAATACAAATCACAGTAACTGAATTGTAAATTATGGTCATGACAGGTATACGTAAGAATGTGTTATAGTTTTGTTATTTATTCATTGATAACATTAATTGTAATAAATGTATAAAACATATTAAATCACACGTATTTAGATTGTTTTTGACACTCTGAAAAGTGATTTTATTATTTTGATTTATGTTAAAGATAAATATTAATAACAAATCGGTTACTATTTTCGAAAAAAATAAATGCTGATCTGTAATTGAACTTATTGATTTAATGATTTTTATTAAAATTGTCACAAGCTCAACGTCCTAAAAACAATAAAATACCAAAATTTAAAAATAATTGATTGAAGGTTTGTATAATTTTATAAAATGTTCATTAAAATAGAGTTTTAATGGTCATTGATAAAAAAAAAAAAAATAATAATAATCGAAACTTTCGTTATATGCGAAACAATCGACATAAACTTAATTGCGAACCAACAATGGGACATTGTTGCACGATAAGAGCGGGTTGTAATTTCGTTATTTTCAACCGTTTCGTTACGTTTTCAAGTTGTTACAATAACATTTTATTAGGCGAGAAAAAATTGTTTTATCGCTGTGCACACACACAAACACACACACACACACACACACACACACACACACACACACACACACA
>CM023358.1:11118718-11178206 GCA_013282895.1 Eriosoma lanigerum
CACACACACACACACACACACACACACACACACACACACACACACACGCTTACACACAGACGAACAATTAATATTACGACGGTTCCCGGGGCGGACTTTTGTCTACACGAGCGACATTATATAATGGCCGCGGGACTGTCGTGGGTCGTCGAATAAAATCTGATGGAAAACGGTACCCATAGGTAAAGAAGAAAGTGATTAAAATAAATAAACGAAAGAGAAAATGAAATTTCTAGATGCCAACAGCTTTTATGTCGGCGACACGGTCCGTTTAACCGCGTAAAGAGGGTATATCATTGCACTTTGACCGCATAGATGTTTATCGGGTTCATTAAATTGGTTCCTAAAAGACTCTGCGGCGTTTTCACGGTCGGCTGGTCTTCAAATTAAAATGCAAAAATTAAACCATTGTAAACAAATTTGCTTCGAGCTTTCCGCGTCGGGTAATTGAGGAAAACGACGTATAACGCGTTTAACCCCCGTCACTGCGCCCCGCAGACTGTGGCGAATAACTTTTCAAAACGGTCTAAGTCGAAACACCGAGTCTCGTAGGCTCGAAAATATAATATTTTACAATTACCAATCACATGTATCATATCGAATTCGTCATTATTAGTTATATTATTTAAAAAAAAAAAACAATATTTTTATATTATAATTCACTGAAATAGTATAACAGGATTTGAAAAATTAAATTATATTATAAAGTTCAATATTAAACGATTTTAAGCACAAAAAAGATAAATGCGTTATTTATGCTAAAAGTATTCAGAATAAATATTAATGTACAGAGTATACGAGATCTATGTACTAATTTTAATATCTCAGAAAAAAATTTAAATTTATAAATAAGTTTTTTTCAAGAATTATTATTCAGAAAATAATAATATTAACTCTATTATTTTTTTAGTTTGAAACTTTTAGTTTTAATTTTTTAAAATCTTCGAAATTGAAATATACCTAGCTAAATCAAAAAATATAGTTTTATGGAATTTGGCTTCTCAGTTTCATCAAGATGGTGAATTTCGAAAATAGTTTTCATTTAATTTAAAAATTAAATATTATTTTATATTAATTTAATACATTAATATTTTAAAATTATATCATACAAAATTAATATTATCAATATCGTAATTATCTGAAGTTATAACACAATTTTACACCGGCAAAAATTATAGGTCAATGGCAGACCTTTAGTTAATTAATTATGAGGTATCACTAATTATAATATTAATTGAATAAAATTTGCATTCAATGTTATTTTGGTTATAATAATTGACGTAGAATATTTCATTTTTCAATTTAAAAGTTTACACTTTAAAATCTTCATAAAAATATACAACTTAATATGAGTACCATCATCAAATTTCCCATAATTGAAAATAAAAGTTATAAATTTTATTTTTTTTTTTTAATAATGAAAATAATATTATAGTCTAACCTACTTAATTATTAAAAAAAAAAAGTAAATAAATAAATTTAAAATTGTAATATTTCTCAGAAAATACTTCTGGGACACTCAGTATATATAGTCTAATCTTAATAGTTTTTAGAAAAATTACCTTTTATCTAAAAAATACAAAATACTAGGTATTAAATTATATCTCCATCAATATAATATAATGAAATATTCTATATTATAATCCTTATATTATATGAGTCTATTTAACTTAAATTTAAAGAATATTAAATGAAAATATTATTGTACTTAATACATGTTTATTAAAATCCATGTTTATATTTACTACTGTAAATTGAAAACAAATGAGTGTCATAATTCCGTCAAAATATAATTATAAATTAATTAGAATAAAAAAAACTGAAATTGTCACACAATCAAGTAAAGTAAAATACATATTTATGAATAGAAAACAAAAAATGTCATATATGAGTATGCTTTATAGTAATGGCTGAACATAAAAAATAAAATAATATGCTCTACATCTAGAATTTAAATCAAATATACATAACGATATGTTCAAAACATTATTACCCAGAATGTTTTTTAAAACTTATTTATGCAAATTAAATTAATAAATCAATCATTCTTAAAATATTGTATAAAAACTATCACGTTAAAGTAAATATAATAGATAAATGTAATTTTTACACTATATTTTTTTATGTTGTTACGGACCCAGATCCTTTACCGAACCACCATATTTATATTATATTATGTTATATTGTGTATACTAAATTGTATATTAACTTTCTTACAAAACATCCGTGGTATGATGTTTATTTAAAAATATAAAATATCTATAAAAATCACAATAGACTATTGTAATATAATTACTATTGCAACTTTTATGAACTATTAACACGGATATATATGCTTAGTTGCAAATACATATGGTATTATATTTGTTTGGATTTATAATTACAACAAGATGAAGAAATGATAAGAATCAACAAATAGGCACAACCAAAAAGGGTCAACAAAAAACCCGAAGTTATATATAAGCAAGTACGAAACCAGGACAAAACAGACAACTGGAAGTGACATACTGAACACCACTACAGATGACTACATAAGAAACGAGTCGTTATACGTCAGATATTTCTGTTTTACTATAAACTTCGTTTCTCTGAGTTATTAAATTTGAATAAGTTAGTATATTATTTAAATCGTTGAGTTAAAATTATTCTTTTTGATATGGATCGAGTTGATCAGGGTTGGCACGCAACAATTTATATTATTTTATACATAATATCTGTAAATACAATATTTGACATTCAACGCTTAAGAAACTAATGTAGGGAATATCAATATTGGTATCAAATCAAACGTTGAATAATAAATTTAAGTAATAAAAAACTGCATAACATAAAAGACAAAACTAATGACTGTCAAATAAAATATTTAATACATTCAACTTGTTTAGACAATTGTTGTAATATTTAATTTTCTATTTCTATTTTAATGTTTAAATATAGGTAATTAATAATTACAGTCAAGAAATTGCATAATACTACTACCTCTGTGTTTTTATTTATTTTTTGTATATAAAAATATTATTGTTTGAATGCTGCGGTTGTTAAATACGTGAATATTTTATTTTTATTTTTTTCTTATATATCGTTTTTATTTTTGTTTTTTTTTTATTTTAAATAATGTCTCGAACGAGTTTAGTGACATATGACAACTATGTTCACAGTATATACGTTTGACTGTTGGAAACTAAGCCCGGTCGAACATCGAACCATGATCCTGGTTGTGGTACGACGTTCGATAGAAAAAGTAATGAAAAAATAGAAAAGCTTCGAAAATAAGACGAATAGCAAGAGATCCGAGTGTACAAAGGCGAACCGTCCCATCGCTTATTCATCTCCCTCACGCGTTAACAATACCGTTATCGCTTTTCTACAAAAGAATCGTGACGACATGTTCTGTTTTGCCCCTTTCCGGCTCACGATTTTCGTTGTTTTTGTTGGTCCCTCTCGTTTTCAGCAAAAAAAAAAAAAAAAACAATTTCAAACAAAAACACTAGCCCGAGTTTGAATAGCGCTCATTTTTTACAAAAACTATTCTGCGTGACGGTGTATTGTCGCTCTAGCTCACTCGATCACACTAGTTCTCAACCCGGCCATTGACATAATAATTTTGTAAACATAACAATATACATATTATAATATTTTCTACCCTTATAACGATAATATCATTGATGATATCATTAGTAATATTTTTAGATGACACTTTTTTCGTGGCAGGTCGATAACACAAAAAGAGTTATAATTTTGTTTTTATCAAATTTAATTTATGATAAGAAACATTTATTTTTTTACATATTTGTCAATAACTAAAGATTACTAACTATATAAACTAAATGTATTTTAATAAATTACATATTTTAATTTTGCACAAATATTTTTTCACATTTTATTACCACGAATAAAATAAACAACTGATTTTTTCCATCGTTTTATACCGTCTATGTGATATTTTGTCAGTGTCTTCTTCAATTGTTCTACTATATGATAGTAAACACAATTATTAAATATTCGTGTTATAAAAATGACGAAAAAGACACTTAACGAGTGTGGAACTATTACTTATTAATCGAATAATTTAAAATTAGAAACGTTGAGATGGGATTAGCCGATTTAGGTTCGTACACAAATAAATATTTTACATTAAAATATAATGATTCGATGCATTACACGAGGGTTCAGTTCTGGTTAAGCGCTACTTTAATTTAATACTTAAATTTTGTTTCGACAAAAACATTTATGATTTCGACCCAAATCTATTCTCGAACGCTACCAAGCATTTGTTTTCAACTTTCAATATTATATTATATAAATTTTTCTATGCGATCGTATTAGGTCGACTGTACTGTATAATATTATTTTATACCTAGCGGGAATGCTAAAACTGACTCACCGGTGCTACCTGCTGCAGGTGCTCCGGAGCTTTACGATAATCGCACGCATAACCGATTTCTGAGCGTTTGTTTCACAGTTGCGAGAGAATCTAATATTCGTCAACCTGATACGATATTTCCGTACGGATGGACGGATAAAATGGTAATTTGGATAAAGGCGAATATGAAGATTTTCCCATGATATAGGTATCATGAAATAAAAACGGCGAGTAAAATAAAAATAAAAATAAATAAACGATTTCCATAATAATAAAGTTTATTCTTTATTATGTTCTTATTAATTAGTATACTCGTAGGTAATAAATATTCTCAAAACTACATTCATTTGTTCGTGTCATTTTCGATATAACTTTTATTATTCAAAAATAATAGCTTATAAAACGTACAAATAATAATTAATTATCAAGTCAACAACACTACTATATTATAATGTTATATAAATCATCACGATCGGTTGCAATTTAATATTATCGAAATAGAGTTTTTTAAACGTATCGATTCTACAAATAGTAGTTATATTTTTCATGACATTATTTTTTTGTTTTCATATGTACTAAACGAATAACTCCGCATCACACAATTTCGTTCACTGATATTTATTTAATGTTTAAGTTTAATACGATATTTTGTCTTATAAAAACAATTATAATATTATGTTGTTGAAAATATTAATTGTATTCTATATATTTTCTTTGTACCCCAGCCTATACTATTGGAAAATAAAATTTAAATTAAAAAAATAAATGGAAAATATGATGTGATTTCACTATCTAACGAATTAGAAATTGATTTTTAGTATACTTATACTGTGTTCTACAGACGCCCGTTTATTGTATAACGCAGGCGTCTAGCATTGTTTTTGGCGGTTAACCCGTCCGTAACTACATAGTTTTCACAGAAAGCACAGATTTCCGGTCTGAAAATCGGCAACACAGTAGTAGTCAAATGAAAAGAGGGTGAGTAGAACATTTCAGAGGAAAACGGAAACTCCGAGCGGACGGCAGCAATGCAAAACAGTCACGTTGTTCTTCGGACACTAGAGCTATGATAGATGGTACCGACCGGAATTCACTTGAGCACAGAATTAATAGGGTCTTTTGGTTTTATGAATCGGATACGCCAAGTGGCCACAATTATAATAAACTGTTGTTTAGAAATAATAATGTTAGAATTTATTGAATTATATTCGCTGATCCGCGAGAGACCATGCTGCAACCCAATCTCGCTCCTTGGACCACAATCAGTTTATACGAAATCGGTATGGCCTCTCGTATAATACACGCTGTAACAGAGTTAAGTTGGACATTGTTTTAAATCGCCTAATATTTCTTTAAATACATATATAACATGTATGCAATAAATTTAATTCTATATAAAAATAAGTCGATTTTGTAGTCGTCACGTAGGAAAGGTCAAATAGAGCTTAATTTATTTATTTCATTAAGTTTTAAATTAAGGAACGTTTATGTACATTTATGTTTCTCTTTTCAATAGTCAATGTTTTTCTTGTCATAAAAATATATGAGTGATTTAAAAACAAAAATCATCCAGTAGTTTATTTTATGTGTTTACTTAAATTGTATTTTTAAATATTTTAATATCCAAAACTTCGCTTTGACCTTGTTGGTGCATTTACTGACTCATTGATTAAAGGATTTGTATAGTTGCCAAACTAATACTATATAGAAACGTTTATAAAACATATCTGAAACTGTTTCATAGATCGTTTTTATGGGTCAGACCGTCTATAGACTATAGTTTGACACGTAAAACTAAGCCTTTGTATTAAACTTCTCTACAAAATTATATAAATTAAAACGCGGTATGGATATACTTTAAAAGCAGAACCACGATATTATTCAACTTTGTCCTTTAATATCAATTTAGTTTTTTAGTTTAAACTTTAAAATACCACGTTTCCTTAATATATTGTTCTTTGCATTTTTCAAAATAATTATACGTAGAACTAAAGAAATAATGGATTCTATGAATTCATTTAAACGTTTGAAAAATCAAGTTATACCGTTTCGTTTGATATTTATATCCCAAAATAGGTACCTGTAATATTAAGTCTTCTCCAAAAAATATAATAACTATGCATAACGTTTGCCAGAATCGATGGTTAATGGCGGAGGGTAGTCAATTATATAATTATGTTACAACTACGATCCAAGTGAAAAGTTGCAATTATCGATTTATACGAATCAGTCTACTTTTTTAATTCGTACGACTGCGATGTCATAATACAATTAACGTGGCATTAATACTGTTATGAAGAAAACCGTTAAAGGACGGGGCCAGAACAGTTCGACGTTTAGCGTATTACAGAACGAGGTGATCGTATTATTTGATTACCTTCAACGCGACGGAGCGTGTGGAGTTATGTCCGTAGGGGAAGACACCTATACTTTCGCCGGACGATAGGGGAGGGGTGCACAGTGATGCCTGGAGGTGGTGGCAGCGGCACGGGCGTTCCGGATAAAGTATATATTTTATAATATTATATAAATGTTATACGATATTATGAAGGTGCCCACACCGCCGGCAACCGCCACGTTGAATATTATGAAAACGCATTACGGTATGCAAATGAGAATTTCGCCGGATGATGTTCTCTCTCTCTCTCTCTCTCTCTCACAGCTCCGTCTTATGCGTGTTAGTTACAGAAGAAACGCAGTGTCGACCGTCTGGGAGCTGAATATTATTGTTAGTAGAGAGAGAGAGAGAGTGAGCGAATGAGTGGCGGAGAGGGAAGAAGAAAATTCTAGTAAGAACGCGGAGCGACGTTATTCCGCTCGTCCAATCTTGTACACCGCCGCCAACCCTTAGCCAGAGAATCCTTTAACAAACATCAGCCCGCGAGATATTATAATAATATATATATATTATACCGTGTTATGTAATATGTAAACATGGTTAGAGTAATGAAATTCATGCGGTTTCAACGCGAGTTGTCGCTGTGGGTGGGCGGACGGGTGCTGACTTTTACGTATAACCTCGTTTGAAATAACGACGATAAACCGCCGCCGCCGCGCGATACGGCCCCGCAGTTTGTCGTCGCGCCGCGTTATCTCGCGCGGTCGCCGATTTTCATTTCCATCCGCTAAAGTTTTTAAGTATAATAATATCGTTCCCTCTCCTTCATGCCTGCGAGATCTGTGCTACGAGTGTGACTGAGAATAAAACGTGCGAACTTGCCACAATAAGAACAATCTGCAAACAATCGACTGATAAATCCACTTGAATATGTGAAATTATTTCTCTGGCAGGATGAAACCATTCGCCCCCTCACACATGCCCCATACTAACCAACGACTGTTATTGGCAAGAGAATATTAATTTTAAATCTCTAAAGTTCCACTATCACGAATTAAAGCGCTGTAAATGTTTGACTGATATCAAAACATTTTGACGATAAAAGAAATCTTGAAATTATCAATCTAATCACTGTGTAACGATTCGTTTACTATACGTAACATAATCCATGTGTACAATTACAAATCGTCTCGGTAAAAGGCAAAACTACACACCAGATATACACGCGCATATCGTTTTTGGCGATCTCGTTTAACACTGTAATTAATAGCTTTTTTTCATATCCAACAGTAAAATATATGCGTGTAGTAAGACTTGTACATACTCGTACAATAATTCAATGCTGAGCATTTAACGAGCTAAACTTTTTAACTTTTTTTCTTAACTCTTAGTATTTTAGTTTTGAATATTTGATAACTTAACTTGTAGATTTGTTTGTCACTATATTCAGGCAGTTAGCTACAAATGATAATGATAATATTTTGTTTGCTCTTAACGTTCATTTATTGAATGTTACTTTTTTTAACGCATACTCCCTTAGCCCACAGAAAATTTGCTTGTATTAAATAGTTAAACGTATAATATATATACTTATGTATTAATAATGTTTAAAAAGAAAATTTAACTTAACAAAAGTTAATAAATTTATTTATTTCTTAGACTTCACAAACTATAAACTGTTAACTTTTTCAAATATAATATGTCAATTAACTTAATTTAACTCAGTTATTAAATATTCATTAATCCTTCAATTATTTCAATCCATTTAGCCTTTAATAACTACTCGACTGTTATAACAATAATATAATAGATTATGGATGTAGATGTGTCTTGTTTTTAGTACGAGAATCTAGTCTTATCATAGACTTATTTTATCTAGTAATATAACACGCATACAGTATAGTATGTATAGTATATTTTACTCCTAGATTACGGTTTAGAATCTTATTTTGACAAAATTAATTATTATCTATTAAACATTGGATAAACATATTACTATTTTAGTGTATTTAATAGATAATAGTTTAGTTATGAAATCGAGTTTATCGCATCATTGGGTTTAAAATATGAAACATAAACATATGGGTCACAAGCGACACTTACTCTATAGTCGAGGCCAAAGATATTTCGATCATGCGTTTACCATTTATACGATTAGAATAATATAATACTAGCATATACGTGAAGATCGTCCAGATAAATAAGATCAACATTAAATACACTTCCATTTGAAATACGAGCGCTGGTATAACCGACGTATATCACGAAACTTTGTGGAAGTTTACGCGTGATTGATGAACTGGGAAGTGTTCAAAAAAGTTTTTGACATTAAATTGGGCATAGTTTAACATATAGAGAGTACTTTTCTTAGCGGTTTGATGTTAAGAATACATAGAGTAATTTAATATGGCGAATAGACAATTTTTAAAATATAATTATTTCAACTATAATATTAATAGTGTTTCGTAAATAGACTCATAAATTATGGCATGTAGTTTTTACTTCTCACTAAAAATAAACTAAAACCAATTATAAAAATTCTCGTGCATATAATAGTTTTGTTATTATACACAGGGCTTAAAGTGTGAAAAAATTCCAGGGGGATTAATGTATAATAATATAGTTTTAAGCGTTCCATTTATTATTTTATGTATAATATCTAATGCATGTAGTATAGGTATGTAATGTATAAACAGTGATTGTGTAATATACTCATCTCATTTTTAACCCTAAATAATGTTTAAATTTGTAATTTATTACAAAAAAAATTTAAATAACAAATAATACTACATTTTTAAGAATAATTAATGTATTAAACATATTTAATATTTTGAAATAAAAAAAATTTTCCCATAATATTAAGTTGTAAGTAGTGGTTGTCTTTAAAGAAAATTAAAAAGAATACCCAGACAAAAAATATTTATATCATAAAAATGTAAAAATATGTGTTTAGTGCTTTAAATTTCACAAGAAAAAATTCGAATTCCATGCATGGTGGGGTAAGCATACTTGAAAAAAAACACATTCACACTTTACCTATATATATATATATATATATATATATGAATATATGAAGCTCAATTTTACATTATTTAATAAATAACTATTTTAAAATAAAATAATTATAAATATTTAAATAGGAACATAAATTGTATTTTATTTAGTAAATGCTTTCTTTAACATTAAATAACATGAATTCATAAAAAATAAAAATGTAATATACATAAAAAAATATATTATTATTATGTTAGTACTTAGTAACACTTATACTTATGAATTTTAAAGTAAAATAAGTATTAAGTTAGTAAATATATGGTAAGGCGTATAAAACCGTGATATTAATACCATAAAATAATCACAGAACCATATAACATAATAATATTATATTTTAACATAATATTATGATATTATATTATGTTATCACTTATCGGCTAGTCGGTTACCTATATTAATCACAGTATAGTCGTTTACAATAATTGATTTAATCTCAACGGAATTCTGAATATTGACTAATGTTTATTTATAATTGGAGCATTCCGGCTCCAAGCGGACTCCAGAGCATTTTGTAACGTGTAATTTGTTAAAGGGGACACTTAACCACCATTAGAAGTAAGGGGACTGAGTCCTCAATTCAACCCCTGATTATACATTAACAATATTATTTGTTTTTTAATTAGTATAATATCAAACAAAAAAATTACCATGAGCTTACTACATAATATTTATAATATAAGATGACTTATTTAATTTAATTTTTTTTTTATTTTAACTAACTCTTTTATTTTGTTTAAAATATATTAATAAACATATCAGTTATATTTAAAATTAAAAAAATAATATAATATAATAAAATAAAAATAAAAATATTTAAAAAAATTTTAATTCCCGTTTTTCGGTTTTAAAATAGCAGATTTAAAACGTTAAAATATGAACTATAAAAATATAAATATTATACATTAATTCTTAGTTTTAAGAATTGTTCTGAATTTAGGGAAATACATGTTTAATATATTTGTTGAATAATTAGTATTAACTATTTTATAATACAGCGTTTATTCATTATTTTAATTTGTTTAAATCTATGAATGATATTTAATTTAATATTATAGTGGTCATTTAAAAATAGTCATATGAGGAACTTTTTATATTTTTAAAATCTGTGGAAATTATTTTAAATGTTATCATTGTTATATTTTGATCGTGATTATATTTGATAAAATAACAAATAAAAGATTTCAAATACATGTATGTTTTTTTTTTCTAACGAAATATTGTTTATGAAATTATAATATTTGATTCATGTGACGGCGTATGTTTTTACATGTATATTATTTGAAATTCACTTCGACGTAGTATTCTAACAAAGATCAAAGACTATCTTTTTGTTATATGGATCATATCAAATAAATTATCATGTAACTGTATTATTTTCACGAGAAGTGTATATTTACTTTATATATGAGTTGTACGTATATACAAATGAACTGAATTAGCTGTTACGTTCATTTTAGTTATTTAATTTTGAGAAACTAATTCTAATTTTCATTCATGATATCGTATAAAATAATTAATATAGAAAAAACATTTATCAAGTAAATAGATATTACTTCGATATTTGAATGAAGTTTAATAGGTAAATAAATAATTTTTAAAAAAATTAGGGACATTAAAATAGATTAACACGTTTTTTTTTAACCTGAATAAAACATTTTAGGTATATCGAAAATTATATAAAATTATTATCCTTCATTTTTACGAACATATACAGTGCTGAGTGATTGGATAGGAAAAATAAAAGAAGGAGGACTATAAGACTTAAGCAAAAATAGCATCAATCGCAAATATTTAATTCAACCTAAACCGTGGAGACTTTAAAAAATTAGAAGGCGTACGCTAAACATTTTTTTTAATAAGTAGTGGTACTTTGTTCCCCCACGTCATTCCCAATTCTAATTGTTTATATATAAATGTATGCATTTGTTCGTATAACATAACAATAATATATTAATTGAGAAACATCAGTGTTTTTCGTTTAAATCGATTTTGTAATTCAAAAACTATTTTATCCGGTCGGAAGAACGTCTATTTTCTACGCAGCCTCACTAACGTCATGTCACTAAAACTTTATGCAAAGTTAAAACCCTTGAGCTTGAGTGCGTCCGCCCGCGTATGTAGGGGAAAAGAGAATCGGAACCCAAGAAGTAATCATTGTAGTGGTAGTAATCTAAGTAGTTTTAACAGCGGGGACCATGTGTTTTTGAAATATCCAAGCAATTAAATCTTCATTTCTCCGAGACTTAAACCCGATCCCCGCAGTCATATCGACTCGCCACTTGGCGGTCATGGTGGCAAGAACTACTTGCGAATCACCATCTCTTTCGACTTTGGAAGCAAAAGAATACATGTTTTCTTGTACCTACAGCCTGATTATGATAACTCGGCATCATGAAAATTGTAAGACCTAAAATCCGGCTGTTTTGCGATTACTTATAAAAAAAGTCAGAAAATATAAATTTTAAAACCTTAATTATTTGGTCAAGCAGTAGCAACAATTTCCATAAAATAAACTATCTTTACATAACCTAGAATTTTATAAATATTAACAGAATTTTGATGGACAACATATTGAGATATGGTCATTAGTAGAACACGGATGTTGTTTCAGTAAAACGTATATCAATTTGATAGGAATATTGCACTAAAAATGACCAAAAACGACACTTAAATAATTAAAAATTGCACTGAAAAAATACAATATTTTCATTATAGATGTTATAATTTAATTTGACTAAACAGGTTAATTTGATTTACATTATAAACCATTGCGTTAAAAATTAGTGCTTTCATTAAATTTTAAAATTTAAAAGATCGTTGATTTGGAGCCTGTATGGGTAATATATAACCAGGTAAATTTTGATTATCAATTTTCGTCTTGCAAATGGTGATATTGTCGCATCTTATGCATAAAATAATGTCAATTAAATTTAATATTTTCTTTATTATACTAAAAATAATGTTTTCCTTAAATATAAAATTGAAATAACGTAAAATAATACTGAAAATTGCTAACTAAAATTTTTTAGATATTAACTCGTATTTTCATAAAATGAATTTATAATTTACTTAGCAATAAATAATTCGAAGAGTTATAAAAAAATTGTAAATACAAAAAATTCTCTATACATAAGATAATAAACTTCAATATTTGAGATGTGGATAAATTCTAAAATTGTAAAGAGTTCAATAAAGAGGTTAAGTAAAGAGGTCAAACTATTATAGATTTAAGTGAAAATGTATATTTTTAAGACTCATACCAGAATTCGTTAGCGTTATAATTCTAAACTATGGGTCACTATTTTGATAATGTGATTAAATATTTTTAGTAAATATTACTTATTATTATGAAGGTTTGCAATTTCTATTTTACTAATAATTCTATTGAATATCAATTACCTCAAAAGAAATTAAATTAATCATATATTTTAATTTTCTTATAATTGTGTTCGATTACCTATAACTATTTATACTTCATATTTTATTTTAAATTATATACGCTTTAATTTTATTTTTCTAATAAAATATTTATTGTTTTGTCTTTGAACTAATTTTATAAATTGTGTTTATTTAATTAAAAAGAAAATATATTAAATTATTTTTTTGTCCTCCTAATAAAATAGTATATACTTACTTTTTTTTTATCAATAAAATATAATGATAATTAATACAAATGTTAGTTTGATCTTTTATTAATATACTATAAAATAAAATGATGGTATATCCTGGCGCACAGTACAAACAAAATATATATTTATTCAAAAGCTTACCTTTAGAACTGTTTTTCGAAGTTTAAAAAATTAGGCGTTGAATTATATGACATTTTGAATACATATTTTGTTACAAAAATAAACTTAAAGAGCTTGGTTTTTTTTAAATTTTTTTAGTCATATTACTAATATAATTTTTTTTTTATAACTGTCATTCTAATTATTAATATTTTATCAAATAGTATATTCAATATGATATAATATAAGCGAAAAAGTAATTAAATAATGGAAACTAATGTAAATGCCGAAAAACATCATCTACCACTTAGTATAATTATTTATGTAGACATCAAAATAATGAACGATATTCTTACAGAAAAAAAAATAAACGTTTGCAATCTTTTAGTAACCAACAATGATTATATTATAGCCGTTTCAAAATAAAATTTTGTGACCCTAAAAATAATGCGTATACAATACCATCGGGTCGATTTATCGGTCGTGTCAACAACGTTGGAGACTGAGGCACATGAAAACCATGTATCGTTATAGTTGAGAACGGTAAACGGATAAGAATAAACACACTTGATGCTCTCGAAAATCACTTTTCTCAGCTCGTCTATCCCATTCGTAATCAAAGCAAACAATAACGCAATACGTACACGTAAATATATCAATTATTAGACACATAATAGGATATAATTATATTTAAATTTTTAAAAAAAAATTGATTTTTAGTATTCAAGTGGTAATTTAAATACTTTTTAAAAGTATTTTTCATAACACTGTATATTTAATAAAAAAGTGGTGATATTTTACTATGTTAAGCATTTTTTAAAGCATTTTAAAACGTAAGTAATCGTTTATCGTATTATACACAGTGTGATGTCAAAACCCCAAAGTTGAACAACATAATAATAATATATGATTGCATGCGTATAACAGTGTGTTTAAGCAAAGTTGTTTGTAGCGACAATCACAATGAGAAAATAATTACGAAATCATTATTACTTATAAGTACTTCAGTTTAATAATGCTGCACATGCAATTAATATCAAAGAAGTATTTTAATAACGTATATACTGTAAAGAAAAATTAATTAAAGTATAGGTTACGTAATAATTTAATACAATTTATAGTTGATATATTTTGAAAAATAATGATACGTTTTTATGTTCAGTTTAAACAATACAAAAACGACAGAAATTCTTTGAATTTTAATTATAAAAAAAATAATATTACGTAACAATATTTTGTATATGCATATAATCGTTTAAAAAGACACTTATTAAGGATAAGGTTAAGTTATATAAAATTTCATGGTTATAAAAAATAATTAAATTTAATATTTTTTTTTTTTAATAACAATTATTTTAGTTATAAATAAAGTTACATATACCGTCTGTGGTTAGGTTGCTCTGATGGTTGGTACAAACGAATACGTAATTGATTTTAATTAAAATGTACAAATATAGATGTTTTAAAATATACTTAATAAAATACTTTACATGCACGATTATTTGGTAATCGGTTTGCTTAGAAAGACTACGGATATATACTCGTATAATAATATACTTTATTAACCATTCAAAATAGACTCGAACGCGGACTAGCACACGTGGACACAGGACCGAAACAACCTAACTCAATTATACACAAGCCACAAGTCCAACGACTTTATATTCGCAACGGATATTCGCCTTATATCTTAAATATCCATTCACGTCTCGGTGATTTATTTGTGATTCTTTTTGAAGTTTTATGTGCATGTTGGCCGTCAATGTGAATTTATAATGCACACGGGAAGAGTTCATTTCATTGCTTATTTATATTATAGTGTACGTCTAATAAACCCAATTGAGACGCAAACCATTCGAGTGTGGTCGGAATTAAATTATGTTTTATCTATATTAATATAAATTTAATTACAAATTTTATAGTTCAACGTTAATCTAAAAATACTACATCATGAACTCATATATACGAAGAGCGTATAATATAATTTATCGTATAGTTGCGTATAATATCGTATATACTTAATCATTTCTGCGGAAATTGATTATTGTTCATCACTGTTTTGTCATTATCATACTACAAATATCAAACTAGTCAATAAAAGTGTTCTGTAGTCGAATTATCACAAAAAATTCATTAAATATCTATTCCAATTACTGAATTTATAATTTACTGTGTAATAATAATTCGGCCACTCCAACAGACTATATCATATAGTAAAATTACAATAAAAAAATTGGTTACATTAAGATCTTTAATTTACTACTCATTACCAAAATTAAAAAATTAATAATAATTTCGAAATATTAACATATCAACTCAATTAATATTTATCGAATGAGATGTAATAACGATATAGTGTTATATTGAACTTTTTGGTTTTTAAATACCACTAACATATTTGTTAGGAATCTACATAATATTTTACGAACTAATATTATAATATCATAATAATATATCAAAAAATAATGTTATTTACTTGAAATATCATAAGTAAACTGAAAATATAACCCAAATGTCACATTTTTTTGTCACTTACGTCCTAATTTAACATAATCAAAAATCGTTTAAGTATTTGATTATACCGATGAATAAATATCAATACAATCGTGAATCGAGTACACAAAATGGTGTCGCTGAAAACTTCATGTAATAATTTGATTAGACGTCATCACGAAATATAATGTAGTTTAATAGTAAGTATTAGGTTTACCAATGTGCGTGATAACGTGACTATAATATAATTTATATTATAAAATGTATTATCAATTATGTAATTTTGTTTTTTTGACAAACCGATCATGTGAAGTGTTGGCAAAACATGTAATTTTTTTTTTAATATTATGATATTGATTTTTGTTATTATACTTTAGTAATAATATCATGGAGTTAAAATAAAATATGTGCTTCTGTTATCAGTGAAAATAATAATAATTTTATATCGATTCAATTTTATGAATAGAGATGATTATAATTTATTAATAGACAAATATAGTATTTTGAAGATAGTTGGTATGAATAGACAAGGTCATAGACCGAGATCTATGTATGTTGGTCTAAAACTTGGTTTGCCGAGCTGGCAATAATCTGGCAATAAATCTGGCACTCATAGCTGAGTGTTAGATTAAAATTAATATTTTTTTTTTTTAAATATTTATTTAAACTGTTAATATATATATTTAACCGTTTTGCTTAATATTTTAGAATTTATATCTTGTAACCTACTATTAGTATAAATTATAATTTTTAACGTTTGTAATTAATGCCTTATTTATTATAAGGAAACGTGCTTTTTAACTTTTTAAGTGTTTACAGAAATTAAAATATGTAGTCAATTTAATATTAAATATTATGTTTTTTATTACACCCAAAACAATATCGAGAAAAGATAAACGAAATCTAGATAAAAAATAAATTAATTTTAATCTTTATAGTATACAAAGAATAACCTATATTTAAATTAGCTAATAATGATTAACCCTAGATTTTAAAACTAATAGGTACCTATCTATTAATTATAAAACAAAATATAAAAACAGAAATTTACAATATATATTATAGAAAAATTATTTGCATATTATAGCAATAGTTTTAAAAATAATTAATATGTCAATATTATTTCTACAATTTTAGATAAGTTATGATTTCGGATTTGTATTTTTTATGATATCTATTTAAAATAATATATGTAGGTAATAGGTATACAATGAAACGAACGAAGATAGCAGATTGTAATGCGATTACCTATTCAATTTTCAACAACGTCAGACATAATAATGTAATAGTATATAAATATAACGTCATGTTAATGTCATGCGTTATTATTTTATAGTTAGTTTATTTTTAGATATTTTTATGGAATATTTTTATTGTACTCATATAGGGTTTATTTTAAAAAACTTTCTATTAGCCATATAAACTTTGAAGAAAATGAATACATTTTTTTTTTTATACTTTATTTAAATGCGTTAAACACATCAACAGTTAAGTTAGAAAAAAAATAACTTTCTAGATTTATTTTCATATGATTGATAGAATTGTTTTCCTTTCTGAAAAAATATGTAGTTTCGATATTATTTTAATCTAATCCTTTGACGTAGACTGCAGTGGGCCAGTGGAAAGTGCATAATTTCGTTATTTTATTTTTATGTAAATGTAAGATAAAATTTGAAGATTACAGTTAATATATGCAAATTACTATTCGTTTTCATATTTTCCTATTTAAATAACGGCAAATAGTATTATATATAGTAGGTAGTAAAACATATTTATACTTTTATAATAATGTTATTAATTCAATATTTTATTTATGCTAATTTAAAAAAAAAAAACCATTAGATGTTATTATATCAGCCGCCTATTTTAAACGTTAATTGAATTTTTTATTTATTTTTTTTTATAGGAAATGAAACTTAGTTGGGCACCCTCACCAGGACCACAACCAAAGGCTGATACGAGTAGTAAGTAAAAAATATAAATAACATTTTTAATTGTACATATTAAAATATTAATTAGAATAATTCGTTTGGGTTCATTTTGACCCGTGAGTGACGTCATGCGTTCATATCAGATTATAGAATTTATTAGTATATCAAGGCAACTAAGTGTTTTTTATTGGTAACAATATATATTTTTTTATAAATGTTTTATTTTTATAAATAAAAGTATAAATAGAGTAACTTAATAACTCGTAAAATACACCATTACCATATTAATTTTATTACACAGGCGTGTTTCACAGATATGGCCAAAAAATTTTTGTTTTAGAGACAAAATTAACTCTGAATATGAAAATAAAGGTTTTAACGTACGAAAATAAAGAAAATTTAATTTTAAATATATTATACAAAATGGTTGTATAAATTGTCGTGTGCGTGGTGTGAGTGGTGATAGTAATTCCAAGCCGCCGCGCGCTGTGTTGTGTACCGGTTTTTTTGTCTGTGGTGAACGAATAAAACAGACGACGTAATTGTTGTGAAAAAGATCGAGAATTAAAAGGGTTATTTTACATATTATTGTTTTTAAGACAATTATGATACCATTTAAATTATGGATTAAACAGCCTCCTGTTTCCACACAGCGACTGACAATATTTAAATAACGATGGAAATAGTGAGGAATCTTTGATTATGTTACGTAAATATTATTATCATTATTATTTTTAATATAAAACATTTTATGATTTATTTGTATTTTTTTTTTTTATTATTTATTTATTTATTTATTTTTTTTTGTTTTTTTATATTTCGTTCTTTTGTAGTTTTCTCTTATAAACTATGGTTGAGTTTTATTTATTTATGTAAGACTTTTTTTCTTCTTTTCTCTACAAATTTTTTCATTCTTAACAAAATATCCAATTTGTTATAATCATCGTCGTATTATTTATGTTGTGTCAATTTTAACTTAATAAAAAGGAATGTAAAGTAAAATAAATATTTAATAATTTACGGTACTCCGATGATCCGTGGTTGGTGACCTTGATAAAAACGTCACATAGTGATTCATAGATGTGAGAAAAATCGAAACGTTACAAGGTTGACTAATTGGACAACTCTATAGCATATTTGATTAGTAATTGTAGCCCGTACATAATCGAAATCTTTTATTTATTTTTATTTATAAGAACTCCATTCTAATTTTAACTATCAATATAAATTAATTATATTTAATTTTAATAAAGTTGTATAGAACAGAATATCAATTGTATAATATGCTAATATCTAATTTTAAAATGTGTAATTAACATTTTAAGTAAATAAAAAAATTTGATGTACATACATTAATATTAACTTAGACACATTCAATTTATATAATTTCAAATAATTACAACTTTTATTAACTATTTTAAAATTAGTTTATAGAAAATAAAATACAAACATAATATATAAAATGATAAAAAAAAAAAAAAAACAATTAATTTCTTATATAAAAACGCATAGTACATACCTAACCAAACCTATTTATTTCATTATTCTCGCTAATAATTACTTTTTATGATATATCGTTAAAATTATCAAAGATTTAGTTTCGCAAGGTTGGACATTTCTAGAGTGACCTTATCCGTACACACACCTATGATTATTTAAATACTACAGAAATATTCGTTCAAAACAATGATAACACGATCTCAATATAAATTGATAACATTATGTTGTCACTATTGTCTAATTGTTAAAATATTACAAATTTAACCTTAGTGAGTTCTTGGAATTATAATAATTATATACTATGATACCTCTATAATTATTGTTTTTAACAAAAACATCAAAATATTTCGAGAACGTTTGAAATTATTTTTTTATTTCTCAAATGTAATATTGTTTTCCATCGGTCTCGTTAGATACGATAAAAATCGAAATTTGTAGTATTTTTTTATTATTATTATTATTGCTATCGGACTTGGGCCTACAGGAATATTATACGAAATCGTAATAATTGTAAACAAAGATGAGTTTGCGGATTTTTTTCTCTCCGTTTTCGATGAGCTAGTACTGGCATTTCAGACGTGTGACGACGGAAACGACATTTTTATAGATATAAAACGGACGAAAGTCAGTTCATTAATCGACTCGATGGGTAGCCTACGTGCCAGACATATATTTTACGGTCTATGAGACTCGAACGTTTGGAAATGCGTGATTGACAACGTCGTCGACAGTATACACAATCGTTATCATTTATCGTCGACGTGTCGCAAAATTTATAACGTATATAATTTCGATGTTTAATTTCAACACGGTACATGAACGTTACACCTACTCGGGTGTAGTATTGTTGTATCGAAATGTAGTAAACTTTGTCAATAAATTTGTCGCCCTCGGGTTTCAAACGGGAGGATTTAGACGATTATTGAAGACAGTTGCGATTATATTATTATAATAACGTGTTTATCATAAACCGTTCCGGGATACAAATTATACATATTATACTGCAATGTCTGACTGGAGTAACGGTGGCGTGCACAGAATTTCCGAAATTACCGGAACACTCGGAAGTAAAGTAATCCCATACCGTTTTACATAGTGGTCATCGCGAAAACGATTGTGCCGACAAAGTAAATTATGCGATAATCAACGTCCCAAAATCATTTCGAAACTCGTTTAATATTGTAATCAGTTTTAACAAGACTTAATCATCGCGGTCGATTTGTAATCCCTTTTGTATAGTTTTCGTCATCCAAGTCCAAAGTCAATTCAAACGCAAATTATATATTTCTTATTCGATATATACCATTATTGTGAAACGTACGATAATAAAATGTTATGTTATGTTATGTTATGTTTTTTTTTTTTTTTAATTAAAACTATAATTTCGAATCCCTCTGCTATTTCCTAAACACACTATATACTTTACGATTTTTTATTTTTACGATTTTGTGTTCGTTTGTTAATGCTTAATCGTTATCGAAATTACTGACAATACATAAAATACATTAGTATATTATTATATTATTGAATTATGTTATTCGATATTTTATATTGCATTAATTGTATTATTCGATTATTTGTTTAACTTTACTTATTGGAAAAACATAATTAAATTAAAAATTAAAATACGTCTGCCACTGTCATCGCATTATTATTACTATTATTAAATAATAATTTATTGTTGTATTCTTATTTCGTGAAGGTACATGTATACAGGTTGGTCGATATGTTATATTACAAATGTAATGTGAATTTTATCTCTCCGATGTTTTTATAACATCATAATTTTATGATTATACTGTATATTTTCGGAGAAAACCGTATCTCTTTTATGTAAACATCGCAAATAATATATAATAATATTAAATTGAGGGATCCGAGTAAAATAGTAGTTATGTTTTCACCCTAAGGGGACCTGTTATTTGCAATAGGTTTTCGACTGATTGTATAGTACACACATTATAGCTACATATTATATTATAATAATATTTGTAAGAATATTGTATGCCTGGAATGATTTTACATATAATAGGAAAGAATAATTACGATGTAATAAATATATTAATTTTATAATGTTATGTTACAATAAACACGTGTTTGTTTAACGTTCTCATAGGATCTACTTGAAATCTACATCGCCAGCTCAATTCTCTCAAACTTAATTTAACTTTTAACAGTAGACAATTATTCAAAGTTTAGTGGTTTTAGGACAAAATATCGAAAAAAGTGTTAATTTAGTTCTAAACCAGATTTCGTTAAAATTAAGTATCAAATTTTATAACAGCTAGGCGCATTGAGCAGTAACAGAGAATCGACACTTTTAATCTATTCGAGAACATGACAATTATTTTATCAAATTCAGTTTTATAAATTGATGATAATATTATATCGTAAAACACTTTTTATTACGAGTATTATGAAAAAAATAATGTTTATTTATGTTCCATAATTTTTATATTTTGACAAATCTAGATCCTATATTGCTTTCGTAAAGTTCTTTTAGTCATATTCGCATTATTTTCTCGTAACTTAATTTTTTTTACTCAACATTCCGAGTTAAAATATCATATAGAATTTATTTGTTTAAAAATGTTTTATAAAGAACTGATTCCATACATGACCTTTTTTACTCATTGAAAATATTTTGATGATATAATATTTATATTGGTATCGCTTTTGTGACTTTTATTTTACCCTTTTAACTTACAGTTACATTCTTTTTGGAATGGATAACGTTTCTGAATTTCCATTATTTTCAGATCATGCTCGGGAAATTGGATTGGTTTATATATCATTTTTATTTTTTGTGTTTATTCGTCACTATTATTAATCATTATTATTCACGCGTTTTCGTGCAATAAATTTAAAAATTCGTTCACAAAAGAGTTATATTTTTCAATATGACAACACATTTCATCAAGAGAAACATAATTGGGCTCGTATTAATATTTAATGTTTTCAGTTTTAGTTTTTATGTTATTTTACTGAACTTGTTCGATATATTTCAAAACATAAAAACATGGACATGAAATATTAGTCGAATAACTTAATAATAATAATAAATTCTATTTTCTATTGTTTTAACCATCTTATGTTCTAACACTATACATATGTTATACACATATTTTACTAGTCAAAATTTAGAACGATATTATCGTACTTTAAATTTATTTATACGATAAATAAATAATGACTGAACGTATTATTATTTCATGACTATACTTATTTATTATTACAAAACATATATTACCGTATGCAAAATCAAATCTTACAGTAATATTAAATTACTATAAAATTAATGTTTACACTGTACACATGACCAGCATAAAAATAATAATAATAATAAAAAACGTCGACCAAATGTAATAACCTACCTACTCTCTTTATTTTAAAAACTAATATTTAGTTTTGAAATTTTTCGTCCGTTTTTAACAATAAAAAAAATAAAAAAATAAATAAATAAATAATATTGTAACGTTATAAAATAAGTTCCAAAGAAATACTATTTATTTGTTACGGTTAATTAATATTATTCACATTATTAGGCATTGGCCCGTTAATAATATTTTCATTATTGAAATATATAAGGTTCTTGCATATTAGTATCAGTTAAAAATTAAATATTAGCGTAAGGGTACAACGGTATTATCACAAAATATAATCAGTGATATTATCAATGCAGCACGAATACGTTGACTTTTTTATACATGTCATATGGCGTGTATTCCTTATACGAATTTAAAAAAAAAAAATTATCTTTTAAATTATTAATTTGAACCAGTGAGAACAACGCCCTTTACGGTGCCATTTTATTAGCAGTAAGTGAAAAAATGATATAGTGGGGTTATTACTTTAATAATCTTGTATATTTCAACCATGAATAATTTTATATTATATTTGTTAAATCGATGGCATTAATTTTAAAAAAAAAATAAAGTTAAGTATAATCGTGACGATAAATTCGTTAATGTCGGTGATAAAATGAAATATTTCCAACGATTGTTTGCCAATTAAGCGCAATGTTTCTTATTATAAGGGTTAATTTCAAACAACGAACTTTGCAAATTGTCGCGGTTGGCCAGTGACGAGACGGGATCGGACGAGGGCGAACTGAGGATAGTTAATCCAAATGGTTATACCAAATCGTTTCGAAGGCGACTAGTCATAAAATGGACGTGCAGTGTCGACTGCAAACAGTAATAATAATAATAATAATATGTAAATGCTAACAAACAAAATTATTATTCACCGGATTCGCGGAGGTCTTCACCCGAGTTAACCGGACCTATTGTGTTGGCGACGTTACTAAATAGTATAACAGGACTGGTCGTAATGAATATATAATAATAATATAATTATTATAAATTGTCTTTTAAACGAATATTCACGAGAAAAAACCAAAATGAAAATGAATTAATTATTGTCTATTATGTTTTTTTTTCATAGTAGTATGTACAAATTATTACAATAAAAGTATTGTGAGGATATTTACCAGCCTTAAAAAAAAAAATATGAAAAAATATCGAAAAAATTCCTTTTTTTTTATGTTGCATAATAATTACTACACTAATTACACCTTTCACGACATTTCACAACTATTCACTATAATACGTGTTTATATATCTCGTAGTTAATTTTGGCCACCGAACATTGTTCTTATCCTAATATTGCCATTTCATTATTACAGAAAAACTAACCGTAAACCACGTTTTTACTATTTAATCATTCGAATGGAATTCAGAGTAGAAAACCGTAGACTAAATGTCCAGATAATTAAAAGGAATGCGAATATTATTTTTTTTTTTTTTTTATTTTATATGTGCCTACATTACCAACTCTGGTTTAAACCAAACAAGAAAAACCAAACAAGAAAAAAGTATTTTTATTCACTACTCAAAACTTACTGATACCTTCTTTTGTAAAAAATATTTAAATTAATTTTATTTTCACGATCACTGTTGTAGTATAAAGGTCAAAGGTCGAAAGAGTTAATACTGTTATTTAAATTATGAAATTATGCTTTCAACTACATAATTACTGGATTACCTGGATAATAGGAAAATATGATTATTGCTTCATTTAACTTCAGTTTAAAGAATTAAACAATAATAAACAGCAAATATTATATATTATCATTTTAATAAATTCGATGCAAAATTATTTGGAAATTATTAAAATATAATACTATATAACTTAAAAATGTAATTGAATTTCACTTGTAACAATATAACAATGATAAAATACCTATAATAATGGTAAAAAATCATTAAATTCGTAATAAAAACTAAATTAAATTGGAATAACTTAACATTATAATATATATATGTGTGTGCGTGTGTATTTCTATAATCGAAGACCAGTAAATCGAGAAAGATAATTAAATAAAATGTCGACCAAATACGAATCCTTATAAATGGGCCCCGTGATTTTTTAGACATTTCATCTATTTTCGTTGTATAAAATCTATGTTATAAATTATGTTTAATATGATATGTTATAATTTAACGTACAATTTTAATATTTTACGAACAAAATTTAAAAAGTTTAAACATGCGTATTACTACATTATATAACACTTAATCTATTATAAATTATTTATTTATTTAATCAAACTGTACAATTAGTAAATTATATTCGTTGTTAATATAATAAAAAATATTGTGATTATAAATTTAATTGTTAATAAACTATTAATAATTATTACTCAAATTATAAATATTTCTGAATATATTCATAATAATATTAAATACAACGATTTATGTATAGGCAATTTTAACTTAAATACTCGGCACTGTAACGAAATTGCATATATAACACGCCGTCCATTAACAACGATTATCTTTTAAAAACCATTTTTTTTTTATAATTTTTTTTTTTATAGCTTAAACCATAATATTATACCAAGCTGGGCATTAACGAACTAAATATATATATTTGTTATATATAAGTTATATATTTGGGCATATACTTTTAACTTAACGTGTTAATTTTTTTCTAAAATATCAAATTATTTTTCAGTTCATTAATTTATAATAAATAATATACTTTTATGGACAATAAAAAAAAAAAATTTTAATTGAATTTAACTTAAAATAAATTTTAAATTATTAAGCATATTTAATCATACTTAAAATAATATGATAAACATTGAACGTTCAACGAAGATATATTTATTTTTACTAATAATGAATAATAATAATAAATTATTCATATTTAACTTAATCATATCTAGCAACTTAAATTTAACAGGTAACTTAACTAGACTAGGTTAATATACAGGTATATTATCATATCTATCGATATTCCTGAACGAAAGTAAAATATTTATGATACAACTATATTATATATACGAGATATCATATACGTAATATCATTATATATTTTTTTTTAACATCGTCTAAAAAAAAAAAATAACTATAATATAATAAAATATAATGTAAAACGACATAATTATATAAATGCAAACGCATCACGAAATCAAAAAAGTTTAATTATTATAAATGCAAAATTGATTAGGGATATTTGTGTAAAATTGTACATGAAAACTTTACATTTTATTATATAAGTGAACCGATATTTTTCTTAAGTAATTATTTTATTACAATAAAATATTTTTTTCAAGAAGTTGAACATGAAGTTGTTAAGATGAATACCATAAACTACAAACAAGATAGAATAGGCTAATTTACTTTTATATTTACATTGATTTTGTCCATCCATACCAACTATCTTCATATCATTCTCTATCAACATCTTTTTAGTCTTTTTCTCTTACTCTTATTTTCTACATTCATTTCCATAACAACTTTCACTGCCACTGAATCATTTCTCCTCGAAACATGTTCAAGTCCAAAACATTTCAGACTATAGTTTCTCTCATTTCTTCCAAAATTCATATACTTTCCCTTATGTCTTTATTCCTTATTATATCCTATCTAGCCTGTACTTGAAGTACATATCTATCGTAGAATTCTCATATCCGCTAAATTAAATAAGCCACCGTTCATTTTTTTTTTGGTTTACTGTCCAACACACTGTCGCGTTGTTTTTAGATGACATAAAATTGATATATATATATATATATATATATATATATATAGTTATATCATAACGCGTCGTATTTAGGTTTATTATAATATGATGAAAACAACAAAAAAACTCAAAAGAACGTCGATCGTACGTATGCAACAGTATATTATAACAAAAATTTATTATTTAATAAAAAAAGACATCGAGAGTTTGTCAAAACAATAGATTTCAATATTTGTATTTTTCTTTTAATACGAAATATTAAATAATATAATATAATTTTTTTTTTTTCTAAAAAAGGGAACGGTACAATTTCGCTTATTTGTGACGAAAATATTATTATTGTATACGCTGAAGTTTATAATATATTTTTCAACGGAATATTTTTCGCAATGCGTTTTTCGACCCCCTCAGTATTCCTCTCCCATCACGCGACCGGTCGTGGTTACCGCGGTTTCGCCTCAAAAAAAAAAAAAACAAAAAAAGCGAGGAGAAACGTACATTATATTTTCAGGATGACCGCGGGATGAGGGTGGAAAATGATTATTTTCGTGCAATAGAGGTTGTTGGCCAAAGTCCGCCCATTTGGTGTACTACTGCAATAATATATCGTCGCGTTCTCATTGTGCCGACAATGTTTGCAGCGAACTTTATCGCCAGTCGATCCCGTTTTTGATATCCGCCGGCGTCAACTCACAGCGATCAACCATCTGCGAAAACAATAGGCGGCCATGGAACCAGGCGATCGCACGCAAATGTTGACAGAGAAATGTCGAGCCAAAGTTTCGGAAAAACCCCCGAGTTGTCCGACCAGGAAAAATCTACAGATTGTGTCACTGAGAGGAGTGGGGAGAGGGGAGGAAAATTTAAATCGAATGATATTATCATACGTTCGGCAGGTATGTCATTTAATTATTTTAGAGCAATTGTATTCAGAGCTTAAAAAAATACTCGATTGTTCCGAAATAAACATAAAAATGGAAAAACTCACAAAATATGGTCGGTTTTATGCTGTTGAAACTCCAACAAACAAAATTTAGAAAATTTAATGAATATACATTAAAATACCTAAATTTATTTAAAATTAAAAATATAAAACCTATTAAAAACTTATTACAAAAGACGAGCAATTAAGTCATAAACAGAGATTTCATAATAATTAGTTCTTATTACAAATAATCGATACATAATTATATGTTATATAGTTGATGTGATGGGTCATTTTAATGACGTTTCATTAAAACTATTCAACGTTTAAACATACATATACTTAACTATAAACTAACTTATTGATGTTCTATCAAAATATTCCATTGTTTGAAATCAAATCGATATTTTACCCGATTATAAGATGTCGATTTATAAACAAATTCGTGAGTGCCTACTAATATTTTGCAATAATTATATTATACCATTTTTACCTATTATTATATCAAATAATTTTATAGTGTTACCGTACATAAATATTTGATAAGCAAGAATAGTTAATAATCTTTTTACTATAAATAATAGACGGCATTTTCCCAAACAAATTACAATTGATTCTGCAATCTCAGGACGGCTGCCTTCAGTAATTCACCGCCCTCTACTATTGTAACAATTTCACGTCATAAGCAAGAAAGTCACGACTTCTAAGTTTAAGGAATTTTTCGACGCATTTCAAACTCATAACTACTAGGGTTTTGACGATGAAGTTCGCTAGCACAAAAGGAGAAACGCACACGTTGAACCATTTAGTCGACTGAGTGTGTGTTGTAACTTTTGTTACGACAGAAGTTTGGTAGATTGTGGTACCTTGGTACCAGTTACGTTTGGGAATTTAGCGAACAAGACGGTATAGTTATTGAGTAACGAGAATTGATAATATTTTCATCTACTGGCCAGAATAAAATGATCGGAAAAAACAATTCGAAAACATTTTCGGCGATTAATCGGAAGAATTTCAATATCTCTACTATTATAATTTAACTGAATGTATACTATAATATATTATTATACTTCTTTAAGGTGTAAATTATGTTCATTATATTAATATAGTATTTTAATTAAATATTTATATATTTTACGCGGTAACATTATTCTAAATATATATATATAACTCATGCAAAATTATAACAAACTATGATAATTAAAAATGTTATAAATCTCCCAATTTCATTTATAAGAATAAGTTTTAAAATTAATTTAACTTTCGTCATTTTCTTCAATTTATCAAAATGTGCAAATGAATTTATAATATTTATATTATAAGTACATTGTTTTCGCCTTGTACAAATTCAAAATTTACGTTCAAATTTTATATCTTAATTTTACATTTAAAAATAATAAATACTTTCTCGAGATCATATGTCACACTTAATTTATAATATTATAAACTAACAAAAACAGAAAAAGACAAAGATAAAAACAACGTATATTATATTTTGCTGTCAAAAAAATATATTTTCAAATAAAAGAATCTCATTATTTCTACAAAGATAATATTATAAAACTTATAAAATGATTTAAAATGGTTACATAACATATTATACCAAATAATCATATACGCATAATAATGTCTGATTCATTTGTTTGATATTATTGTTACTCGCGCTGGTGGTAGGGGATGGATTCCGTTTAAGAAAATAAAAGAAAAAAGCGGTACCGCAGTTAAACTAATGATTATACTTTTAAAACAAATGTTTCAAAGAAATATTCCAAAGTTAAAAACGTTAAACAATATAATAATATAAAAATAAGAAAATAATAATAATAATAATAATAGTGTTTGAGATTATATTACATTTTTTGTTTATATTTATATTGAAAAATAATACGATAATAATTAATTTATAGTAAAATGTACGTTATAACGAGTTATTATGCGTCGTGATCGACGTTAATTGTAAAAGTAATTTGATCATACAAGCGAACGTGCGCTGACATTCGCTCTCTACTATTTGTAAGTTACAAATTAGCTATTATTATTATAATATTAAAATAAATATTAAAAAAAAAACTTGATATTAAAATCTGGTGTATTGTATATTAATTAACTAGTTAATTTAAAAATAAGTACAGTCCATTAAAAAGTAGAAACTAAATAAATAGTATAATAATAATAGTTATTCGAGTTTTGTAAAAAAGAGTTGGTAAATTGTTATTTCAAACCGTTAACAAGTTATTATGTTATAATAATAATATAAACCTTAGGTATTATAGACATAATATATATTATTGTCGTCTAGTTAAATGTTCTGTTTATTTCAATTATGCCATATCGAGCTTACAAATTAAACGATGGGATTAACAAAAAGAACAAAAATAAAAAAATAAAACAAGAGAGAAAGGAAAGTAGTTTAATGTCCCGAGCCGAGCATTTACCTCGGTGGAACGGTAATTGCTGATGGAGATTATTTTGCGAAAGAGACAATAGCAAATGCCGTCTGACAAACGTTTGTTTCCACTTGACTATATCTTAATAATGGCAATTATATTTGAGACCATTGTTTCTCGGTAACGATGACACCTACTTAAAAATCAATTCGTTTAACTAAACTTCTTATAAAACGTGCTATTTTAACGTAAACGCCTTGGCCGACGTAGGTATATAATAATCGTATTATTATGTTTTTGTTAATAATGTTACGATAATTGGTATAATATTATAATTATATATACAGAGATTAGGTTAACCTAACCTACGGCATCAGTGACTATGTATATAATATGTAAATATGTCTATTACGCATATTTCATGTTTTTAAAAGAGATTTATAAAAATTATTCTCTTATGGGTGATGGGTTTCTACCAGTTGTCAGAAAAATGATAAAGCTTCCCCCCACCCACATTGGCTCTCAGAAATACTAAAAACGGGTGAAAATAAAGTGTTTTATAAAATAATTTTACTAAAAAACATAAATGTATATATATATATATATATATATATCCATTATATAAGTTTTTTTTTTTCTATTTAAACAAATTGAAAATTGAAATTATTCCATTCTTAATTAGCATAATATATTTGTTTTTAATCAACGGTAACTATACAGAATATATAAAATGGGTAAACAAATTAATATCCCGGATAAACATCCTGTATATTCATTCTAGATAGACGACATCCCGTATAATAACATGCTATTACAATGCGAAACAATTATAAAAATATATTCAGTTATTTTATTATTATGTGAGTGCGCGTGTACGAAACAAAATCGAATGAAATATTATTTATAATATTATTCGGCATAGAAACAGAATGTGTATTATGTTTAATTTGTAAACGCGTATAATACACGAATGAATATTTGCAGGTAGGTGTATGGAAATAATTAATTGTTATAACTTGTTTTTATTTTAATAATAGAGATACAAAAAAATAATTGTATTGTTATAATAATATTGTTGCTGCATTCCCGGAACGTTAGTTTTGTTAATAAAACAATACTAAACTCACTAAACAACGTAATATCGCGTTACGCGCGTATTTATAGTGAAGTCGAGTGAAATGTAGAAACGACGACGAGTGCAGTATCGAATTTTCGAGTTATCTCAGTTTAAAGGTTTCGTTGAAATTTGTTTTATTTTGCTCACAGACGTTCTCCGTAAGGCAGGTCACAGTACATGTTATAATAATATAAGTGTTACCTAGACCCAAAAGGAGAACAAACCCCGGTTTCAGATAACAAAATGTAATTTTAGATAATCATCAAAAGACGACGCTTTTAAGAGGCAATTTAAGTGCACGATCGCCGCTACCACTGTCTGCTGTGTATTTAAAGACAAAATACTGTATATTATACAAGATGTTCCTAAAATAATCAATTATTTTTATGTTTAATTCAATTCTAAAACGAAAACTTTAAAATATATGTTTTATTTATTATAATTTCTAAATTCCGAGTTGGGTTTATATCTGCTTGTTGTTAACTTTAAAATTATAAAATTATACACTGGTGTGACTTTAAGCGGACTCACCACAAACTATATGATCACCTGCGCACAATAATTTTATTACATAACGAAAATTTATGATTTTTTTTAACTTCACTGAAATTCGAATTAAAGGTAAATTTACGAACTGTAAAGATATTGATTTTAAAATAATAAAACTGAAGAAGCGTATAAAATTTTGACGTATAAAATTACTGATGGTAAAATTTAGAAAAGTTACATTTGTACGTTTTATAGAATATCACGTTTTCGTTCTATTTCTTACAAATCAAACAGATGATGACAGAGCACACAACTTATTTGGAAGAAAATATGTGAATTTCATTTACATGCACCCCTCAATCGTATTTTCCCTACCGCCGTTTTATTATTAATTAGAAAGTTGATATGTTTTTTTTTTTGTAAAATTTTATAGATTTTTACCAAATTATATTTTATCTAAAAACTTGTTTCAATTGCTATAATATTTAACAATATTCTCGATTCCAATTAGACTTTAATATCAAAGAATTTTGTAATTTAATATTTGTCATTACATTATTTTGCGTTTTCAGATCATTTTTAAGCACATTTTTCATGGTTAAAATTTGTACATTCTTTACTAGCCTAGTGGATTATTTTTAGTCGGAATTATAATATCACGAGTATTATTGAGCGAAAGTCATTTACTTCTACTCCGTTACTGAGCCGACTTCTATGCGACACAACGGAAAACATTTTTTTTTTGCGCATAATATTTTAAAAATAATTTTCCTCCTCTCGCTTTTAACACCAATGTGTTTTAAGAATTATATGCGATGTAACGCGCGAAGGGCTAGTGGAAAGTACATAATAGTCACAGTACATAAACCAAACAATTTTAGTTACTTAATTTCCCTCGTGGCGAATATTAAAAGGGGAAAAAAATGATTTCACTATAAAAACCAAATTATTTGGCATCTTTTTTCTTTTTTTCTTCGTTGATTACCTGTAATAGGACGTAGATAGGTATTATTACGTTCAGTTTATACTCGAAAACATATTATTAAGTTCAATGAACATAAAATGTATTATTTTTTTCTCATCATTATACTTAGCATGTTAAATTTTATTATAGTTCATATAACACATTTATTATTTGCATTTTAAAACCGTTTCATTTTCACAATATAACTATCACTATGCAACAATATTAATTCAATATGCATAATAATAATAAACAATTTCCATCTTACAACAACATTAATTGACATTTTAGTATTCTGATATTTAAATTATAAAATGCGATATATATTGTTTAGTCGCACTCATTATAATATATAAATAATTTTAAATAACCTTTTCTTCGTAATTTTTTTTTCGTTTTAAAATATTTATATAACATATATGGTTTTAAAATTCATTCTATATACCTACTTATTTATAACAATGAGTATTAATTTAGCTATAAAATAAATTATTAAAATATTATATACATTATAAAGTACTATGTGACATAAATGTGAAAATCAAACGACATTTTACATCCCATATTTTAGGTATTACATTTTCTTTTTTTTCTTTTCGTAATCTAATAACTTTCACTGTTATATTAAATTTGACTTTTAATTACGTCAATTTTCAGAGGTTAGGTTTGCTTAAATATAATCAAAATTTGTTCAGGACTAAGATACGTGAAAACTACGTTACGTTGAATTTCGGTACGGTTTTCTTTGATGCTATAATAAAAAAATAATATAAAAATATGTCGTTTATATTTTTACTAAATAAACAAAAACTACATTTTATAATAATATTATTTGGACAAAAGTTCAAACGTAACATTATATTATATTATTTTACGTTTATCATAAAAAAATAATTATTATATTTAGTCTAACAAAAGTTTCGTTAAACATCTAACGCGAGGAACATAAAAAATCAATATTTGTATGTAAATTAATGTGGTAAATTGAAACGGGACGATCAAATGCTATTTATTATACCGCAATATATATATATATATATATATTATATAAGTACGAATATTTGGATATAACCGTGGAAAAATATCTGTACCGACACATAATTTCGTCTCAACAACGAGTTGTTCTAGTTGTTTTAGCGTACGCACATTTTTCACGGTCACTCAAAGCACATAACTCCGATGAACAATGTCTGTTTAAAAACATCAAACGTTCGTGGTTTGTATGGTGTAGGTACGTTGTTATAATAATATCATATATTATTATTATTATTATTATTAAAATATAGTACTGTAGCGGAGCATCATCCGTCGACGAATTCCCGTGTGCCCCAGAGTATTTCACAAAGCCATTTGTTTTTACCGTCATTCCGCATACGTCAGCCGTCATCGCGGCATATTATCTCGAAATGTACCGAAATAATAACATCATATTGTACACAAATAATACAATGAAAGATGATAACAAATTATAATAATAATGTGCGTACGCTACACTCGAGAATTCAAGAATTTTAAGTAAGTAATCATGTCTGTAAAATGAAAAATTTCAATATTTTTCCTACAAAATACAGTTGTGAAGAATATATTATGATAATACAGTGGGGGATATGAGGGGGCGAAATGACAATCGCCCAACTCTTAAACTTGTTTTGATCTAAACGCTTTGATAATTACAAGTATCAATATCTATTTTACCGTGTAAACTACAGAATACAGAATTATACTAATGATTATATATTAAAAATAATAGTTAGTTCAAAATATAAATTATTTTAATGACTTTAAATCTATAAAACGATATTATCGTAGCTATAATTAAAATTGTTTATCTGCTCAATTTTAAAATCCTTACTCTTTGGGTTTTTATTTTTATATAAAAGATAGCTGAAAAACAGAACATTCTGTCATGGAATAATATAAATGTCAATATTTATTAAACAGCTATCCGCCGTTTAGAAATGTAAATAATCAGGTAATGCAAGATTCTTGACTGTTCTATGTGAGTGACTTTATCTGAAAACTATTGTATTCGGAAAAATCGCGTCTCTCACTTCAGAATTAAAATGCAAACAAATGGCCGATCGTTTAACAAAATCGTTCTAAACATCACCGGCCATCCACCAGAGTTAATGGAACAACTGGAAGAGAAAAACGGCTGAAAGATCGTTATCGCTTTATCATCGAGTGTGTCGTTTCTGTAATATTATTATTATTATTATTATATTATGCTTTTGTCTAGCTAGTGCACGTACGGAAGTTCGCATGTGTCAATGACGACAGTGCATTTATACACAAACATGACATATTATTTGACTTGGCGAAAATCGTGCTCGAAAACGTTTTCCCGAGGTCGCTAATTAAACATTCGAAGTAAATGAACCTACCGAGACGGTTTTGCCCTCCGCGGTTTTATTTTTCGTCCGTCGTATCGTCGTGTTCTTTTTTTTATAACTTTTGTTATTCGTTTAATTATTTCCTCGGCACGTGGACGGTTTAAAAATAATAATAAAACGACTCCGTAGAAAACACGGTCTATCCAGTATACCTTTGCACGTACACGGAATAAGCGAGATAGGATGAAAATGAAAAATTCCCGGAAAAATAAATAACAGAGATAAATATAGCTTAGAACCGTTTAGTTAATAAAGATAATTTTTTTGTGCTAACCGGGTTAAAAATAACGCAGAAAACTCGATTATTTTTATTGTTATTACTTATCAATGTTATTGATAGATGCGCTGGGTGGACGTATACCAGTCAATATTATATACCGTATTCGGTTAATTCTTTGATATACCATATAAAACCATTTACCATAATAATGGTAATGTTTTGTTATCTTTGCAGCACACGTTTACTGTATTACGTACTGTACAATTGAATGGTTATAATATGACGTATAAGACGTTATTGCAATCAGATTAAAAAAATTTTGATCTTCTACATCATCTGTTTTGTAGGATACCAGAAATATTCTTAGTTTTGTGTAATACGATAAACAACAGCCAAAATTACAGCATAATATAATTAAATAATAGCTATAAATAATTAAATAGAAAAACGACATTTTTTTAATCCATGATTAATATGAATTGATTTGTTTATGCATACTTTTGTAAATTGTATATTTCTAAACTTTTACAGCAATTTCCGTATACATATTTAAATACTTACAAATAATTTATAACCACGTATTATATAATATATATATGTGTTTATTTTTATTTTTTGATTCAATCATTATTATGAGGCAAATACCAAAAATATATACAATTATAATTATAAATAAACTTTTCTAAATATAGAATTTCTATTGAATTTCGAAATAACAATTTATTACAATCAACGAATGGATAATGGAAATGAGCAGACAACTAATAGTTATATTAAATATTCAAATAAATTTGCATTTTTAAAGTTACGACATATATCCTTAAAAAACAATGATTAATTCCACAACGTGAGATCGAACAGTTATATCATTATATGAATGTCCCGTCCATATTATCTTTATTATTTTTGAATGATAACTTACTCACTTATTCTGTCCAAAAGTTATACAGCTGCTTATTACAACAACGTACCATTATTGTTGTCTGCTCCTTCTACACAATGGTCGGTAAAACAAGGGCTAAAGGGGAAAAAAGTACCTAAGTATAAGAAGACCGTCTCGGCTGTTGATTACGTATCTGCCCCCGACCCGGTTAACCACCCTGATATACGTTATCCTTATATATATATATATATACATCCCTTCGACCGATATGACCATAATTCTTCGGAATCCAATTAACTAATTACACGGACGGTTCTCATTACGCGGACGAAAAGTTTCGTACAACGACAACGTCTCTCGCTCGCTGTCCGGAAACGATCCGCGGGATCGGTGTTTAGATGGGAATGGTGGCTGGGGGAAGCGTGGAGGCCGGAAGCGCGTTTCCGCCGCGTCACGGACCGTACGCGGACAATTATTACCGGTACACGGTGTGCAGAGCCCGCAGGAGGAGTTATGTGGCAGAAAACCGACTGACCCGTTCGGTAAATAGTGCGTAATCTCACGGGGCAAAGGTTCGAGCAAACATAACATACCTTGGTAGAAATTTAATGAAATTGGTAATAACTATCCCCGACCAAATAGCTAACCACCTCCACTGACCGCGACTGTCGCCGGCGTATGGCCGTTGTCTCCGGGGACGTGTGGACGTCTACATCCGGAGAGACGTTTAACATTGCGAAACGCTATCACGCGCCACACTACTGCCGCCAATCATCGTAATGGATGTATTTTATTATTTTTTTTTTGATTTTCCATTGTTGGCGTTTCTTTAGAAAAATTTCACTTCGCAGTATTTATTATCATTATCATCATCATCATCATCACTGTTATCATATTTTTTCTGCCTATTATAGGTATTCCGTTTATCTTATAATATTCATATACGAGACATGTTTTTTTTTTTTTTTTTAAATAAATGTAACCATTTTGCTATAAAACATACATAATTGCAATTTTTTTTAACAATTTTATTATCACAAAATATATTATTTCCTAGTTTTAAAAAAAAAGTGAGCAACAATATTTCAGTATATTTTATTCATATTTTTCGATTCTGTTCTGTAGAAAACAGATCATTATATCAGTGTATCATACGTAATTGCAAAACTATCCAATACATTGAAGAAAATCTGTTTTATAAAATTATATTAAATTCATATTTTGAACTGTCAATGTAAGAATCATGAAAGCCTTGTTAACTGAAGTTAATGATTTAAAATAATATTATATTTTCGTAAATCAATAACACTAATATTTGTGTTTAAAAGTATATAGAATTTGATATTTGATTCATCTTCGTAACAGATTGAATAAAAAAGATATTATACACTTATAACATCCATTTATATTGTAAGTATAGGTAGATCTTTCGTGGCATGAAAAACTTTATTATAATATGATAGGGTGAATCATAAGAAATTAATTTTATGTAAGAAAACAACGGGTAAAAATAAATATAAAAGATGAATAGATATGAAGCTTTGAATCATTTAAAACAATAGATAATCGAGAAAATATTATTTACTTTAATAATGTTATATTGAAAACAAAAAACGAAAAAACAAATGAACCAGTACCACTGGGTACCAGGGTTTTTTTATTTTTAATTTTTAAAAAAGTTTTTTTTTATTACTGTCGTTTCATTATACACATTTAAGTGAGCTATAATCAATAAAACAAACATGGTTGGTACACACAAACACACACGTGCGCGCGCGCGCTCCCGCGTAATTTAATAAAACGCATTCGTCCGACCCCAGATTCCAATAGAAAAATTTTCCCGATAATACAGTCGCGCGAATTGATGAGAGTCGTCTGAAAACCCGTTAAGATTGAACCGTTTTAGTCGTAAATCGTTTAAACTGACAGTTTTCAAATGGATCGATTGTATTCCCATCACACGATTGTTTGAATATGTTTTTTACTGATTTAAAAAAATACTCAGTTAGGTATACACACACTGGCAAATGTATGTCACGATGCATATATATCCGCCAGATGTCTATAAATAATATTATACTCTATTTTTCATTATTTTTAGCCCTTCAACGACTATAAACTGTAGTAAAGATTATTCAAATTCAATAATATTATATCACTTATAAAGTTATAACACTATCCAACGACATATAATATATAGAAGTTTTGTGTGATTTAAACAAATCGGTACTCTTTCAAAATATCAAATTTTCCAGTTGAGCACCTTTTGTAATTTAAGAAAACAATAGTATTCCTAAAAAAAACTAGATCTAATACCCATGGAATTTCTTTTATAATAAAGATATGTATATTTTTCTAGGCATTAACTATAAACAATTATATAAATATATTAATGTAAATGTTATTTAACGTAAATATTAAAAACAATTTACTTTTAACGTGGAATTATTTTTAACTGCTTCTTTTAAACATGTAATTGATAGAAATGTTGAAACTATAAATAAATCTACATTTTAAATATTATATTATGGTTTGAATTTTGAACATTCGACATCATAATTTATACATATATGTATAACAATTTACACAAAATTCATAAATACTCATTCAACAATGGATCCAACTATATAATTATATTGAACCAAATTTGTTTCGAGTAATTGCAGTTCATTAATTTTTGAATGCGAATTGTTTACTTTAGTAAATATGCATAATATCGTTGGTGAACTGTAGTGTTAATTTAATTTAAAATTATAATAACATTATTTTGTTAGTGTATATTATTCGTTAGATTTAAATGTAATGAACTATTTTGGACTTCTGAGGCTAAATTTACTTAAATTATGATAATATGATATTTGTTTTGTTTGATATTTGGTACATTTGGTTTACACTCATTGCCAATTCAATTATACTATTTCTCTTATTGAGAAATATGATCTAATACACCTCAAAATTTTCTTTATTTTTGATTCATAAGAGTATTGTATATATTAGTCTCTCAATTTGATTTAGGACCGTTGTATATCTTTCATAGCGTTTTTTATTACAAATACTAGATGTTTTTCTTTAACTATATATTTTATACAGTTCTATAGAAATAGTTTGTATAATAGAATCTAAATTCATTTCTCCGGGTGTTTTGATTTGTTACTTAAGTATATAAAATATGAGAAATAACATTTATTTTCATCTAATTTTATAATGTTTGTGAACGTAGCAGTAACTTTAGTCAGTAATAATATTTAAAAACAATTAACTACATGTTTTGGTTATTTCTAAAACATTGTTGAATTATTCCGGAAATGTTTTATGTCGTACCCTACGTAAACGCGACGAACGCGAAATTCACGACGAATGAAATAATCAAATCTATAAAAATAGATGGAAATGTCCAACGTAAAGCGAAAATTCAGATAGCGCGACTGAACGAATTTAATCGCGTCGCTTGCTCGCGTTTGATAATCAAATTAGTTTTTAATCACGCGATACCGCGATATTCTTCTTGAAAATTGGTTGTTTGAAAATTAAATTCAGATATTATAGCTTTTAGTATATAATCAAATGTTTTTGTTAACATTATAACATAGGATTGTAATAAAACTTAATTTTTACTTAGCTGTGGATATAGGTGGTAATATTCACCAAATACTAATCGATCATTGTATATTATATTTGATGCTATTCTTTTATTTATTTTTTATTTTTTTTTACAATACATATTTAATTGCAGATCGTTCGGTAAGAAACAATTATTGTTCAAAAGTCAACATTTTTATTTATATTTAAACAACAATTTAAGTAAAAAGTAACCACACGACTGTCCGAGATTGAAGATGTATACAAAATGGCTGTGAATTGGACTAAACACAACATAATATGAAACCTTAATTTTGCCTTCATCATTCGCGTTTACATTGGACACTACCTCGTCCGACAACGCGAATCGCGTTTGTCGCGTTCACGTAGGACACGGCGTTAGTAATTTTTTTTTTTTTTTTTTTTGTGACAATTTTTCACATGTACTGATAAGTGTAACTTTAGAAAAACTACAGAAAATTATTCAAAATTATGGGAGGAGGGTTTTTTGGAAATTGTTAAAGTATTTACATCATTTTTTGGTGTTTTGTCTATTTTAAAACCCTTTTTTTATATATACTGCAATGTTCACGTTAGCAGTGAACTGCTAACAAATTTAAATTACAAAAAAAAAGTGGAAATGTCAATTGTAGGCGTTCCTCCTTCGTCCCTTCGGTCTTCGGAGAAATTATTGGTTTATTATAATTAATATTTGAATGCAATAATATTGCATTAGAAAATACGATTTTGAGCGAATTTGAACGATTATACTCAATATATTACAATACACTATACTAATAATTCATTCCAAAATTTTACCTCATTTGTATACTACCTATGTTAATATTTAAAAAAAATTTCAAGTCGCTATGATCAAAATTTAAATAGTTATCACAAAATTAAAAAATTTAAAATAACAGAAACCATAATTTTGACGATTTTCCGCCATTTTTTTGATAAGTTTTTCCCTCTCAAAGAAAAACTGTTGAGTTTTAATCGTAACATCTTGAAGTTAATTTTACATATTTACATTCGTAATTTACCTACGTGGTAAAATTTTGGAATGGATTATCAGTATAGTACATTGTAATATAATGAGTTTTGCTCAGAATCGTATTTTCTAAAGCAATATCATTGAATTAAAATCTTAAATATAATAAACCATTAGTTTCTCGAACCGAAGGGACATAGGAGGAACGTCCATAATCGACCTTCCCACTTTTTTTTATTATTAATTTTATTAATTATAATTTATAATCATAATTGTATATTACATTTGATAAAAATTTCATTACATATACAATATACATAATAAAGTTATTGATTTTGTCAAAATAATAAATTTAATCCGACACTTTTGAAAATATAAATTCTATTCGGTTCTAAAGTTATAGGAAAAAATTATTGATTTTGTAATTTTAAAATGTAAAAACCTAAATATATTTCGGCATTTTCTAAGTCGTTTTTCTTGTGAGAAATAACGTCGTCGTGACTTCAATTATTAACGTGTATAGTGTAAATGTTTCATCCCTAGGTAAACTTTTAACACAAATCATAATACGAATTTGAATGTAGAAAAACTTTTAATTACCCACATCAACGGAAGTTTTACAGGTGTTTTGATCATAAAAATGGAAATGGAACTTCGCTAGGTATCTTGTTAATTTTTTTATACATAAATTGTAACCTATTTTCAATGATTATTCCTCGTTCCGAAATAACAAATATTATTTATTGTTATTTTAATATAAATTTAAAAAAGGACGGATTGCCCGAGTCGTTCAAAATGTTGTTTATTTTTAAACATATTTTTAAAATTTATTAAGTCTTAAAAATTATTTTAGTTTTTAATATTAAAAATTTAAAACATTATTTACGATTGGCAAATGTTCTTTTTTTTTAATAGTATATGTGATTGTTTAAGGTTTAGTTAATAAACTGAACTTGAAAAAATGTGATTTAAATTAATCGTATAAACATATATATGAATTCAAATTTGTATCAGCACTCACTAATCGGTAATTTTTTTCTTTTGTATAAATAATTTTATAAAATTTATATGGCAATATCTCAAATAAAATTCAACTTTTTTTAATTGCATTATTTATAGTCGTTTATGATTTAAATTAATCCTAAACACGGAATCATAAGTATTGAACTTCGTATACTTCACGTTAGACAGCATAAAATCATACGCTTAAAAGAACTTTAACATTAAACTTTTGTTTTAAAATTTAATATTTGTACCTAAATTATAATCTTAAGAGCACATGATATAGATTTTTAGTGTATAAATAATCCTCTATTTTAGTTATATATATTAACAATATAATAACTTGTAATGTTAAAATATCGTTTAATCTGTAACGTGTTCAAAATATAATAATTATTTTTATTTTATCGTTACGCTTGACCTTAACAAGTACCGCGGTAGTTTAACTTCTAAAGCTTTGTTAAAACATTATACTGTACTCGTTTGTCTGTGTGTGATGATATTTTGTAATTGGATTTCACCGGCGAAAGGGTGCCCAAAGAAAATTGTCATCGGCTTTAGGTTTATTTTAAAATATACCATAAGGTATACGTGTAATAGCAATGTTGCTCACGAAGTTGCATTAAAAACTTGTAAAAGTTGTATTAGGTATAGTGTATACGCATATGCTATTATAATACGTATTAATAATAGGATAGTAATATGTGTGGTTTGCTTGTATAATGTAATATATTTTTTATTATTGTTGTTGTTGTTTCCTCTTCTATTCAAAATATTATGTTTCGATGGTAGGTATCACAGATTAAATAATATCAGATAGTCCACTTTTCGTTATCATAAAGTATAAACAAACCTTATCATAATCGCAGTGATAGAGAAACAGAAATATAATTATCTGATTTTTCCATCATAATAGAATATTATAAAAAAAAACAAATACAGCCGACAAAGTTTCTGATGCAATTCTAGTTTTTATTTTTTTGAGTTTTTATCATAAAAATCAATGGTTTCTGAACATTTTTCTTTTACCACCCACTTAAAAATAAAATTGTAAACCACCCTCATAAAAAAATAATGTTATTATAACTTTTTTTTGGAACATTGCTCTCATCAAACAATAAAGAAATATTTAGCATCCAAATACTTTTATAACTACCATCGTCCCCCAATACTATCATATTACCCCTTAGGGGGTAATATCACCCACTTTGGGAAACAGTATTATAAGTAAACTGTTAAAAAATTGTTGTTACAATAATGTTCACTCTGATTTAGAGTTATGACCAATTACAAAATTTTATTTGAAATCTACTTAATTTTATCTTCGTATGTCATAATGTTTATTAATATTGATATCGTGCGATTTAATTATTTTAATTAATTATTAATAAAGTTAATAAATTTATTAATAATTATTTATAAAGTAATTTATTGCTACTACATTTATATATTATTCAGATTTCAGACTGATTTCATTTATTTTCTACGAGAGTCTTGTCGATTGAAACTCGCACATTTTTAAGTACATATTTTATCATATACATTGTATTTTTGCATAATGAAGAGTATATATTTCTAGATGTATAGGTATAGTCAACCCAATAACAATCCTGATCGTTTATAATGACTTTAAACCATTTGCCGCATTTAAATTATTTTTAATTTAAAAACGTAATTATAACGTTGCTCATCACACAAATTAAATGTACATGTACTATCTTTAATGTTTTAAGAGAATAATATTATTATATACCTTTGTTATAATGTAGATAATAGTATTAAACTAATGAAAATAAAAATAGTAATGAAAACGAAAATAAAAAATAACCAGCTTTTATTAAGGTCATTAAAGTTTATTTATATAATATATATATACAACGTAAACATAGATGGTTACTTCACAGTTTTTATAGCTTGCTAATGTTATTAACATAATTCAAAATAATGGTAAGAGATATTGTTATTAAGAATCATAATATTATTAAGGTTTTTTTTTTTTTTTTAGTAGAAGTAGTAGGTAATAATGATTACCCGAATGCTTTGTGGATTTTGGTAAATATGTTTTTCAGCCTTTCTTCATTATTATATATCATAAATGTTTTAAATAGCCAGTCATTATTTCTTGTTTTTTTTTCCAGCTTATTTTTATAGGAACGGGATAACATTAAAGAACAGCGTGTACTTAAAAACGATAGTAAAAATACAAACTGTATGAAAATATTTCGTTTTTAATAAACATATTAAAGACATTCGATTCGTTTAGTAAATATGTAACTTTAATGCGGACGACGGAATGGCTAATTTCGAACTCAACGATTAGTTCGATAATTTTAACGATCAAAGGCATATATTGAACAAATTATGTCACAATAATATTATTTCTGGAGAATTTAAACGAAAAATAACACTAAACTCACTTTCATGTCACCGGTAAAATATCATATGAATATGAAAGTTTTCTCTTATAAAGTTCCTGAGAAAATCTATTAAATAGTTAAACAATAATAATAATAATAATCTTGGTTTATTTTAATTTATGAAATATATTTGTATATTATTATGTTGTTGATTCGCCATGCGTCGGTTGATAAAATAACGTAGATGATAGACACAAAGAATATACCATTTAATAATATAATATAATATTATATTTTTCTGTATGTTTGTGTCGTTCGAATAATAAGTTATTTTATATAACGTGTAATTCATCCGTAGGTTTATTATTTTCTTGAGAATTTTTTCTCTGGATGCGGAAAACAGACACGAGACACGAACAAATAATGAACGGTCTGCGGTAAAGTGGTTATCGAGGATGACACGACATTTACCGCGGTTATACGTCAGACTGGATAACGATAACGAACGATATAGTAAATAATAAAGAACATAATATTATCATGTGTGTTCGCCGGTGCAACACATACAATTATGAGTTTTTCACTCGAAGTACGTCTTGATCAATGAATACTTTATTTTCAAGAGACCGATTTTAAAATTCACTAAATATTTGATTATCAATAAAAAGTGAAATAATAAATAAGTAATGATTATGACTATGATTTTTATGCGCTAAAAACCTTAAATATGATATAAACAATCTAGATAACTGATCCCAATAAATTTCCAAATGAAAAAAAAAGACTTTATAAAATCCCTCATCCCCAAAAAAAAAAATTATATAGGTAATAATAAATATTACAACAAAAAAATGAATATTTATTGAATCTAATATTTATAATTTATAAGTTACAAGTATTTCTAATGTTATTAGGCGGGAAATATTCTGAAACACGATAAAAAAAGCGGAAAGTCGATTCCGAGTGTTCTAAGTTTTTCCTTCATCCTTTCGGTTCTCGGAGTGATTAGTGGTGGAATGTTTTATACTTTATTATAATTAAGTTTTGAATGCAATGAAATAAAATTCTGAGCGAAGGTTGGTTAGATATATAAATATAATACATACTGGTAATATTTATTTGTATATATTTTATTTATTTATTAAATAACGTGTCACAGAAAAATTAGTTATCATAAATAAATAGTAATCACTAAATATAAGTACGCCAAGGTTACAGTTTCTGTGAATTTTATTGATTTTCCGTCATTTTTTTGGTAATTTTCATATCCCAATGGATAACTTTTATCAAATCCGAGAAATAAGCTAAATAATGTACCTACCAAATATATATAATTCTCTACCGTAAGCATTGTGGTAATCAGACCATCATTTCTACTCGAAAAAGTATCTTCAACATTTTGCAAACACAAAAATCAAACATCTATGTGAAATATTAAATTTTAAATGCGTTTAAAAAAAGTGGGAAGGCCGATTGTGGACGTTCCTCCTTTGTCCCTTCGATCCTCGGAGAAATTAGTGATTTATTATAATTATTAACATTTGAATGCAATAATATTGCATTAGAAAATACGATTCTGAGCGTATCTAAATATATTGCAATATATAATACTGATAATCAATTTCAAAATTTACTACGAATATAAATTACATATGTAAATATGTAAAATAAATTTCAAATCCCTACGGTCAATATTCAAGGAGTTATCATTTCTTTTCAAGGAAAAACTTATGGGAAATTCAAAAATTGAGCTAAATAAAGTACCAACTAGATGAGGTTCGCTATAAAGAAGGTACCCTATTTGTGATAATCGGACCATTATTTCTACCCGAAAAAATGGTTATCATACATCAGAAAAGAAATATAATAAAAAACTTATAATAATTGCCAATTTTCCGCTTCTCAAGGAAAAACTTTTGAGAAATTCAAAAAATGAGCTTCATAAAGTACCAACTAGATGAAATTTGGTATAGAAAGTTTCCCTTTTTGTGGCAATCGGACCAATATTTCTACTTGAAAAAAGGTTTTCATAGATCAAAAAAAAAAAAGTAATAAAAAGCCTATAAATAAAATTTGTCCGATAAGATTTTCAAAATATTTTGTAAAAAACTTAAGTAATATAGTATTGAATTTCTATAAAATTTTCAAACAGATAATCCTAATATTGTAGGTAATATTTATTTTTTTTGGAAAAACGTTTAGAGCTCTATATTTTTCCAAATAATTAACTATTCCGTTTCAAAATGTTACCACGCTTGTAAATAACCTATGTTAGTAATCAAAAAAATTTTCAAGTCCATACTATTAAAACTTAATAAGAAATCACGAAAAAAAAAATATAATAAAAAGCGTATAAAAAATTGCCAATTTTTCGCTTATTCAGGAAAAACTTTTGGGAAATTCTAAAAATAAGCTTAATAAAGTACCAAGTAGACTAATTATCGAAAAAATTACATATAAAAAAACTGCATCACTTTCCAACAGAAATTGGAAAACTTATTTAACACGTATAGTCATTTTAATTTTTAGCAGTTTTACAAAATAATAATAACCATAATATTATGATAATATTAATATTCACCACAGAAAAATTTGTAATAATATTCAACTTGTTAGGTATATTATTATTTATTTGGTTATTTTAATCTCATATATTATTATTATTTTTTAAATTTCCTACTTGTGTTTCGTTTTATAATGCGCCAGAAGAATTTATTTTATTTCATGTTGGTCACACCGTGCTATTGTCGATTGACTAAATAAAATTTTAAAAAATTAACGGTCACCACCAGTGTTTGAAATGAACCGGAGTAGTGTGTATAAGTAATAAAATAATAAGTAATATTATTATCGCAGTAATCATATGCAAATTATCAATATTATAACAACATTATTATGCGTGTCGTGCACGCGATAAAATGCGAATCGGCACAAATCGGCAGATGAGGTTGGCCTGGTAAATGTAATTATATTTTATTTTATCAATTCCCGTCACGCTTTAGTCACCCGTATTCTCGAACGTACCTACGACACAGCACCACGCAGGGTTACCACTTTGTTTGAACGAATATTATATTAATATAATATTATTATACATAGTTTTAATAGCGAGTAAATCAATATTAGAACAAAATAATATAAAATACATTTCGAAAATTATGATAACAAAAATATTGTAATCTCTCTTAAACGAGAAAACCTTCATCGAGCTGAAGAATAGTATCTATAATAATATTGTTATTATTATTATTATTGTATTTTTCGTACGCGAAGTAGCCCGGAGGAATTACCACCAGCTGCTGTGTATCGTAACGCGTAAATAATATTATAGTGTTTACTGTTCGGTTCGGAAGGATTCTGTTAGGTTAGTTTACGTTAGATGGTTATTGTGTGGAAGACGGTGAAAAAACAGCCCGTGGCCGATCGTCGTCGTGACGAATTATTTTGTGCGCGGCAGCGGAATATCAGAAGACGAGAACGGCGGTTAAAAATGTATTAGCTAACCGCCGAAGTATCAACACTTTGTTTCTTTGCTTTGATGTGGTTACGAATTTGTGTAAGAACAACAACGATAACGAACGAAATTTTTAAATCATAAAATATGTGGTATAAAAAACGTACTTTTTTTGGACGCGTGTCTGAAAAAAAATTAAAAATCAAACCGTGATTGTACATAATAATTTTATTATGTGTATGTTTCAGAAAAAAATCTTGTCCAAGAGATGACTTCGACGAATAGTCTGTGTATTATATATGTCGTGTAATAATTTTTTTTTTTTTTCATTCTGGTCCTTAAAAATAATAATAGTATTGTTTCGTTTTCGGCCCTGCAGGCATCGCGCGGGACATCAAAAGCAAAGAAAACGACAGGAGAATAACATAATACCTAAGTTCTACGTCTTTGTTTGATTATGATTTTTTTTTTACAAATACGCAATATCGCTTCGTTTCACTTGTTATTTGTTTCGATCGCGAGTGCTCGGTGGAACCTAAAATAAATGAAACAAAAAAAACAAAAAAAATACATAAGAACCCAAGAACATATTATTTTTCAATACTGTGATTCCAGAGAAATTACTATGAGAAAATATTAGTTTCCTTAGAAGTATTATTCAATCGAAAAAAAAAAACAATAAAATAATACTATACCTATCATAGTTATAGAATTATATTATAAAGAAATTATAATAAGAATTATATTACAGATATAATATATATAATGATTAAATAAAGATGTTTTAGAAATTTTAACAAGATTGCAGTATTAATTAATTGTTCTTCTTTATTTGTGAAGTAGAAAAGTCAAAACTTAAAATATATTCCTTTTAAAAATGGAGAACATGTGTTTTGTTTTATATACTTAAAATCTTGTATAATTAAATAAAAATATATAATAATCCAATATTCCGAAATGGTCATCGCACAATATATTTTTGTAGACATATTGTAGTTTAAGGTATTTGGCCATAAGATACTTGAATGAAATTGATGCTGTGTAATTATTATGATACCCAACATGTCAAATATTAAATTCCTCTATTAAGCAAAATGTTTCTAGTATCGACTATCATAATGTTATTATTGAATAGTAGGTAGTGAATAGTGATGGACAATGATATGATTTAACATATCGATATCGACTTAAATGTTTCCGTTATCATTTTAACGATGATAAAATTATCGTAATACAAATGATCGGTTTTAAAATCTAACTAAAATTAAAAATATGCTTTCAATTAACTTTGTACATTACATTTAGATTTTGCACCTAAACCACGAGTATAGTTTAATATATAAAAATATATAGAATAATCAAATGTCCAAAAACTACAGTTGGTAATACGTCAGGTAATGTGCCCATTAAATTGTTTCAGTATAAATTATAGCTATTATAGTTACTGCAAATACAATTGAATAAACAATGAAAAAAAACGTATAAATCATCGAAAAAATATTCATTCGATATCGCCATATCATTGTCCATCACTATATTATTACATAGGTAGAAACCATATTCAAAGCGTATATAAAACTTATTTTTGTTAATGGAGTATATCATTTAATTGAATTCAATACTTTTAATTATTAATTAAAACAAATTAGTAGAGATATTGTTATCGAAATGAATGAAAAACGACCATACAGTGATTTTTTTTACATTATCCAAAATATAAGTGTTTTACTATTTTTTTTTTTACCTATTCCAGAACACTTGCGATAATAACGTTTTAAAATATGTATTTTAATTTTATATTTTCGGTGTGTTAGATTTAAAGTGTATTATACATATTAAAATATATTTTATAATTGAAACGTTTGTTTTCCTTTTTATGATAATGATTGGCTAAATGGTAAAAAATCAAAAAAAGGAAATTAATTTATTACAAATATTTCAAATAAACTGGCTGATGAAGAAACTCCTTCATACAGAGCTTTATGTAAATTAATTAACTCGCATGTAATCTTGTTAATAATAATTATTGCAGCGCTCATTTTTATTACGAATGCCAGTTTGGTATAAATATTTATCTCTGTTGGAGTTTGGCTGTAAGCACTCGCTTTGCATTCAGTACAATGAAATTACAACGCAAACGCTGTGGTAATATTTTGCCTGCGATAACATCCCCTGGTTCAACTATAAAGAGTTATCTCAATACGGCTGATAGTCTGAATACTTCTGTTTTTACGCGTATGCATAATCCGTTATACGTACCACGATAAGAACCACCTCCCGGAAGATGGTCATTGTCTGTTTAAACGATAATGATATTAATTGTTTTAGACATTTATTTGTATAACCAAAAAATCAAATTGGACATAACGATAATGAATATAACAGACAATTATTGATAGTATGATACTTAAAAACACGAGCAAACATAATGTTGTGCTTTATAGTTTAAATGAAAAAATTACTACTTTTGGTAAATTTTTCAATAATTTATAACGAATATAAATACTTACTTAACCTTATATGAATAGGTAAAAGCTTATATTAATCGAATAATAATAAAAATAATAATATCTGTTTAAACTTTTTCGCGTATTTAAATCTAAACTAATTCTCAAAGAAAATCAATAAATTATGTAAATCGTTATTTTATATTTACTGCTTTCGTATTATCTTAAATAATAATTCATGCCTTGTCGTGTTCATACGATTTTCTATGACGTTCACAAAAAGTATAATAAATAAATAATTCGGGGTAATATAAAAGTTATAACCTGTAAACATAATTTAAACAATATTCTATACCGAGCGCCTTTGAATGGAAAACAATAAAAATGAATGCATAATACATCAGAGGACAGCATAAAAATCATATCGAAATATATTATAACTATACCTAATAATATAGATTTCAATAAATTGGGTTCGAAACATATTATTTTTTATTTTATAGTTTGAAGAAATTCTTATATCTTCGGTCCTATATATTACTAGAGATATTATTCATGTACTCTTTGAGATCATATAGTATTTGAACGCATTGTAAAACAAGAAATCATCTTTTTTAACGTTTCTGTAAAGAAAGTGACTAGATCAACTAAATTTGTTGTTAACTAAACCTAATGAATTTTTCCAATTTTGTGCTAACTACATCATTATCATTTAAGAATACACATCTATTTATGAAATAATTGACTTTGATAAATATTATAATTTTTAATAAGCCTATTTTAAAATATATTAAAACATAGTTACACCATTGATTAATTATACAATGTACAATGTATAATTTATCAATGGTTACACATAATATGTATTAGTTAGCACTAAATTATTGAATGTTTAACAATATTATTGACAAACGTTCTAATAATAATTAATCAAATTTAATTAATTTGTTTCTATTTTATAAAAAATAATACCCAGCACGGAATCAGACAAATATTTATAATTTGACAATAAATTTTAGTTCTTTGTTATTTAATGGTACCATACATCATGGAGTTATAACTTGTTATTTTTTTTTAAGACAACTCTTCGTCCACAAATAATAGATAGTTTCCAAATCACAATTTTAATCATGACTTCTTTTTATATAAAATCCGATATGTCAGTATTTTCAATCGTTCATAAAATAACCTCTCGGATGCGTAAAACGTCTGTAAAAAATATAACAAAATAAATGAGATAGAATGAAATTTCGGACGTAATCGTTATTAGTCTACGGATAAAAAAATTAATATAAATTTGTAGATTCATATTATATTCTTATTGGTCCGAGAAAAATAGTCAAAGGGATAGTCCGCAGGGATGGTCGTCACTTTTAGCATATTATACACTATATTATAATAATAATATTCTTTATTATATTATATTCTTGTTCCGGACCAAAAAGTCTTCCTGTCCCCAAGCAAAATGGATTCTAGCTGGCGTTATCAACTAATATTTCTTTCTCTCTCACTCTCATATCTCTACATATGTCAGAGGGTTGTATAACAAAATCCTTGAATCTGGCACACGATGACGTGCATTATATACATGTATTTATAGACACACACATAAATATATATATATATATATATATAACTTATATAATATATGTTATGCCCTTCAAAAGGTATTCAAGCCACTTTAGGTCTCTCTTTTGTGAAATTTATACGGCCGTCCCTCTACTGCTTCACCAATACGTGGGTGGATGTCCTCGATGTGCGCGCGTTATACGTAAGTAATTTCAGGTTTTTCGCTGTGATAACGGCAAGAGACGCGACGTTCGCCATTGTTGTCGAGTTTTTCTAATACCGCGACAAGAATGTATTGAGCTACTGTATATAACCAGCCTAATTCTTCGCCAGTGATTTAAGTGCACGACCCTGCAGGTACATTTTTTCATTCAACATCGTCGAAAATCAGTGAACGTCACGTTTCCTAGCCGGACGTCCGTCAAATTTGACCATAAATCCTAATATTAGACGGAATTCCTTCGTCTCGTTTTCGCTTATTTGTGTTGCTACGGTCGTTCACCCTTCATACGCTCGTGTCTAATGACAAGTCAAAACTTCTAGTTTATTAATAATTCTTAAAATATTCGAGGTTATTTGAAAAAATAACCACGTCGTTCTTAAATTGGGTCCGAAAACTATTAACAATGAAGTCCATCTTCTCCGTTTAATTATTTTTAATGAATTATTTTAAATTTTTAGAATTACATTTTTAGTGCATATTGCACGAAAAATTTTATATTGTTCATTTTTAATTCCAATATTTATTACAACGAGTTCTTTTCATGTCCGAAATTAATAGTAGTAACGAAATTGCCAATATTCAAATACTTTTTTAACAAATTACATTTCTTATACCTTAAAACGCATCTTTCATAATTTGTCTATCTCCCTTAAAAATGCTCATATTCTAATTCGTTCCTGTTTTTTAAAATTAATTTTGAATTATTGGCACAATTACTGTAATATATTTTAGTCATTTAACGTCCCTTTTTAATTATGTCTCATGCTTAAGTAGCCTTTTTATACAGTTCTTAATATGAGTAATAATATTCTTGGTCAAAATATTTCAATTTGTCATGATAGAACATATACCTGCTAGGTATTACTATAAAAGTTATCACTACTTCCTCTATACCCATACAATCACTTTCAATCTACATTTAATCGTAATGTTTTTTTTTTTTTTAAATTACCATTTTGATGAATTATTTCATAATTCTTACGTAATATTATTACGAGTATTTTTAGGTGATTATCATTTATTTTGATATCTATGTAGCTTTTTATCCAAATTTTCAATTCACATTTCATTTGTTTGTTGTGGCGAGAAGTCGAAAATCGCGTGCACAATTTTAATATGGTATTAACGCGAAAAGAAAATCGGTTTACGTTGTTAGTCATAAATGTCGTAATGACTGATTCGCAAGGATATAAACTCTTAAGTACATTGATACGTTTCCGTCACGAGCCCCAGGGGATCGCGATGATGTTCATTCGATTCCGTCCTCAACTCGGCGAAAAACCCGCGTTTCCCACCATCTGCAGCCTCCGGTCGGCCGCTGTTGTCCAGGTAATTACCATTCCTGGCCCGACCGTCGGCGGCGGCGGCGGTGGCGTGTTTTGTTAATTATTAAACATTTTACCGAAAACCCCCTCGGGTTCCGCGTGCCAAAAACCTTACACGGAAATCTCATAACTTCTTAACCGATGGCGCATTGTCAGGAAATTTAAATAATATCCCTTTCCCCGCCGCCGGGGCCCGCCGCAAATCCCGTGGCGTATTACTCGCTTTGTTCGAACTTTCCGCGCAGTTGAGTGCTGCGTTCGAGTTAAGCCACGTTAACGTGTATATTTGCCAATCCCTTTCAATTTCCTATACGCCAACCCTTATCTCTCGCACATACCCTCCGCCGTTTTGCGTCTTCGTCGTCGACATCGTCACCAGCATATAAGAAACTTTTCCTGCCGAACCGATCCGTATCGCATCGAAATAATACGTCGACGTAGTGGACCACGACCGCGATTTGAATACGCAACTGATAATAATAAACATTATCTCTGCGTGTAGGAATTTTAATGCACCGTGATCAAAATATTATAGTCTGATAATTTTTCCCTATTTTCCGTATATTGACATGGAATAATGTATAATAGGTAACCTAACTACCCAATATAAAAAAGCTCAAATCCAATTTTCTGTATTATTTATTTATTTATTTTTTTTTATATATATATACATATAGGTATATATCAAAGCAACTTATCTGTCCGGACATCGCCAATTACATTATTCGCAATGTGAAATAAAATATGAATTTCCGGGCATGAATCGATCGCTTAATAAAGATAAATACAGACATGTTTTCATTCATGAATAATTTCAATAATTTATGCTACGTCCTTTTATTCTGTAGTAACGACTATTCGTAAGTAAGACTATTTATTTCTAAAAATGTTCTTCTATAAAGTGGTTTCCTAGGATGGACATTAAAAATAAAATGGATACCTTTATTGTTCTACTGCTTTTATTTTGCTGTTAAATTCAATTTGCTGCAACATAAAATTCTGATCATCTTGTGTAAATATGTCTTCGTACAGCGACTCGCGAAGTATAGTAGTTTTGTTGAATTTCGTTTCATAAAAACGACCCCGGGGATATATTATTACATTCTGTAGATAATATTATTTCAATTAGTGTTCGTTAGTGTTGCAGAATTTGATTTACAATGTCAAAACTATGACACAATATTTTTTACGGTATCTATATTAGTTCAAAACCATGAAATGTTAATTTTTCAATTAAACTAAAATATAACCAATTTTGCACAATTTTCAGAAAATTAAGAAATATATAAATCAATATAATTATTCAGCAAATTTATATTTTTAATGTAGCTATTTTAAAACTTTATTTTAAAATTCAAAAAATATAATTGTTTTTCTTATTTAATTGGTAATTTTAATTATAGCTTTTCAAGTTTTCGTCTTAAATAATGATTGAAAGAAAACATAATTTAATACATTAATTTTCCTATAAGAATTTTATGGTTTGTGGAACAACCTGTATTTTCTATAGTGTTTACGAATGAAAATTGATTATGTAAGTACTTATTCAAATCTTTCATCAATATTTATTTTTTCGTACTATATTTGTTCTTTAGAAAATTCATATTCTACCAATCGTTATGCATAATGTTTCATACCATTGTATGAATTAGCTTATTATAATGTAATTTTAACCTATTATTATTTCTGTTCCAAATGTATTTTCAGAATGAAGTTTTAGAATAATATGCTGATGTCCATAACATTACATTACACATATTATTAGTAAACGAATATTTAAATAAAATCATTCAAAATAAAACGAAATAATATAAAACATTTATATGAAATTACTTTTTTAACGTAGGAATTTTCTTATCAGAATTCTTAAATTATAGAAGTTTTTTAAGTATTTGTTCAATTAGCCATTTTTATAGAAATCAATATTTTATGTATAAAAATATATTCTTAATTCAAATAAAAATTTAAACATTTTTTTTCTAAATCCTATAAAACTAAAATATTGAACTATTCCTTATATTTAAAAGATCCGACAATAAATTTTTTATTTAAATATAATTTATTTTTTCGTTAAGAAAATGTATATACTATAATATTTATTATCGAACTCCACAGTTTGAAAGAATATATCTTATAATATAAAAACTATAGTTTTATTATGTTGAAATTCTTTAAAAGGAGCAGACTTATAAATGTCACGAAAATACATAATTCTCTGAGATGCTCCAAATATATTTCAAAACATGTGGTTTAACTGATCATTAGTAACTTATACTAACTACCACGTTTTATGATCTTCCATCAAAGTTTGTAGTTTAGACTTTAAGATAATAAAACTCTTTTAAAACCGCTGAATCGATGTTACTGTTCACATTATCCAATAAAACAAACTGATAAATCAGTAACAGACCTATAAAATTTGTATAAACCAATAGAAAAAATCAATCGTATTAAGTTTTGGCCTAAACGATTTTTAAATTATAGCTTCATAAAATACATATTATTCCATAATTTTTACTTAAGCTAAACAATTAAATTAAAAAAATTAAGATTATTGTACGAGTACATTACGAATTGTTTACAAATTTATCACTATTAAAAATAACTAATATTAATATTATTAACATCAATATACAACTATAATTGGGAATATTTATTATATATCTGATGTAAAAATTGATTAATCGATTCAATAAACAATTTTTTAAGGGGATAGAAAGTTACAATACATAAGTTTTAGTTTTTTTATGTTTAGTAGTTTTATCGTTGCAAATACAGTATAAAATTATTTTTCATTTCATTTTATATTCCACGAGGATCTCATATTTCTTTATAGTCTAACTATATTATATTTTATATATTATACTCAAACTAGCACTCTAGTATAATATATTCATCTGAAATATTTATAATATAATTTTTAGATATTATTTGAATTCGTTTTGGACGCGTTATAGCGCATTTATACGCTTTAAAATAGATAATATTACATAAATAGCACTTAAAAGCTTTTAAGCCACATTTAATACTTATCAGTGAGCATTTTAAATATTAAACTTTATGAAGTTCGGAAATGTTCGTATTTTTTTATACCATTCACTGTGGATAAAAATATTAATTATGTAGCAAAAAGAACCAGCATATTAAGGTAAAAAATGTAACAGACAATATTATTATGATTATCCAACTTTTAATGACGATAAGATGTAAAAAATTTAATTTAGCCTTATACATACCATAATGTCGTTATTTATATTCATAGTTATTACACTTCTACAAATAGGCAATATAAATTAAAAATTTATAGATTAGTTGAAAATAACTATTGATGATACTATTTTCACTCACTTTAGTTAATAATAACTGTTTTATTTTTTTAAATTTAAACTAATACGTTTACCAAATACATTATATTTTTATACACATAATATAGTTTTAAATAAAATATATTATGGCAAACTTATTATTATTTCATGTTTGGTATCAAATATAAATGATAAACCTCACAAATGAATTAAGGAAAGTGGTAAAAATTGTCTTAATGTTGTGGATGCTATGAAATAAAGGTGTTCGTAGTAATATTAACATTATTTATACTTACATATACTTACTACCTTAATTTATGACAAAATATGTATGGCTTTTGATTTAGTTAAAAAATTTTATCGTTCATTACTTATTATATTCGACTATCTATTAAATCTTTATTTTATTTATACTACAATAATAACTGATTTATATAAGTATAATAATTTTTTTTAAACTATTTTTTGGTCAATAATAGGATAATAAAACCATTTTAAAAAACGTATTTTGATTTGTTTGTATGAATAAAGAATACTGAAAAATCTACAATTAAAAAAACGCTAAATTAGTTTGTTTGTGTATAAATTAGCAAATTGCAATATAGTACTATATCTTCATTTTTTAAAATACTATTGTTTGTACAATTTGGTGATAAAACATATTTTTATTGACTTAATACTTAAATACCAAATACTAAATACTTCAAGTCTTCAAATGACATAATTAAAAAAATGTCATATTAGTCATGTATACAGTGGTGGATTTACTGGAGGGGGGAGGTCCATGGTGTCTGAACCCCCCCAGACACCGATTTAATATAACGTACCAATACTAAAATAATATGTTAAAACATAATGTTTAATCCATCCCATCTATAATTGTGTATACAATCGGAAAAGTACCTACTTAATTATTATGTGCTTTTATATAAAAACCATATATATAAACCCATATGCGTATGTAACATTAATTGCTGATAATAATAATACGATTGTATTTGAATATTGTCGATTATTATGGATTTAGAATTTTATATTATTTTAGATTCTGAGCGAAGCAAAAAATGTATTGGTTGATAATTAGGTTTTTTTGTCTCTGAAAACATTGGGTAAAAATAATGGTTTGATTATCATGAATAAAGTATGCTTTCAATAGTAAATTGCATCATGTTGGTACTTTTTAAGCTCATTTTTCTCAAAAGTTTTTCCTTAGTTGAAGAAAAATTACCAAAAAACGACGAAAATTGGCAAAATAACGGTTTCCATTATTTCAATTTTTTTTATCTGGTGATAATTCATTAGATTTTTGCTAATTAGGATCGTAGAAATTTGAAATTTTTTAAGTATTCACATAGGTGTTCCACAAAAGAGAAAAAAATTTGGAATCGATTGGTTAATTTTCTGACGAATTATATAGCATTGAAATTTTTTCCAAAAAAATTTTAATATTACATGCAATTTCGGATTTAACGATTAGAAAGTTTAATAGAAACCTACTCTTACACTACTTAATGTATTTACAAAATATTTTGAAAATGGCAATGCCCAATTTTTATTTTATAAGCTTCTAAAATTTGAATATTTAATAAAATTGAATATTATGCTATTTTATATTAGTAACTGCTCATTTACCACAACTGGGGGATGCTTTCTATAGAAAATTGCATGTATTTAGTACTTTATTTGGCTCATATTTTAAATTTCTTAAAAGTCAAAATTTGACGGAAAACGAAATTTTTATGAAATTGATTTTAGATTTTTCATGATAACTAATGCAATTTTGAACATAAATACTTAAATTTTATTTTAGTATCTTTATAGATAGTTTATACACGTACATTTTTGAACCGGCTTATTAGTATAATATATTATTTAATTTTATTGAGTTTCATTCAAAATCGTATTTTCTTATGCAATAACATTGCATTCAAATCTTAATTATATTAAACCATTAAGTTCTCCGAGGACCGAAGGGACGAAGAAAAAACGTCTTAAGCCGATATTTTCGCTTTTTAACATTTAAAATTTTTATTTTTTATATTAATCGATTATTCGTTGAATTTTTTATTTTTTTTATTTAGGCTTCAAGAACTAAGGTTATTAGCTTTTAAAAACGAATGGACAATTAAAATAAGATTATAACATGTTAGATTATAACTATCATATGTACATATATTTTTAAATTTAAATTTATTTTGTCAAACAAATTTATGATTTTGGAGCTATTTCCTTTATTAAATTCTGCTTTACAGTCCTTAGGAACCTTCAAATTGTTTCTCATGTCGTTGTATTGAAGATATTCTAGAATTATATGTTCGTTAGTTAATGGTGTTTGGCATTTATTGCATGAGGAAGGTGGATATTTGGTGATTAGAAATGAATACGTTGGGACGGAGTGTCCTATTCTGGTTCTTGTAATAGTTACTTTGTGTTTTTTTTTAAGTGTGGGGACTAGTTCATATCTTAGATCTTGATTTGTTTAAGTTTGTTGGTAGGTGAAATAGAGTCACAATATTTTGCCGTGTGTTGTTTAGTTGAATATTTTATCGTAATATAATTTGAAATTATTAAATATTATAAAAAATTAAAAAATTTCTTATGAAAAAATAAAACTAGGTAGTAAAACAAAAGTAAACTCATTATTTTATTTTTAATCGTTTCAGAAATGTATTATTTTATTTGGTAAATTTCTGTACTCTGTATATGAAATAAGTGCAAACGTTCCATTTTTTGATATTACTCATGATGACCAAACTATTTTCAATAATGGAAAAATGCATTTTATCATATTATTATATTATTTATAAAACTTATTGGAATTCGTCTAATTTTTGCACCTAAATATAGACACTTTTTCCGCCAAGCATACTATTATAATATATTCCTCCGTGAAAACGATATATATTTTGATAAAAAAAAAAGAGGCCGGAGGAATTTATTATAATTATGTATAATATTAAAAAAAAAAAAATAAAAAAAAAAATACGTACTTGCATAAAATGATTAAAAATGTATAGGTACGAAAAAACGGTCGGAAACAATTTTTTTTTATTTTAATAATCGTATTCGGTCATAGCCGAACGACCGCTTTGGAGATACTGGTTTTAAGTACCTACCTAATATTATTATTATTATTATAACGATATTTCGGTTAATTAATTTATCTCTTTAGATATGAATATTATACAACTATCTTGAGGGTTTCTCGAGTATTAAATTTCACAATGTATTATAGTTTCGTAAACGGAATTGACTGAGCCCTTTCCATACTTGTACGTACAAATCCTAGCGTAAATACACTGTCGTTCAAACACTACAAATTACAAAGTCATCACCTCATACTTGACGTCGTATTATTTAGTTACCATCGTCACTGTCACAAAATTATGTTTCAAAATAGATTACGTAGCTATTTTTTT
>CM023358.1:11187311-11289112 GCA_013282895.1 Eriosoma lanigerum
TATCCCACCAACAGATGGAAGGAGTAGAGTGATGGGGACTGGAGGCATAATTATATTTTGTTGTTTGTGTCACCACCGAGCGTATCACTATAATAATAATATAACTAATGCTAAAATCCCAATAGAACAATGGTATTTTAGTACTATATTATATTAGGTGTCCTTACGTTCGTTGTATTGTTTTTTGTATTACTAAATCGATTTAATATATAATATTTAGTATTATATGTATGTCCATTGTCCGTGAAATATCGAATTGTGCAACGTCAATACAATCGATACGATTTTGACGACATTGTCGATTACCTGTTATATTATGTAGCTACTTGTATGCCATTGTATAGAAATATAATATTTTATTTTATTTCTAGCGGAATTCGGTTTACTAATATAAATATATTATGAATATAAATTTTTTTTTTTTATTGTACTCATTTTTTTTATCATATACTCAATAATAAGAAAGTTTTTTTGCAAAATCATATTAAAATTGTTATTTTAAGTTACAAATAATCTTCAATCGAATCAAACGTGTATTTTTCAAATGGTTCAAATAACAAAAGAAATTTACATACATTTTTGGAAAATTTTAAAAACACAATATAATGTATTGGGAATTGGAATGAAATTTATGCAATAGGTCATATTTTATTCTGTCCAACAATCCACATTTCCATGTAATTCACCAAAATACAATTTATAAGCCACAATACTGAAAATTCAATAATAAGTAACCTAATTATAAAATAATATTGTACGACATTTTGTGTCACAGCAGTTTTCTTGTTTTTAACATTCAGAAAACTCGGAGAAAAATATATTATGCGAAAATAAATAAACCCAAATAGAATCTAATTTTTATCCAACGTCATTTTACATTATTCCCTGGGGGTGGTGGGTGGGGTTGAATATTTCAAAATCTAACTGGAAACTTTAAATTATTTTTGTACCGACATAAAATTCTGATAACGTATTGTACAGGTTACAATAATATACAGCTCGTCATGTCGAGGTAAACTACTACACTAATATACCGCGGTTAACGTATAGGTTCTATAGCAGCCCAAAAGCAGAATTACCGATTTAATTGCCATCGATAATACCGCGGCACAAGCACAAGAAAGGAGAAGAAAAATTATATTGTTACGAATAAAAAACATTTCAGCTGTATAGATATTATTCTCGTCCCTTGTAGTGCATTACCGTTCCACCGACGTCAACTAACGCGATGCTATGACGTATTGCCAGCCGTTTTGTTCGCGGGCATATGAACGAAAAAAAAAAAAGCCTCGTTATAGTTAATGAGCGAAAACGCGATTTTTTCGCATCACGAAATCACACTAAAAATAGAATGATGTAAAGTATCTCTTTGACTGTACAACGTATTATATATTATTATTTTTCCGACCGTCATGTCGGTCGGTTTTCTCGTGCCAAACGTACAAATGGCCGTTCGCGACGTCGAGCGCGAAACATATTTCTAAAGGTCGAAAAGCCGCATCAGTAAGACGTATTGTTTCCGTTTTATCTCTTACGTCTAAGTCGTCGGGTTTATTTTTTTATTCTACTCATCCTATGTTTACGCTGCTGCTATACTATCGCACAATATTTGCACGCTGTCAGTTCGCTTCGTTTTAGCTTATTCAGACGATTCCGAGATACGTGAAAACTTTACGTTTATTATGCGGTAATCGCGAAATTCTTTTCATACTATCGATTGTTGGTTTTAATGATAATGACCTATATAAAAAAACTTTTAAAAAATTCGTATGCGCCTCAATCTCGTTAATCTAATATGCACGGTTTGAATTAAATTGTTTATTTGAAATCGTATATCGTAATCGTATCTGTACAGTAATCATATATGAATAAAAAAATTATAAATAATAAATAAAAACTACTCCAAATCGAGCCGCTGCCGTACCGTCACGATCGATGTAAAAATCGTCATCGCTAAAATATTATTTAGTTAGGTAGGTTAGTGCCGTATAGCCGTATACAATGTGTCGCTAACGAGCAAGAAAATTAGATGGACAGAATTTATAATAATATAATATTATAATATGATTTTATGGAATACAATGAAATTTGTTCACTGACATTCTTCGTCTTGTTCTTTTGTGTTTTTGTAGACGTTCGCGTTAATTAGGCTGTTTATTATTTTGATAAAAAAAATTATAAAGTGTGTACATATAATTTAAAGCGAATAACAAGTATCTTTTGACATTTTCGTCGTCGACACGAACAAAAAATTGTTATTATTTTCATGTATTTGTTTAAATATCTTTATATAATTAGATATATAAAAACATCATAATACACGTTATAATTAATTTTTATGTATTTTTGGCAGAAACATTTCACGTCAATCGCGATACAGCTTGATGAACATTCTCCAGATTCAATTAAACGAAAAAATTGACAGTTTTTCTGTTGTTTTCCTATACTACTCATGTTATAATAATGATTATAAGTAAACATCAAAAGTTTTTATTTGGGTTAAGGTTGTTACTCGTTTTGGTCGTCGAGTCCATATTATACAAGCTCAAATTTTGTGCTTTTCAGGAATTAGTCTATCCCGTTAACATTTTTAATAGAACCCTAAAAATATTATTAGTAAAATGAGCGAACAAAATTAAACTGTTTAGATATTGATTTCTATAAATATATCGATAGTCAAAAAAAAGTATAATCATTATCAGAGTTCGGAACTTAGAGAATTTTTGATTATTTTTTTATTAACATAAAACCTAGCGGAATTCTATTTTAAAATGTATGTCCTGTAGCAACAAACTCAAATACAAAAATTTAAAGTCATTATTTTTGTTTATTTTGATGTTTTAAAATAAAAAAGTAAAAATTGGTTTTACGCCTTAACTATATAATATCGGCCACCCTAATCCTACAGGACTTAATCTCCTATGTTTCGTTCTTTAACCCTCGCAATTATCACATAACTTTCTATTCCATCTATTCATCTCTCCATCGCGCTTCCACAATCACTTCTATTATAACTCCCGCTGTCTCTGAATCATCTCAACCCAATCTCAATAATTTTAAGAAATATTTGAGTAATAATACTGTTGTATACAATATAAACTGACCCTATTTAATGCAAGTTTTGAAATTTCCATTTTGCGCTTAATTATTACAATTTCGAATATTATTTCCATGGATAATATTCACGCTAAACACATTCTATTATTATAGTACATCTTTAGTAATGTCAATATTGGTTTAAATATTTAATGCCTAAAATTATTTCATATTGAGTCCACGCGGAAACGTGTAGATTGATAATATTGTAATTGATGTACGAGTACTATACTGTACTAACTAGACTATATTATACTATTATCGTGCTCTGTTTGTCAATTTTATGTACTTAACGAACGTAATAATATTTTGTCGAATATTTCGTTATATTTGCGTATTAAGCATATAAATAATATAATACGTTGTCCTGAAAACCCGAATGAGTACATTAGCTATACATATTGTGCATATTAAATGAGTATACACGAACAACGATGCAATCACAAACGATAGTTGAGTACGATTTTAGCATAACTCATGACATAACAATATTATTATTAACATTACAATAACGTATAAGTATTCACTATTCATTTTGAATGAAACTTATTTTTAAATTATTGTTCATAGTTAGGTACTATCTGTTTAATTTATATACTTCAATTAATTATATATGAATAGGCACTATTTAACTTAAAGCACAATTATAAGGTTTTATCGGATACTCATCCATCGAAATTTTGTCACGCGTTTTATTGTGATTATATGTATAGTAACTTATAGGTCAACATTTTTTTAATTTAATATTTTACAAATTGTTATAGGATTAAATTAATTCCTCCGTATTAAAAATTATCATCAACTCGTCCAACATTTAATCTAGTAAATTTTTTATGACTTGAAATCATCTTCGTCGTTTCCGAGGTGTTTTTCCCGGAGTTTTTAAATACAAAGTAAATAATATAATATATATTTAAGAAACACTCTGTAGTATTAAACGTTATGAAAAAAAGGAAATGAAGAACGAGATAGGTAGTAGTAGTCTTATTACGTTTATATATAGGGTAACACTTAGAAGTAAAAGAGGATTCATTAAGAATTATGTTCTCGGGACAACGTTTTTAATTAGTAAGTAAATGGAAAATAGTTACATTGTTGTAATTTGCAATTCCTCGGAGAGAGGAGACGCCGTTACGATTAATTTTGCTCATGGGCAGCTTTTAATCCGATCTCGTTCAAACACGGCTATTGTTAATAAAAAAAAAAAGTACACATTGTGCAATACAATTCAAAAATGTTGAAAGTTTAATATTATCAGGTTAGTATTTTTTTTCTTATTAAAGATCCGAGGTTTTTTGTTATAAAATTAACGTATTATCACTGTTCAAATACTACGACAGTCCGTACATATAGATATTGAAACCATAAATATAACATTATGATCGTGTTACTTAAGAAAATATTTACTGCCGGTAAAATATTATGATTCATGTTCAAAACTACCTTACGGCTATTTTGAGTTATTCACAACAATATTAATATTAATGTTTTACTTTTTTTTTCTTTTTTTTTTATGAATAACTTTCAGTCGCGGAGTAAAAAACACATTTTCCGAGTATCTCGTTAAGTAAGTTATGATCTAAAAAATAATATTGGTCGAAGTAAATAATCCCTTCGCCGCTGAACCCGCTTTGCCCGCGAAAACAAAATTCATTATACAGTTCGGAAAGTTGTACGAAAAATTGGTTATCATTTTATTTATTACTGTTTGTGTTCGGGAGCACAGTCTTTCCAACGAAATTGAATAATATGTTTATAAATGAGATGTTACTCATACGTCGTGGTTCGTAGACTATCCAAGTTTCGAAAGAAAAAAAAACTTTTGTAAAATGTTTTTATGTGTGATACGCACGGCCACGTACGATTATTTACAACGAAATTAGTTATGTGTTATATTTTTTGCTAATAATACCTTATGCGGTTTATTAGTCAATATCTACAGAAATTGTTTTATCAACGCAAATTCTAATTTAAAACTCATTTTTACAGATCAAATAAAATCAGATTGCTCAATCCGTATTTTCATGCAAACGTACAAATAAATTTGATCATTATCTAAATACTCAAATGTGGCCAGAAAGCAAAAAAATAAAAAATGTATTTTTTTTTTCACTTATTGAAATAATTTTTCAATAAAGTAAGGTTAGATTTTTAATGTGGTTATTAAGGTTTTCATTAGTGTTTCGTCTTAAAAAATTTCGTTAAATTTTAATAAAGGTCACACTGATCAATAATGAAAATTAAACACAGAACATTTTGTTTCTGTGACCTATCTGATTTTATAGTACAATGTTATTAATGTTTTGTTTTCTTCTTGACTAATCGGTCACTAAGACCCGTCATACAACATTTCATCCATCTTTCTTTATCCAATGCCCTCTATTCCAGTTTGACTCTTCACATTATTTTTAACAACATAGTCGTCAAATTCCTAATGACATTATCTCAGTAGGATTTTCATCCAAACCTTCTTATTAGTAGATTTTGACTATTCCACATACCTTAATATAGACATTTCTATCTTCTTGAGGATGTATTATGAACATAGTATAGGCGTGTCGTTTGACATATTAATATTTTATCAGAATATTGCAATGTTATGATTTAGATCGTAAATTAAAAAGTACACGAGAATATTATTTCACTTGACTATTATCGATATAATTATATAATATATCTTTTTGGGGCCAGTTTTCGATTCTCATAGATTTCGCCTTATATTCTTCTGATAACATGACCAAAATAATGTGTAAAACTTCAACGTATACCGTAGAAATTACTCGTGCATACGCAGTGATTATCATTACATTCAGTATCCGAGTCTCAACATCGCCGCAACTTATATTATATATATATAAATATATATAAATGTAATAATGGTGAAAACGTGTAACCATGTTTGTGGTATTAATCATGCGGTAAACTATATAACATGACCGGCGACGGTGGCAAAGGTGTCTAACCTCTAAACTCTTCTCCAAAATGCCACGTCACTACGAAAATAATATGACTCGCATACAACGTCGGTGTCGTGTACTCGACATAAAATGTCAACCCGTCACCCGGTCGTGTATTTTGCAAATGTAGGTACACACAGAACCGCTGTGCTCTGATTAGTTCGTTTGAATTTACCGCGGTTTTGTTCATTATTTTAGATTATAAATTTTATTTTAGTTAACACCATGTTTTTTTTTTTTTATTATTTATACCTTTTTGTATAATTTTCGATTAATTTTAATTAAACTATGTTATTACTAATCTTATGTGGATTTCCACAACAAATCGAGGGATATTTTCGATTTTCGGAGCAAAGTGATGTCGCCTAGGAGCGTAAAGACAAGTGCCAATAACGCGCAGAACTCACCTCGTCTGCGGTTAAGTCTATGCATTATAAAATAAGTAGGTACCTATCTAATTATTTACCTTGTTCATCTTATTACAATGAATTATTAAATTTAGCTTATCAAATTGTTTAATAAAATGTATGTTATAAATTGTTGTAAGTGTAAGTTATGAGCTTATGGCTACAATATAATATATAATCAATGATTATATTAATATTTATAATAATATAAAGTCATCAAAACACAATAAAATATTTATTATTTAGTGCAACAAAATAATATGATGATAAACTTAAGTAAAATTGTTAAACAAAACCGTGGTAAATTCAAGCGAACCAATCATAGCAAAGCAGTTCTGAGTATACCGAAATTTTAAAAATACGCCACTTGGTCACCGACTTGCGGATTGTGACATATTATATTACTATCATAATATCTACGTGCATACGTGTATATTATTATATAATTTAATGTTATGAAAATAGTGGGGATTAGGTACATAATAAAAATAATTTTTTCAATACAATGCCTATTGTGATCATCCAGTTAGCATTATCCGAAGTGTTCAAAATTTAACACTGTGAACGAAGAAAACTATATAATTAATAATAATATTATTGATTAATAGTTAAAATAATATATTTTTACAACGAAAATACACTATGGTGGTATTACCATCAGAAACGGGGAACCCTGAACAAAACACTCAAAATATAGTTTCCCTGCAATATACTTCCAAATAACTTTCTAATAATAATCCAAATATTGTTCTACACGTAAACTGCGTGTCCATCAAATTAAATATAATATTTAATTTGTAAACTATATCAATTAACTGTTTAATTATGTATACAATAGAATGATTGAGGCTCATAGTTTATACAAACTTAACGATGGGTTAATAATAACATATTTGTTGGTTACCGATCATAAAGATCCTGTTTTAGATACGGTTTGCTAAAATATCAAGACTCGGTTGAATGTTCGTTATCCACGAAATGAAAAATTTATTTACGATATATAATTCGAATATAAATATGAAGTCATGGTAAAATAATGTTATACAGTATAAAATGTATTACATTAAAATACGTTCGAGTATGATTAAGTTATTTGGCGGCAAAATCCTTAGGGGAAATTCTTTGTGGAGGTTAAAACGTATAATATGGTATAATATAGTCTCGGGACCAAATTTAAAAATAATATAATGCCCACTGAAATTCTACTAGAGGACGACGATGACGACTCCGGTTAACCGGATGACTCTGAACCTAACCGCGGTTTTTAAGTCGGCAGATTACCGTGTAATACTGTGCGCAGGTCATCGAACCTAATGCATATTATGCTAAACAGCCGACCAAAAACAGTATAATACAAATAAGGGTGGCTATGAGTTAGAGATTTCATCGAACGACTGAACAACTGCCGTACTTCCAAACATGTTTTCCCCCTGCATATCAACCCTTCTCATAACGCACATTACGACAATGGTATAATATGACAATTACAATATCGTTCAAAATATAATTTATATAACTATTTACTTTAAATGTCACCTGTAGAATAATTTTTTTACCGATCGCTTTTAACTGCATATTGATGTGGAATCTCGTCAAATACAATATTGTAGTAATAAAATCATATACGATATGGCTAGCGATTTGTTTTCTGCTGATGTAACGAATTGAAGAACCATATCTATTCTTGCCTTAAAAAACGTTTAGCTGATCCAATTTAATTCAAAAATATACAGTACTACCACTACTACCACATAGTACATGATCAATATAAAATTATGTTGTTCGGATAATCGCACAATGTATTGATAAGATTGATGATCGATTTTTGATTAAAACAATTCAATATTACAGCAGAAAAAAGTAAAAGATTCCGTTTGATTATCAAATATTCAGGTACCTAAGGAAAACCATCTAAAAATAATAAGCCTTTCAGTAGTTTAAGATTATACCAATAAATGATTTTCCTATAGGTCAAAATTATTTATTTATTTATATATTGGTACAAATATTTCACATATTAAAATGAGAAAATTTATGTAACGTGAATTTACTTTTACTCACTGTAATGTTCTTTACAGTATATTAAAATATTAATACATTTAGAAGCCAACCCTACTATAATATGCCTTATTGAATATTTTTAATTTTCTGTAAAGGTGGGTCAACAACCAAATATTATAATAATTTACATGTAACTAGTAACCTGAAATAGTTTAGACTAATAATGAGTTTAGACGGTTAGGTTTAGTATAGTCAACATAATGTAAATACAATATTCACGATAATAGTTGATTACTATCATTTAGGTTTCAAAAAGATAAATAAATTTCTATCTTGTGTTTGTTTTTTTTATTATTTTTTTTTTTTTTATTGTAAATAAAAATACACCTATCAGTTTTATTCTAATAAGTCGTTTAGTTTATGTCTTCTTGATGAATCCATTTGCAGGTTTTTCAATCAGTTGGTATCATCTATCTTTATCATATTCGATAAAAATTATTACATGCTTTGAATGAAACACATAATAGATATTTATCTTTACCTGTCAAGCTTGTTTGATCATGTACAATAACAAAAAAATAAAGGCATCATCATCATTGTCACCCAACACTTTGCAGCTATAATGATGTAACTTTTAAACGATCAGTCATCTATGCAGCATATTGTATATTTAATATGTTTAGCTTTAGTGATTTTCTTGAAAATATTTAAATTTTTATCATAATTCTAAAAAATATATATCTATACTATAAAAAAAACGACACTTATCAATTTTATGATGATATAAACAATAGTCCAACAAAAAAATATTGAACTCAATTTTTATATTATTTATTGTTCTAAAATTTTAAAATCACTTCTTACGATGAGAATATCTAATACTATATTATTAATAATAATAATAAAATAAATCAATTTATAAACAAAAATAATATAATAATTGTTTAAAGTACAAATAATTAATGTTATGATGTTTTTCGATAATAATAATTATCACACGGCCACACAGGAATATAATATAATAACATGAATTGACGTTTAAAAATTATTAATACAAACTGTTTACTTATAAAGTTTTGTTGAATGAAATGTTTACTAAAAACCAAATATATATATATATATAAATATATTCATTACTTATATTTTAATAGGTATACCTAATCGTCTCCGTTATGCAAAATTATTTTATACAAGTATAATATTACTATAGTAATTCAATTGTATACACCAATAATAATAATTGATAATAATAATCACCAAAGATTAGTTAATTTAAAAAAATAAATATAAAAATAATAATAACCTTAAAATAATGATATTTTACTGCAAAAAAATGTCAATAAAATTAAGAAATAAAGATTTAGAATTGTTTAAATTTGTGTAAAAGACAAATGTTCTAATGAAGTTCAGATGACGTATATAGTTACCATATGTCGCATCATTAACGATGTATCTGAACAGTATCGAAGCGACAAAGGGTTTTGAATAATTAACTTCGTGTCTTCTAGATACTGTATAATCGAATTACTTACGTTTAGTTGGTTTTGAAATAAACCGTCGTTACGCTATCTAATTAAAGACATTGGAATCACTCCGTACGATATTCTATTATATGATCCTTATAAAAAAAAAAAAATGATTCCTTACGTTTTTCTTTTATTCCGAAACTCATGCGACCGTGGTTCAATTTGGTGCAATATTTTATTGTCGTTTTTGCGAACATTAAATTCATATTATTTTTAATGAATACAAACGTATTGTAAACTAAAATATAATCGTAAGTCATTTAGCATATGAATTTTGTGCAAAGGAAAAAGTTTTTCCCTTTCACTGTTTGAGCTCAAATTCCGTTGCTCTTTTGTGGACGATGATAACACACCGGCACAATACGAAAAAAGCAAACGATAATACGATCGCCGGTATAGTTTGGAGTTTTGTCTTGAAAGAAAAATCTTGAAATCAATGGTCTTCGCGAACGTGCGGCGAGCAAATTGGCCGGGTGAGTAGGTAACGGTTTGTTAGTTCGCCCCTTCCGTCACTTCCATTTCCCGTTTTTCGTATAAGCAATCTATATATGTGTACCGGATCCATTGGAACGTAAAGCTTATAAATTGCCGATAACCGTCCCGCAACTATCCCTATTTACGTGATTTTTTTTTCCTTACTACTATAATACACATTATAGGTAGATGTACACATTATTACTTCTAGTTCGATATCCTGTACGTTAAGACTCACGATAAAATTATTTAGTATGATGTCTGGTCTAATTATAATTTTATGGCGAAAGACTCGATATTTTTTCGTGTCAGTAAAACATAAGAGATTATAATGAAAATCAATGAATGTATAATATATGTCCTATTATATACATATACTATCATTATTGTAAACTAATACAGTTTGAATGTTTTGCGCCAGTCTGTATTTTTTCGCCAGATTTTCCACAGTTTTAAGTGTCGTACATCAGAAATCTTGGCGTTTTGACAAAATTGCACGAACTTGTCCAAAAAAAAAAACGAAACATGCACTCATATAAGTAATGAGGGAACACAGAATTCCAACAGACGATGAAGACTCGCAGAAAGATAACACAAAATCATTGTATAAAAGGATTCACGAAACTTTTCCAGATTATTCCATTCTTCAGCTAAATAAAAACGAGCCTTAAAGATGCGGAGAGTGTGTGCGTGCAATACACCAATAATATATCTATCATCCCTTGTCACGGTTTAATGGACTCATAAATCTGACAAAAAATTACATATTGTTGCGCCACTTTCTAATCTAACCTATTTCGTTAACAACGAAGACATCGAGAAGATAATCGTTTATTTAAAGTAAAAATTCACTTTCCACGTTTCAAACCCATAAAATCGATTTTATCTACTCAATACATACACATGATATATTAAATTCAAACAACAATTAAAACTCCTCTTCTCTATTTTTAAACACATACATATAATTTACATATTATAAGATAAGTATATTGGCATAATGTTTAATCGAAATTTACGAAACGTTATATTTTATAATATTTACCATTTCAAGTTTAAAAACTTTTTATTTTATTTGTCTACCCTAGTCTAACTGTGTGGTAATAATCTTAGTAATTTTTACTAATTCATTTTAGTAATTCATTCACTTTCATTCGATTATTCTCATTTATCATATTATTCTGTAATTTACATTAATCCAATAAAGGGATGAAATGTTAGGAAGCGTAAAAATTATTTATGACTTTTCATTCATCGTTACAAAATTAATTCGACGAGTTTTTGAATAATTTAACAAAATGATAATATTATGTGCCATGGTAGGATTATATAACCGCGTATACGAGACAAAATGATTGTCACTGAACGCAAAATTATCATATCACAACAGTACAAATTAACAGATTTTATTTGTTCAGTATTGGTTAAATACTGACACGGGCCCTGAACAAACATAAAACATATTTTAATAATTACAAAATGAAACGATTATTAACGACTAAAATACTAAATAATGACTAATTTACGCTACAGAATTTTATTTGCCGAATGAACCTCTTCTACTTCCATTTTGTTACGTTTCAAATTCATATATTGGATTTTTATACCGCGTGTGTCATAAAATCCACTATTATAACAATACCGAGGTATTGTTTTATATTTGACTGCCAGTTCCTTGGAACATTAACACATATCAAACGTAATATGGTAATTCCGTCTTCTTTTGCTACGTCTGGTACTGTTCATAATGTTTAATGTTACCTGAACACGACAATTTCATTATTCTTGTATTATCTGATTTTCTTTTGAATACTTGGCTTGGCTTAAAAAAAAAACAAAAACAAAAACAAAAACAAAAAAAGTGCCTTCATGCGCAAAGTGAGTGATTTATTTAATGTGTACTCATACATAGTTTAATATTAATTAACTGGTTAATTTCCATTAGCTTTTTATTTTTCATTTATATTACGATTAGTCGTAAAATTGATTTATAACCTAATGAACGGAATCATTTCGTTTATATTACCTATAAGTATAGGTAAATGAAATATTGTATAAGTAAAAACAATCAGTTTTCTTAACGAAAATAATATAGAATTTCATAGAATTATTGCAGAAGACATAAACTACCTTATATAGAATGGGTATAGCCTATTTCCACAAAAACTGTACTTTTCCATTTTCCGCCGATTCACTTTTCCACCAAATTATAAAAAAAATTCGATTATCTTTTTTATAAAAGGTATAAAATAAAAATAAATATAAAATACAAAATGAAACAAATGAATAACATCGAATACATACTGATGAGATACTATTTTATATTAGTATCTATATATTGTTATTTTTTCTGTTTATATTTCGTAGTTTCACAAATATAAATTTATAATAGTATGGAGGAAGAAAAATATACCAGTAAATTATCAACAATTGCACTAAACCAGGAATACAATTCTTACCAAACCGATCGTATAATAAAATTTTGTATAGCCATATATGATTCTAAAATATTTATTTGGAAATTTTTAATATAGCTAAATGTAAAAATAAATCTAATAATATTGCATTCTTATTAAGATCGAAAATAATAATAATCGATCATTCTTATATTGTGGAAAAGTCGATCGACGGACATGAGTCATAACTTATAGAATATAATAAATATTTATATACGTATATAATATATATATAAATTTAAAAAAATATGTAAAAAAATAATTTAAAGTACTTTTTCTGATTTTTTTGTATATACACACAATTAATTTTTAATAAACACGTTTAGTTCATCTTGACATTTTGTGATATCAAACGTTTTACCTGATCAAAAACTTTAAATTTTCTCCCCTATATATCTTTCCATATTCACTCCCGCATTGCTAGAAGTCACTCCCTTTTCCAACTATCGTAGCATCATTACTTTATATGGATATAATCAGCCACTCCAGCAAATATTATGTCTTCTTAACTCAACTTAGGCTTAGTCAATTAACTTTTTTCCTTAGTTAAATACTTGTTATATTAGTTTTAAGAAAACATCATTTTAATTAACATTACACTATTTTTTTAGCATGTAAATCTTTTATGTATTTAAATCAATGCTTGTTATGGCATAAATTAATAAAACCAATTAATATTAATTTAATATCAGTGTAATAAAAAACAAAAAAATCCGAACAAAAACTATATATTATAATAGGCAATATGATACAATATAATACAAATAATGGATTTTGATTATCAATAGTCTTATAAGGTTAGGTTAAAATATCCACTTTGCCTGAAATAAATTATATATCAGTTATAGTGATTTAGATTCTAGTTGTTATTTAGTATTTGGTAATAGTATATACATAACACTACAATAATTTGATTAGATACCACAATTTTGAATTTGGAAATTTACTGAATTTTCGGTATTTTAACGACGCGCGATTGATAACATATTGTGTATGTAAGTACTTTATCACATCGTTTATATAGTTTCCGGTATAAAGTTCACGGCAAAGGTTCAAATTCAAATGCCGATATCACCAGAAATACTTTACCAGAATACCAGAGACCAAATGTAGGACTATAATCTATATAGATTGAAACTCAATTCAAAATCAAAACATTCACGTTCATTGTGTTGTTGTCGCTGTCATATATTATTATGATCTAAATATAATAGTATTACATTTAATTTAAAAAATAATTGATATATTTTTTTTATTAATTTGTTTAAGATTGTTATATCCTTTTTCGTAGATATAATTTAAATATTTGGGCATCAAATTATATAATACATTTCAATGGAAATAATAACTGTCGAAACATTCCCGACAATTGATATTTGTTCTTTTTGGATATACAATTTTTTTTTGGCGACAAACTCGTATTAAAATATAAAAACACAATATTAAATATTACAAATTTTGCATATTATGAATATGTTTTTTGTATGATAAAAATATAAATATTAGAATAAAAACATTTGACTATATATAATATAAAACTATATATATAATCGTTTTGTAATATAAATTTGAAACAATTTGATATGCGTATAATATTAACAAAAAAAGAAAAGAATCTAACCTAACAGTGGCATTTATACTGTTTTATTTATTATTATAATTATTATTAATTAATATAATAATAGTTAACTATAAATTGTTACCTATCGACATTTTTTCTTTGCTATAGGTAATATGATTTTCATATGATTAAATTAATATATTAATAATTATTACTATTAAAAGTTGGTGAAATTATGTTCTTATTTTTGTGTGTTGTGATAAACATTTGTATTTGTTTCTCATTTATACTTGTCTTAGAGACGATTATGCAAATGCGTGTTGCCTTACCAGTTACTATATTATAATATATGCCATCGCCGACTAAATGTTAATTTCATAGGGAATACTAATATCAACTTTAGTCGGTATCTACATAAATTACCGAAAGTAATTACAAACTAAAATAATAAACAGCGATCGGAAAAAAAAAACAATGGTATGTGACATTAAACGCTGAAAGTTCTGGGGTGGATCCGTGATGTATATCATAAACTCATCTACCGGGGATGCGTTAAGAAAAGAGAGAAAACTATAAGACTTCAATGTCACATAAACGTTAAATTAAGGACAATAATCGATATAATATTATGTATCAACACTGCCACACAGGTATAAACCTAAACGAATATCAAATTTCTATACCACATCGATATTTTTTTCTTTTTCTGTGCAACGAAATTTTACGGATGAACATTAGTTTGCAAATAATAATGACAAAGATTGATAATATTCGCCAAATATTCATCTTCAACTCCAATATTCTTCTTCTTATGTTTTATGTGGTATCAGCCACTGATATTTATTCTACAAGTACATAGTTTTGGTTCTCCAATAATAATAATAATAATAATTCTGTTGACTTTCCGACCATTTCTTGAATGATATTCTTGAATAAATCAAAATAAACTGTATACAAAAATAAAAAAGTATCTATTAGGTCATTATCGTGCCTCATGCTATTTCATTCCACGAAAAAATGTTAATTAGTTGTTATCATGTAACAGATATGTATTATAATAATAATAATATAAATAATACTATCACAGAAAACGGTAAATACAATCGACGTACCTACCTAGGAATTTAATGTAAATTGTTTAATTTCGATTTAATAAGCAACAAGCACGTCTCTATAATCCATTAGCACATCAATACTGTTCGATGTTATTGCTGTTAAAATTAATAATAATAATAATATTAATTATAACGAGCAACGTTCGACCAATGTAATTACACATCGTCGCATATAATAATATTATATATCTATTGATAATAACTATTTTTTTTTGAACGATTATTACGCCGCCTAAACATGTCGCAACGTCATCAATAAAAATTTACTCTATGAAAAATAATATAATGATGAGCTCGGTATAAAAATAAACCGTCGATGGTAATGTTTTTAATATCCTAATCGCACTATATTATAAATTATAAAAAAAATTAAAATATGTAACATAATTAGAATAGTTTTTTTTTTTTTTTTTTGAATGCACGTACACGGTGTTAAGGTATATCTCTAGTAAAAATAAAAAAAAAATAAAATAAAATAACAAAGTTAATCTAATATAAGATTAGAAACCACAACCGCATATTTTATTGTGATGCTATCTTCGTCTATCCAACGAAAATTGTAGGAAAGTACTGTTATATACTTATACCTTAATATGCATTTTAATTTTATTCATATTTTAAATAACCTTATGTTCATAATCAGATAGCATTATCCTATCGGGTGATTTTAGCGAAGAAAACCGCGTCCGTTAGGTTAGTAGAAATACGAAAACGAATGCGAACGGTTAGTGAGGCTGCGGAAAAGATCGTCCGTAATCCGTACGTACATAATCGTTTGAACGAGGTCAAGAACTTTGACTACTGTTAAATGAAAGAAAAAAACGCAAAACAACAAAGACAAATCACTTTGATATTTAAATTGGCGGGTGTATTATTATTAATTGTATTGCAATATATAATATACATTTTAATATTATTATATTTTCTATTAATATTAAACTTGTTGGTCGGCGAAACGATTGGATAGAGGGCGCTACGGTCGGTGGCGGTGGTGTACTCGTCGGCCGTCGCCGTGGTGCTGCGCTGCCCCGTCGTAGAGGGGTTGTTGGGCCGCCGCCACCGTCGCGTCAGTCCGAACGCAGTCGTCCCGTCGTCGCGATCTCTGCCGCTCGTCGCCGTCGCAATAGTTCAACGCACTATCACGGCCGTCGTCAGCGGATCGAAACGTTTTACCCGAAAGTCCGTCGCATCGAATATTTTCAACAGAACGTTTCGTTCGTCAGCACGGAAAATAATTAACACGCGCGCCCGCGCAAACATCCGAACACCAGACGTCCTGTACGGTAATATCGTTGTAATTTGATGTCCGGCCATGTCGGCGAAACGGCGGTGATCAGCAACTGAACGCGAAGAGACGCGACAAACTTGTCAGCTCCGTTTAATCATTTTAACATATCGCGCGGCACTTTGCTCGCGTCGTCAATTTTACGCTTTACCGTCCGCCGCCGCCTCCCCGCGATGTTGGCCATGTCCACACTGATGATGCCCGCGGCAACGGTGACCACCATGACCAACCCGGCGCCGATAGCGATCGCTCAGCCGTCAAAGTTCGAACCCAAGTACATACTCAGCCATAACCCGCCGCCGCCGCCACTCGCTGCGACCGCTGTCATGCCACAAATGTCCGTCAACAAATCCGGTAAGACTCTATCACCGTAATATCGTAGCAAAATCATTATTGTCGTATTATGACCGAACAGGCTTCTGTTCCGTCGCCGATGCCGCGCGCACTGCTTGATGTACCGCGGTTGCCGCCACGCGACCGCAACAGCTGCTGGTATCGCCGACTACCGTGGTGCTGGTATACACAGTAGTGGCATTTCAATAATAATAGTATTACTGTCACGGGGCAGGTGGGGGCCGTGGGGGCCGGTCCGTCGTTCTATAACGGTTTTCTCCGTCGAGCGTCGCGCCACCTTGGCCGACCGGCGAAACACAAAAAGTTCGTTTTTATTTTCGGTTTTTTGTTTTCGTTGTTCGAATACATTAAATGGCTTTCTCGATGCGGTTGTATTCACAATAGTTGGAAGAAACTTTGAACAGGTCGAGATCGCACTGGATACTGGACTTATCGTCGAAATATCCGATCGGGTTATATCGGTTGTTTACGTGTTTTTTTGTTCTACGATATAATAAATGATATTGTCATACAATAACAATAGTTTTTTTCTTCGTACGTTCTTGGGTATTACATTTTTCGTCGCAAAATCTAAAGTTTCAATCGTTCTGATCGACCGTCAAATAAAAGACGTTCAAACTTTGTTGCACTTTTCCGTATCGTTAAATATATTATTACATTCGTGCAGGCATAAATACTGTTGAACGATGTCATACAACTACAAACTCCTGAATTTCGTTTTTACTTCTCAGTTAGAGTTAAAAAACATAAAATTTCATTGCAGTCGCGATTTCATAAACCTCGAATAATATTTTAGTAAATGTTGTATTTAAAATGATCTATCTGTAAGTAAAATTGTCTGCTATAATAGATTTAACGAAATCAATTTATAATAAATTATAATTAGTATATTATTATATTATATATAATAGTATTTATGTAAGTATTATTCATTTTCATTTAATAATTCAACTTTATATAAATACCCATTTCTTCACTTTAAATAAATAAAATATTGTATTAATATTATACAAAATATATGCAATGTTGCTATAATAGTAATACTTTTTTGGTGATGATTTATATTTGGTGTATAATTCAAAATATTTTCCTTCAACATTTCCTATAACATCTACATTTTCGATGTTGCCGAGCGTCAATAATAATATACAGTAAAAATGTAACGACTTAAAACTTTAATTACTGATTTTTTTAAGCCAATTAGCATTCAAATATAGTCAATCCACTTTCAATAAAAAAAAAAGATAATAAATACATGTTCTTTTTTATTTATTTTCAACGCATTTTTGTTTGACTCTCGCATTAAATTAAAAACTTCAATGTTATGAAAAATCTACTTATTGTTATTATTCGGTAGGATGCATTAAAATTAAACAAAAAGTTAATTAGCTACGATGAAATAAAAGGAAAATTATTTCTATGAAAAGGCATATATATATATATATTTAAGAGAAGATTTAGTAAACATTAAAATACGTTTTAGATCCGCCAACTTAATTAAAACAATTAAAATTCTATTTTAAACCATAATATTATTATTTATTTCATTCAGAGTCATATGCATACGAAATATATAATAATAATACTCGTATGGTTATGTATTAATAATTATTTTATAGTCATATAAAATAACACAGTCTGTATAGTTCGAAATTTTAAAGAACTGAAATATTGGTATAGAACAAAAGGGATATTTGCAACAAGATATTCAACTAATCGTATTGTTTATTAATATACGGGGTTTAGAAGAAAAAAAAAATAGCTCTGGTCAAATTATATAATAAGTTAACATTATGAAAGTACAGGAAATATAATATTTCATATAAAATTATTTTGTCTGTAGACCGAAGTCGATTGTACCTACGTTAAATGATATCAAGATCCAATTCGTTCTTTTTCACGTGTCCATTATGTTTTCAATGAGAACCAGACAGTGAAATTTTTCTCATCCGGAGACATCCATGACGATGCCAAAAAGGGGGAAGGTAAAATGCCACTAGATTCCCTCTAGGGTCAAAAAACGGCGAATAAAGAAATACCGTGTACACCTGCCCCTCCCAGCGTATTGATTTTTGGACCCTCTTTTCCAAGCCGGTTTCGAGGTATAACTCTCACAGCTTATAATCGTCGCCCTGCAGTATACCGCGTTTGTCTGGACGGGGTAACGCTAAGCTAAAATAAGCGAAAGAAAATACAATTGCGGATATTTATACCTACGCTGTTGGCTCAGTTCAGCAATGACATTGAACAGGCTAATTTTTAACAACCTTTAACTACGATAATTACATACTTTGTATGGAAATTAAAAGACGCCAGATGGCAATTCAGAGCGTGAAAAAAGTACGAAAAATAATTTACCAACGAACCGGCACTACATTTTAAACGAGTTTGGCGTCGTCGTTTTGCGTATAATTAGGTTTGCAGTGCGAGTGTTTTATTGCAATTTTATTACTCGGCATAACTTTTCATAAGAATCGTATTTTATTGTTTTAATATTCTTCCTAAAATGTTTGGAGGAAAATAACATTCGCTATTTTAATATTATTATCAATTCGTTAATGAGTTTATAAAATATTTCATTTCATTTCTAACCCTATAGGCTATAATTATATTATAGTTCCGTTAGTGAATATTATTATTAAAATAATTTACAAAATATTATATCTATAGTATAATCTTAGTTAAATAAAAAAATATAAATATATTTATTTTCCAATCGCCTATTTGCCGTTCACAACAATATCATTTATTGTACATAGACATTATTTTTCTTGGCATTTGTTTTTGACAACGATCGGGTTAAAATCGTTAATAATATTAGTGTTCGCTAACAATAAAATAAATTACTATAATAACTATTAATAGAATAATTTTATTACATTCGGTCTTGTTATTTTCCGTCTCCAGAAGTCGGAATTTAAACTATTCAGATAAAAAAAAAAAAAATGAAAAAATTGTTACGTAAAAATTCAAACTCACTATATCCCTAAACAATAAGCAAACACGAAAAACGGGCAAAATGAAAATTAACGGCAAATGAACGCGTTGCACACACGATAATTGCTGCACCATCTGTCAAGTCGTCGGGCGGCCGACCGTGAATAGAATCCATGTCCCTCGGTGCCAGGTGAGGGCATAAACACACGAGTCCATTTGAATATTGGCGCGCGCCATAACGGTATACTCCTCTAATCGGTGATGTGGACTTTTTTTTATTATTTCTTAAACAATTTTACGGCTTTTGCCCCTGAATAAACATGAACATTAAACATAATATTATATTATTGTATTCTACGTATAACACTCAAAATAATATTATATTTACAAGTAAGTATTGAATATAAAATAGAAGTTGCTCTTGAGTGCGAATATTTTTTTTTATCGCAGACGTCGACAAAATAAATTATAATAATATAGAGCTACCTACATCATATATAGTATTTTATAATATTATAATATTTTATACATGGGTAGTGAAAGAAAAATGTTGCTTAAAAAACTTTTCTGAAAATTCATTTCACTGACGAAAATGTAATAATAATAATAATAATAAAATACACTATCGATGTAGTATTATTATTCAGAATATTTTGTAAGAGTAACTAATAAAAAAAAAATTCACCAGTTGCCTAAATTTGATGGGGCAATAATAATTATTATTATCAAACTATAATATATAATACGAGATATAATATCAAACCATAATAAGAATAACAGTTGGCCGAGTGATGGGTCAATGTTATCAAAAGCTACACATTTTTTATTGGTTTTGTTGAAAATCAATAGAATAGAAGTCTTTTAAATGACATCTCAATGTCATATATAAACACAACTACTTTTTTTTAATCCATCATCTTTTCTTTAAATGCGATTCAACGAAGTTAAAACGTTTTAACTATTGTAAAAATCGATTTATTTTTTTAATGTGTACTCCCCCTTAGGTATACCTACCTTAAGTATACCTACTACCGTTTAACAGAGTTTTAGGACAGGACTTGAATTCTCAGAGGAGCAAAGTATAAAACCGGCCAACTAGTCCCTTTATATATCTGAAGTTTTGTACCGTCAAAGTTTAGATACGGCCAACATTTCTCGGACGTTCTATTACAGAAACCCAAGTGGCCAAGTCTGTAAGCCAAGGGGTGTATATGCGAGAGAGTGAGAGAGAAAGAAAAATTTTGTTTAACTAATTCACGGTGGGACGATGTAATAAAACAACTTCTTCCGGCGATGTGACATCTATTATGAGCACTGAATACACAAACTTTCGAAAAATACATTAATAACTTAACCAACAAACTTATTATAATATATTCAATTACGAATTATTTTTTCCTGCCTGTCACGTAAAAGTTTTTTTTTTTTTTAGCGAATAAAACAACAAAATAATATAAACTAGTTTTGGCACGATAGCTAAAAAAAAACTTATAAAAAGAAGAAACACACCATGATTGGGGTCGGGGTTGGAGATACTCTCTCACTATTCGTCCGTTAGGCTATTTACCGCAGGGAAATAATGCTCAAAAGAATCCAGTGTAATATAAATGCTAAATAGTTGGTTGGGTTTTGTAGTAGAAAATACTCAAAGATTTTTTTTTTAATAATATTATATTATCGTGATTATTATAGTGATTATTATTTTTTTTATTTATTTTGGTACCACTATACTTACTTATCTAACTGCGGTAACTATCAATTTTTGTTTTTATTTCCGACACTATATAATATTACACGGCTTATGTTTTATGTTCTCTTTTAGTTGTGTGTTTTGGTATCCTCGTGATTTTAATATTGTTGTTAAGAAGAAACAGCTAGGTAATAATATCATTAATAACACAATGAATTTTCAAACTTCAATACGTTTATTGTTTACTACCCCTATCTTTTAATAACGGGTAATACTTTAAAACCAATACCCGTCGTTTTTATTATAGCGTTATTTAATTTCGCTGGCTTTGAATAAAAAAAAAAAAAATGCTATCTCCAAGTTTTAAATTTGTTTAGGAAGTCCATTTTAATACTATTTTCAAATCATGTTTTAATGTATTTGAACTATTTTTTTTTTTTTTTAATTTCTATACTTTTTTGTATGATTAATATACAGGAAAAACAATTTTGTTTTTATAAAACCGTACCGCTTAAAAATTCTATAAAGACGGTAAAATAAAAAAAAAATTGATTTTAAAAATTGAATTAAGAACCTTTTCATTTTCAATCAACTATTCGGATTACATCCATATTTATTTATTTAGATGTATTGTATATGTCATTGATTTTTTTTTTCAATCTTCCGTTCGATATATAGATTATAAGTAGAATAGACTCTCCCGGTATACCTATATAATATTATATATTTTATATAGACCGTTTCACTTAGAAAAAAAAAAATAATAACAATAATAACAAGACTGTGTCCCTCAGGGGCGTGAGCCGCTCTTGACGTCTCCTTCAGTACGCTTGAGTAATACTGTTTTCGACGCGTGGAATTATCGCCGCGCTGCCAATGTTCGAGACCGGTTTTGCATACGAAATGGCTGACCCGCGAACTGTCCGCACCGTTAGTCCGAGAAAACCATCACGTCTGTTTTTCACTCCCGCCAACACAATTATTACGAAATGTATTCGAATTTTCTCTCTTGGGAGTTTGTTTTTATATTATCATATTTTCTTCTTCTTTTTTTTTCGTCATCCCCTCTTTATCCGTCGGATTTTATTTAATTACGAAAATCCAACGAGCATACGAGATGAAGAGTGATAGATAGATAGATAGATACCGAAAGACCTATCTCCGAACGACCCGTTTTCGATAATATATTATGTTATAAATTTATCATTTTCTATACTAGAAATTATTAAATTATTACATCTCTTATACTCAACACGATTTGACGTAAACGCGAAGTTAATGTTTCATTGTGTCGTTGTAACTTTTGAAAATATGTTCCTCTAAACTCACCCATTTTTCTATTTCAGGGGTAGTCCCAGAGGTGTCATTTACTGAATGTAGTATAAATTTACGTAAATATTTGGATTTTTACACATCTACTACGCAATTACCTGGTAAAATATTTAAATGATTCGCTTATAGGTACATACTTTAAAGTAAGAACATTATTATATAGATATGTATATTAGGAATTTTAAACAATATAAAATTATATGAAATAAATTAGTATATTGTCTGCAGTATTACTATATTATAATATAATATAATACGTTATTATTTTGAACATTAAAAAAAAAGTAAATTCTTATAATATACACATTTTGATGACAGACGAATGACAATTTAATGATAATAATATCTGTTGACAATGATAAATCTAGTACGTAACATAAGTATATTTAAATACATATCTATAATATCAGATCTAAAATATTGTAGTGTTTTTACAATAAGTTGTTTATATAATTATATGATTTTGACACAAGTGTATTCAGCATTTACATAATATTATATAGTTAAATAATAATAGATATACAATTGCACAAACAATTTAGAAATTATCCGCCGAAAAATCGTTTGACACTAAGTTAAAAAAACAACTAAAATGACGTTATTAGATTATTCGTACGTCCTTAAGGTACTTGTTCTGAAGAAGTTCAACTACCTACTTTAATAAATTTTTGTTCGTCCCCCCCAATGTATCGTTATATTATATTTTCTTCAGATCTTCAAAATTACAATTACCTTTATAAAACAAAATACTTGAAAATGAAGGTATTTTGTATTTGTTTTAATTACGATTAAGTTGAATATTTATTCTTTAAATATATAGGTACATAAAGCTTGTAACACATAAAATTATCGTTGTAAAATTATCTAACCACAAAATCATTAACAAATCGAACATGTGAAAATTTATAGATTAAAATTATGTTTTCGCCTTTTTTTACAACATATACCGATGTCTTTTGAGTGAATGTATACAGTGGTAACGGTGTTTGGACATCACTGAAATAACCCTACGCAATAACACACGAAGAATTGAAAAAAATAGAAAAGAACTATTATTATAGAAAATATAATTTAACGCTGTCTTTGTTACAACAATATCACAAAGCATGCCATTATCGTCATAATATTAGTTTTATTTAACTTAATTCATTTTTACAGAGATAAGAAAGACCGTACTTAAGCAACAAGGTAGACGAGTAAAACATAAACGAGTATCTTAAATGTTACATCTTCAAAAAGCTAATTTTAGCCGAATCGCTAATACAAATAAAAATATATTAAAATGGATAAACGAGATTATATTATTAATTATTACGTGGGTAATACATAGGTACCTACCTACCTAATGTTTTTTTAATTAAACGCAAAGTAAAACATTACTGAACGTTACCATGGAAGCTGTTAGATATTTTCGTATCCTCCGTTTCACAATAATTAGATATTTTATTATAATATTTACAAAACATAAAATCTTAAAAAATATCTTGTAAGTGCAGAATATTAAATCGTAATGTTTCGGAATAACACCCGAAAGAATAATCAAAAATACTAAATAATAAAAGAACGAATTTTTTCGATATTTTCAATTACTAAATTATATACAATATATGTATATGCCGTATCTGCGTTATAGATTTTTTTTTGTTAATTTGTGTTTATTATTATTTTCGAATAATTTGACTATTTGACAATAGTTCACTATTTCAATTATCGACCAATTAAAATACTAAAAAACAGTGCTAAACATATGTAAATAATAAATAATCGATTATATAATATAATACCTAATAAAGATATTTAGTTAAAAAATTAACTATTGGTAATATAATTCATATGATTTATATATGTATTTATTTTTACAACATATGGCTATAACGTATTACATTATATAGAGGACATTATTTAGTTACAAATAAACTGTAATTATTTAATCGATTTCTTCGAGCAGTCAAGAACGTAATTATTTTTCTACGTGGAAGTTTTTTATTATTTATCTATAAATATTTTTAAAAATTAAATATTTTCATTTTTTATAATAAAAGATAAGAATAATACTTGATGCTCGCTTAACAATGGCGGTTATACTTGATGTTCTTGGGGAAAGCAAAATTATACTCTTCGTCTGAAAAAATAATATTCTTGTATACATTTATAATAATCTTCTCATTGGCGTCAATAAAGAACTGTTAATGACCAGTCATTAAACCTTACTTATCCTTTCATGAGATATTTTTAGTTAATTATTATAGTAATTTATATTATTAAATACAGATTCTATCCTTATAATTCTATATATTATATTATTATAACCGTCACCAGCTTTTCAAAACTTATCAAGACAATAAGATAATTTATTTTAAACGAATTTATCGCGGATAACACCATTAACACTGCACACTTGTTATTATCGTGTTAGGTCAGGTATTATAATATTATATTCATAGACATAAAATTATAATAATAAATATAGATGGAACTATAAATATATACCTACGTCTACTTTTTTATGTGATAGCAATTAACAGTAGTTCTAGAGAATAAAAAACGGATTATGTACGTATGAGTTTATATAATATTATAACATGGTAAAATCTATAGTCCTTAATATATATATAACGTATACACATATTTTGTTTTTAACAATAAATTATCTATTTATATTATTTGTCATAAAACAAGTATGTAAACAGTTGAGAAAAAAGGTCATTGTCTCGTAAGAGTATATGTTTTACGTATAAGATTGATATTGTAGCATAAGATATTATGTGTAGGATGTTGCGTTGTTATAATATTTTTATTATTGTTATTATCAATATTACATCGTGTTATCAAAAATAAAAACTATATTCCGGCGCGAAACGTACTCTCTATCTGTCGGTCCGTCTCTTTCCGTCGAATAACGGGTCGGCGTGTCTGGTAGACCGTAATACACACACACACACACACACACACACAACAAGTATATATATATATATATATATATACACATTATATTATTATGAAAATAAAATCACCAGGTAATCAGCTGCCCTCCAAATCGACTGTTGAACATCTGTTCCGTGAGCACACATAACAATAATAATATATTATCGTATATATATAGGTACGTGTCGGACTACATATATATATATATATATATATTTATGCACCTGGTACGGCGGTGGACATTTTTCGCGCCCAGTTCCGCCGCCGCCGACGATCCGTTGCCGCGGCATCGGCCGATAGTCGCGACGGGTCCCGTGGGGAACCGCGGCGTCACAAAAAGTCGCGCGCGGAAAGGTTAATTTTCGGTAATATATTCGTATAGGTATATTATATTATATGTATATATAGATTTTTCCCCGCCGTTTTATATTAATATAAAAAAATATATTATATATATTTTTTCAACCGTTTTTTTTTTTTTTTTGCGTGCTTTTTTTTTGCCATCATTTAGTAATTAGTATATTAATATCATTTCGGCTAATGAAAGGTCACGCGCCGAATCGTCGCCACGCCCGCGGACGCGCACAAAAAAAAAAACACATAAAGGTATACTTTTATATATATATATATCGTTTATTACAATTTATTACAGTGTTATATTAATTTATACGTCATCTGTACACTTACAGCGCGCACGTTCGCATGTGTGTAAACACGCCGCTAGCGTATTATATCATTGACCTAAAATGGTCAAAGAACCCAAAGTTAATTAATCCAATATTGAATATAGGTATAAATTATATTATTAAGTTTTTCTGACATCGATTCGAATATTTCAAAAATTATATTGATACTATACGGAACAGAAAATAAGTATATGTATGATGATATTCTTTTGACATGATGTATTACACAGTATTTTCATAGTTAAAACTCGAATTCGGTACGTATTATTATTTATCGATAGAGAAAATAATATTTTATAAATAACGTAATTTTTCTTTGTTCTGTGCCAACGGAATATTATAATAATGATTGTAGTTGTTTTCCACGGTGGATTTCTGGCCTTTTTTCCCACTGAAAATATGATTGTTTATCGTACACATATTATATTTTTAAATAGTATGACGATGAGTATTTTTCCTATCGTACAATACAATATAATAATTTTATATCCGATCGTTTGCCGCCGACCTTCGACTCACGTGCGGCCGTACAATAATAATCGTCGGCTGCGGCAACAGCAGCAGGGTGACGACCACGACGGCGACGGCAGCTGCATATTCGGTGCAGCGCACCCCAATGTATAACGTTGCGAGGTCATTGCACCAGCGGCGGCGGCGGCGCGCGTACCCAGACGTTGCCGATTTCCTCCCTAAAAACAACGTGTATCTCGCACGAGAAGGGACGCCGCAAATAATATATAATTTTACCACCCCGTTCTCACCCTCGAACGGCATCGGTCTGTCGCGTCTTTGTTTCGCGCGTCAAACTCTCACTCTCGCACTCGGTCGCGGATAATAATGATAAATATTTTTTTCCCGTTGTCCCGCCACAGCTATAATAAGCCATACTCGACGCTAAAAATTGAACGGCCCATTAGATGGTAAATTACGGTTAGACGGCCGGAAATTCGCAATTAATATCGTTTTCGTATTTCGTTTGAAACCAATATCCAAAAACTATATTACACTGACCCGGCCGCGGTTTTATAACAGTATTATAAATATTATTTTATGTATTACGATTTCGTGTCGTATCGCGACGACGGTTATCGCGATGACGTCCAGACGCACACCTGGTCGATGTCGTTGAATTTCTGTTGTCCGCGACGCGTTTTATTGTTACAACGTATAATACCGTCTAGCCGGCTGTGCGTTAAACAGTCAGTGTTTTTCCTGCACGAGAATATTGTATTTTCTGTATTGAATCTACTCACCTAAATATAGTAGTAGTCTTGCCGCCAAGATATATCACACGTTACCGAGATTAAAATTGATATTCGGCCGTAACGTAAACTATTGAAATCGGTCGTCGTCATTATTTATATTTTATAGTAATGTAAAATTTCACAATAATGATTGTCGTTTTTCAAGTGTTGTCGGGATTATAATGATTTAATACATTTTCAATTTGTACCCATATTTTTGAATTTCTAACAAATATATGTTAATAATTTAATAAATATATTGAGATATCGTTTATATCAAATATGTATACAATATGTATTATCGTTACAACGTTACCAATAATAAAACAACAATAAAATATATTTTTATCTGAGTATTTCAAACAGTATAAATTATACTCTCGTGTTTAAAACGCTTTTTGGATGCGAAATTATTGCACTATGTAGATAATTAATTTATCGGAAATAAATTAGCGTAATTTTCAAAATGTTATTTAAACAAAATTAAATTCACTAAGAAACGTAAATTGTTACTTTTGAGGAAATTAGCTGTGAATGATAATTTATTGTATAAACCGAACGTTTGGAATTTCGGGAAACGATCCCATCGGTAGAGTGACACAAAATTAACGCGATGGCTTATACACTCTGAAAAATAATTTTAAAAAACAAGCCCGTAGACGATTTTATCTTATCATTATTTTTGGGACACAGCCGCGTTATTAATTAATTAATTAATTATTATCTCCCGAGCAAAAATAATAACCGCGGCCATTTATCATTATAATATGTTCAATTAATAATATAATACGTTCTTATACTGACGTAAATATTATAATAATACGTCAAATTATTATTATGTATTTTATATTTATGAACATTGATTCACTATAATATATTATACAGAATGATCAAAATTTGATGTTTCAGAAACGGTGTGGATTACATACGTTCTCGATATTATTTCCATTATTCATGTAACAAAATATTCCGATCACACCGTATATCACACAATACAAGATTATTATTAATATAAATTGTGCTCGCGCGTCATTTTCGTCGGCATGATTTTCTACGTACCTACGTTGGAATAAATAGCAATTTGTTAGAATATTTTCATTATATACGAACATAATCTCGTTCGAAGTGGCACAGAACACGCAATATATCTTTAACGTAATATAATATTATTATTTCATAAATATATTTCTAATACCACTTTTGGAAATATCGGTTTTCTACCAAAGCATTCTGACCTTAACTCTGGATGAGACGTGGGTGTTCTAGTGCACACAGGCAACCGCGATAGGTATTACTAATAATAATAATAATGGTTACTACAGTGATTGTTCAATTACTTGATCGATATTAAAGAAATTCAAACAAGGCCGAAGAGATGGAGACGAATTTTAAGTTGATTCAAACGAACTTTAACGGATGGTTGTTTATTTAATTTTGTTTTCTACTCTGCTTCAGCGATCATATCTTACGACCGCCCTACCGTGCCGCAATTTTTATATTTCATAACTTCTGTCTTGATTCATGTTGTTTTTACTTGGTATACTACCGTGGTATATTTCTCAGGACGGTAATACTTGTTACCAGAGTCGGTTAAACAATCTTTTTTCTTCCCTTTGAAGTTGCCATTTTTTATTTTGTTGAGATGCATATTCTTATATACGACCTTAATATTATCTCCGATTAGACAATATAATTATAAAATTAAAATAATTTTTTAAACAAATGGCTATACGTCTATCACACGGTGTGACCTCATTTTCAATATAATTAATTTGACTTCTAAATTTTGTGGGACATAAAACATAATATGAAATATTCGTGATCACAATCAAATCGATTATCACTGTATTACTGTAAAAAATAAAAAGTTTTATTTTATAAACAAAAAAAAAAAACAAAATGGATAATATAATTTAATTTTAGGTTTTAAAAATAATCGCGTCTATTCGACTAATGACAATAATAATAATAATAATAATAATAAGTTGATATAGGTACCTATGCAAACTTAGGCTCGATATTAAAAAAAATTAATTTGATATTTGTTTTTCCAAAATATACTTTTCAAGCGGAAACTTTAAAAAAATATTACTTATTAATTTCCGTAAATTACTGGTCTGGGGAGGGGGGGAGTCAGGTTTTTATATTTGGCTAAAATATAATATCATGTTTGTTTAATATCACGCTCACACGAAATTTTCGGGCCACAAGTACAATATACCATATACCCGGTGACTAAAAACTACTCCCAGCATGAAAGGCGGTATGTTTGTGTGTACTATAAAATGGGGTAGAAAAGGGATTTTCGTCGACGGTATAATATACATGCATGTGCGTGTGTATTCGTTATAGAGGCGCGACTTCGGGCGGCGGGGTCACACGTGCTACCGGCGGCGTTCTACACATGCACGCACAGCGCAACAGTGTAATGTTTGTTGCGTACCGGAAAGGTTTAACGGCGCGCTGTAAAATATTCCTATGGAAATAATAAAATTATGGGAAAAAAAAAATTATATTAATAATTCTGGCCTCGAAAATTACACCTTCATCGTCGTACGAAAACACCACGACACAACTTGTCCATGTTATAATATAGACAAACTATATGGACTAGGTACATTGTATAATAATAATAATGTATTATGAACCGCACTTCTTGCGACTGCGAATATTACGCTTTTGGCGAGTAATAATTAAAATAATTAATTTAATTAGATCCCCATAAACCTGGTTCGTCCGGTAGACAAAATGATACCGCGGGCGGCGGGGAAAAGTCTGTTAGTAGGGATTGCTCTTTTTTAAACTTTTTTTACCTAAACTAATCTACAATATGTCCAATTGAATACCACACGTTCATGATCACGATGACCGATAACCGAATAGAATAATGTGATAGGTATTTAATATTTATCATGATTCTAGTTTAGTTCAGTTTATGTTTGGTAATGTTTTGAATATTCAATAATAAGGCCCATAGAAAAATAATTGTTCCGAGGAATAACATAAATTATAATAATAAATATTTGTGTTATAAGTATTAATATTATCTCTCTAAGTCTATGATATTAACTCCTTTATTTTTATTTTTATTACATTATTTTACTTAAAATTCTTATGGTGTATGGTATAATAATTTAATAAATATATATTTTAATTAATATAATATCAATTGAAAATTAACTACCAGCCTATGCTATAATTGTTTAATATATTAATACTCCAACAATAGTCACTGTGATATATGAGAGTAAATCGTAAATATCTTATGGGAACTTTTATGTCAAAAAAAGATTTTTCTCTTTGATAGAAGTGGAACTATAGTATGGCGTGTTATCAGTGTTATCGTTTTTTTTTCGGATGGAAGGGTGGTGGTATATTTCGACGAAAACCCATAATTCTTCTCTATCCGAATGACGACGTTGCGTCCAAATATATGGATTGTAACACCAAACTACTATATAGAGACCGAGCGAATGTAAAAGATGACAAAAAATAAATAAATCCTCTTTTCGACCGGACGAACGGATCTATTATGGAGAACTCGGGATGATATCGTGTTGGTTTTTCCGCGTATATAATACATATGTATAATATAAATCAAGTTCGTTTTCAAGTACCTAAACTTATCGTAGGTATATACATATACATACACACAAACACACACATACTGGTTGTACTAGCCATTCGTTATCGTTTTTATATTTAAGTATAAGAGTCTATTTATGCATTTTTAAATCTTAGTTAGAAAAAAAATTAAAATATACATTTTAGTGAATTGAAAATATTTTTACAAGTTATTTATTTACATTCGAGTGAATTTCAAGAATATTCCTACTGTAAACAATTGCAAGGAAGACAATTTCGTATGGAGACGATGGTTGCGAAATCTATCGATCGACTGTAAAATATTCAGTTTTACCTGTCCAGCGTCCATATATTATTATTATAATTTATTCAACCGTATTGTTTTTTACGCCGTCCAAAAGCCTTTACCATAAAAAAAACAAATGTAGTAAGTAGTACTTGTTTAGATTATAAAATTTCAAAAAAATCCACATTGACCGAAAGAAGACACGATCGACTCGGGTCTTTCTGTTTTTTTGTTCGGTTAAATGGACCTATACCGCCTGCACTAATGTAAATTCACTCGCGGTCGCCAAATAACGATTTCGGTCGTTATACAAAAATGGGCTTGGTGGTGGTGAGGGTTTCTTGAAGTGGCGGGTGGCATGGCAATGTTCCACCTAAAAGAGATTGGTCGGCTGTCGTTTACCAACAGTTGGCTGCGTGCCTATATAGCGGGACCCGTCATAAAATATCGCCGGTTCTCGACGACTAGAAAAAATACGTATATTAATATCGTATACGACGTAGTATAATAAATATTTCAGATTCTTTCAAAGGTTAGGTTAGATTTGTTTTTTCTTTTGTAAGAAAATTTTGTCGTCGCAGCGAATTTTTCGACGTACCTATCTATATATAATTTATATTATTCTCATAGACGATGGACCGTGTAACTGCGGAACACCTTTATTTAAGCGGCTCGTGCAGAAAACACGTATATGCTTTTATCCTCTACGGTACAGTTGAGTAACGAAATGAAAGAAAATCTAAAGACAACGAGATGAAGAAAGCGAAAAAAAGAAGTATATGCTAGTTAAATTCACTCAAAAGGGATTTTTAAGCTTGCTTTAAGATGTTGACCCTTTTCCCTCTACAAACTTAAACCAGACTTTATACCTTGGTTACGAAGTATAATAATAATCCCCGTGGTAGCATAAAAATAATGTGGCAAAATGGATCTTAACTGCGTCGCTCATCATATACATATTACAGTACTATAGAAACATAATACGAAAAAGGTGCACAATTTCCAAATATAATATGTACTAGAAATTGAATAATACCATAAAATACTTTATAAAAAAACAAAAATAGTTTATTTGTAGAGAGGTTGTCAGGATGTCCGATAAATTAGAAAAATTAAAACGGTTGACAGTAATGAAAAAGCCTTTAGATGTCTCGTATATAATATGTCATTATATATTGTAATCAATTAAAATTATTTTAGATGAAAAGTCGAATAGTGTATGTTAAACACACGAAACGACGTGTCGTGATAAAAATAATAACACAATTTATGCTGTGTGTTATTATCTAAAGCAATTACGTTACCGTTCGGAATATTATTTTCTATTGTACAGAATGTAATAAGATTATCATGTGTATATGATATTCCGATTTGTTCTGTACAAGAAAAATCCAATGTCTATTTTAAAACTTCACCCTCTCTAAAAATATATTAATTTTAAAATCTCAATAGTGCGGCAATGCGGGAATAAGCGTAATACATGGACTATTCGGGGCGATGTCCGGATAGATCAGAGCGGAAGAGACAGAAAATGTTTTTGGCGGAGAAGAAAAAAAAACCGCGATCATATTTCATTGCGTACGCACGTGCGTATAGTGGCTCCTGCGGCGGAACGAATTTATCGCCGGCAGACTTAAGCGGCCGATTTACAGAGGCGTTAAAATCGGCCCGCATTGCGGTAAACGCGGGAGGGGCAGTCGCCGGGTGTAGTTATTCAAGGGTTAGTTGTCGGGAGTAGTCGCGTATCTAGGTAAACTCGACTATACGTAAGTACACACACACACGCGCGCGCGCTCGTCCGGTGTGATGTTATTAAAACAATCGCGGGCATTACCGGCGAATAATGCGCGCGATAATAACGCGGTACGACCTTGTACCGCATACTGCGTAACCTAGAAAAATCGTTTTTTAACGTTTAAATTCCTCTTTGTTTTTTTTTTATTTTTTTTTTTATATACATAATATTATAGCTTATAAGAGAAAAAAAATAAAGAAAAAACACGAAGGTTAAAATATAAAACGACCTCTGAAACAACGGCAACTAATACCGGTGCGAATAGTACGCGCGTGCGGGCATTTGCGTTTTCAAAAAGACGACCGCCGCTGCTGCAACGTTTCGGTGTATACAATATATTATTATAAGTTGTAATTTATATTGTTTTCTTTTTTTTTAAACAATAAAAAAATAAACTCCCTCCCCTTCATCCGGACCAAAGTTTACAGACCACAGGTGATCGACGATCCGTGTAATTAACATTACTTTTTTTTCTACTCGTTCTCTCTTTCTCTTACCCACAAACTCTTTAAATATATAATTTTAATTGCGAAATACGGTTTTAACGCCTTCATGCCTGCTGCTGCGGTACCGTGTGCTAAACCATATACCTATATATACACTGCAGTATGCGAAACATCCGGGAGCACAGAGAATTGTCTTTCCGCGGGGAGAGGAAAAGTTGGTTTCAGAACGAATGCGGGGAAAAAATACCTTCAGAGATGGAATGCGTTTTGAGAGCTAAACCCTTTTTTTCTGTTTTTTACCACTACGGGCGAAAAGTATAAATATAAACATATATATTATAAACCACTACACTTTGGCCGTAACTATAAATCGCTAAAACGAATTAAAATAATGTATATATATGGTATGAGGTTCGTTTTTATTGCTATTTTTTCCAACCCACTTTTTTCTATTGTTGGTTTTAGACGATTCCATTATAATTTTCGTAACCCTTTTCAACCCGTTCTGCGTCATAAGTGGTTAGATGTTTTTTTTCATAAAGTTTCATTAAAAACACTACGAAAACAAATAATATCAGCGGTGTCTGCAGGTATGATAATTTATATTATTTTTTCATAGTGTAAAACTATTTATAAAAAAACATATTAACTCAAATAGTATACATATTAATTTTAAAATATAATAAGTTGTCAATATTGTTATAACTAATTAAAAAAATATACATTCAAAAATAAATTTTATTGTTCAAACAGTATTTATGAATAAATAATTATCAAAATATCAATAAGTTATTAATTAACTAATTATTATTATTACGTTTTAATCGAAGGAACACGCACTGCCAAGATCAATTTACTAACTGTCGTTTGGTATATCATCTGAACGTATATTAATCACATACTTATCATGAACGAATCCAAACGGTATTAAGTAATATAATCCATCCGAGAAGTTTCTGGTCACTTTGTCATTGGTTATGACAGAACGGGCAAAAGAGGAAGTTCTTGTTATCATTATTATTTTTTTACACAAAACGCTGTCAGTATTTATTGCACAAGTTCTTGTTGAACTAACTTAAAAATCAACATAACCACAATCTTGTATTTAATCGTTTTGCAAATGTATTCTGAAAAAAAATATCACAATCCATTTGATAATCGATAATAGATAATATCATAATTTTTAATAATATATCAATATTATTCATACACAAGTTATCATTTTTTTATGTATTATTATACTTTATTATATATTTTTAACGAAACTATCATTTTGATAACATATTATTGACATTGAAATATAATACAGCGTAAATGGCTTTATTTTTATGTCATTGTATATAGGTAGATCGTTATGAATTTTATAATTAAAACGCAACTTGCAATAGAAAAAAAATGTTAATATTATATTGATAAACTAAATGATTTTGAGTAACTAAATGATATATCGAAAATTGATATTACTTAGTGTGAAAAATGATCATTATCAAACAAAATAATGGATATGATATCGAACCTATCTTATAAAATTAATTCAAAATTACCGTTTATTTATTATTTAGGTAATTTTATCACTATAGTAATCGATCTCGATTTGTATCTGTGGGTTTAAAATCATAATAATTACTATACAATAGCCCGCGAGAAGGAATTAACTGAAAAACTATTTTCGAACTATATTCGTATTATATTGTTTGCCTCGAGTTTATACGGCATAGTTATAGTATATAATATGCAAGTAAAACACCTTTATCTTTCGGTATATACTCATTCGCACAGCGTAATATCGTTAACAAATTCGCGGAATGTTTCGTCCGAGAAGCAGCCGATATTTCCCGCGACGGCGGCGGCTTGGTTAGACGGTCGCCGAAATTCGACGCCCGCGACTGTCTGTTAACAAAGTTTCACCGTTTTCCTGGTATACGATAACGATTTAAACGCGTTTATTCGTTATAATATTATTTGTCGTGGATGAAACTACGAGGGATAATTATTATTTAGATACTAGTATGACGATGAAACGTATAGATGACGCACTAGATGTTCCAAATATATAAATCAGATTATTATTTAGAACTTACCTACGTTATTTTATAGAATAGCGTGTCAAAAAGTACGATTTAAACGCTTGATACATTTTAAGATTGAATTTCAATGCGACGAGACCAATCAAATCTCAGTAGGATCGTCGTCGTTATATTATGTTCAACAGATGGCTGATATACACTGACCTTATCAAACCAATCGCGGAATGTCCACAGTATAAATACCCTAAATTATTATTCTGGTCCGGACTATGATACTACTCCCTCGTGGTCTCCCCGCTAACCCGGTTAGATTTGCTCGATATAAAATACTGTTATCATGCTCAACAGCAGGTATAAATGTACTATTATCGGTGATTTGTTGTTTTTACTTAATTTATCGATAATATTCTTATTTTTTATCGGATTATAATTTATAAATTAATTATAAAATCATATAAAAATGATCTAGACGTTTTTGTGTTCAAATATTCATCAGAATAAAAACATGTACATTTATTTAGTACAAACATTTTTCACAGGATTTAATATTGTATAGTTATGATGGTGCCAACAAACCCTTTCTTTTTAATCTTCAATTTTATTAACACTTTAACTTAGGTTTGCTTCTAATTAAACATGACAGTTTAGAAATGTCAAGTTTTGTATTAAATTCTGAAAATGTTAGTACAATTATTTTATACGATTCGAAAAAATGTCAAAATATAATGATATATTAATAAGATATACATTTATTTTTAAATATTTTGCTTTTTGCTTTAAATTCCAAATACAGTATAGATTATTTTTTTTTTTTATTGGTAATAACTGCCTCGGCAACTAGGGCCATTGGCTTTTCATATATAATTTACATACTAATAATGATACATTATGAACAAAAAAATAAAGTACAGGTTTTTTATATACATTTAACTATTATTCTAAATATTTTTGTGCAGTTCTGTGGCCCTGAGAAATTTCAAAACATTAATGGAGCCGGTGTTGAGATTTTCTGCTAGATGGTGGCTCAATTTGTATTTTATACGTTGTGGTTCGTACTTCCTGCACTCGGTTAGAATGTGTTTGACTGTTAGAGGGTAGTTGCAGGTTAGGCATATAGGAGGTATAGATTATTATAGTATAAATTGAAATATGATTGATTATTATAACATTAAAAAATATAAATTTTCAAATAGCTATTATTATATTTAAATAATTTAAGTGTTTTTATTGATGGCAATAATAATGTGCTGGTAGAATCGATTTTTATTAAATAATGACAATTGCAAATATTTTTTTTTTTTTTTTAAAGAAAACAAATTGTTTAATAAGTTTTAATATGGATAAACAAACTGTAGGTACAAGAAAAACATAGAAAATTATAAATAAAAACGTAACGTCTTTGATAATCAGTTTGATATTCCTGCTAACTGTAATCACCCTGTTACAAATATTTGCACGAGTTTTCAGGATCGTTCTTTGTTATTTGGAGATTATAATTTATACATTGTAATAATATTTCCCATTTCATCCGTTCTTTTTCCCGTCCGCCTCGCTCAGTTCACAAGAAAAATAAAATAATAATGTTAAACACACGATCGAAAAAGTTTTATCCGTCAACGAGTGGGGTCGAGCATGAGTTTTGGAGTACGCTCTGCCGTTGACCTGGTATGGTGGTGAGGGCGTGGCAAACCATGGACAAAATTTACCTATATTACAATATAACGGTGTTAACATAATAATGAATATTCCATCTGGTCGATTAAAGTTTTTGTTCGTAGACTGTCGTGTAACCTGTGTGTGATTAAATAGAATATTTTCACGCTGAACACGAGATGTGTTGTCCACATTTTTTTTTTAATTATCATTATTACTCAGGAATAAGGTTAAGTTAGAGGTATTAGTTCTCATACACAATAAATGAAAATACCTTGAAATTTGATTAAAACCAATAAATTTGCTATGAAATCAATTTAAGTTCCTTATCTCTTTACGATCCACCTATCGAAATAATCATATCAAATTTCAAACGTTACCGAAATATGTGTGTTTTCTACCGATGCAGTCAGTAAATAAATGTGTTATACATTTAAAGTGAGTGAATAAATTTATAGGTTAACTAAACCGACAACGTTCCAAATTTCATTCCAGTTTAATGCAATTTACTTGGTATAAATATTACGAAAAACGTGGATCCACGTCTTATGTATCATGTCCGATAAAAGTTTGACTAATATAATTAACACAGTTTTTGGAAAGAAAAAACATGTAATATACGTATATTGTATATTATAATACATGTACATTTTTACTCCATTTGCTTTCAGACCTTAAATAAACTGTTGACTAAAATACCGCAAACTTTACATTTTCAGCATTTAATCTACGTTCTTAGAATATAATTAAACATGTTATTTTTCATTCATACTTTTACGCCGTGCACGGTAGAAGTGTTTATAAATAACTATACTAGTAGTGCCATATTCGATCATTTTCTCAGAACAACTAAATATTATTATCGCTACAAATTATAAGTTTATATAATAATAATATAGTATTCCGTGTAAACGCAATTAAACATTTGATGTGGGTGAAAACACTAAATTAAGACCATCGCTGGCTAGGTCGAAGGAAGAGAATTTCACGCGAGAATAAATTTAAACGTAAAAAGCGGATGAAAGGCGAGTGAAAAAAAATTAACTAGTTCAGTTCAACAAAATAAAAGGACTGGTGATGATAAGTTTTTTTTTCAGGAAAAACTTTTCTTGTATTTTTTGTTTTGTTTTTTTTTTTCACTACAAATGCAGTATTTCTCATTAAACATTTCATAATTTTAATCGTTGAAAAAAAAAGTACGAAATATATATATATTTATAAATAAAAGGGCAAAGGAGAACTTTGTGTTTAAACACTTTTGAAAAAGGTCCATTTAGTAATTTCCATAAATACTTCTTTTCTTTTTAACACTAAATAATAATAATTTTTATGTTTCTCGAACATTAACCCATTGGGGTTCGAGTCAATAAAAAAAATACGTACCTACTTCAACATTGCGACGGGATTTATAAAACCTTTTTAAATCAAAAAAATATTCAATTCTATAGGTTATATGTATCTAAGTTTTTTTAAGTTCTAAAGATTGTAAAAATTTATATACTAGTTGACGATAAACACCAAATTAACATTGATATGCAGTAAAAATCTTGAATATTAATTTTTTTATATTAATTTATACGTGTAATAATTATTTAATTTAGTCTTAAAACATGGATACCAAAGTTTAACCAAGTATATTATTATTATTATTATATACATTTCAATACTATGCATTCTATTGGATTATAATTAATATAAATAAATAATATTCTTGATTTTTTTAAAATAATAATTTATTTACATTTTTTATATTTGGTTGAGTACAAGCCATACCTATCAGTGTATAATGTAATCAGCATATTGTGTTACAAAACAATGACAACGTTTCATACGGATTTCGTAACATAAACATCTTATGATATTTAAATTTTAAAACTAAATTTTACTTTTGAAAAATGTTCTAATCAAATATATGTTTATTAACCCAGCTAGAGGAGAAGAAAAAATAATATATCCTATTGAACATTATAATATATCTCGGTCCATCGTGTACTACCGTATTAAGTGGTTTATATACCTTGTTCACCCGGGGAACCATAAATATAACGCATTAATATAATGTAATATACTGTTGGTCGGTACGAATATATTATTATAACGTTCGTAATAGTAATAATAATAAAAATTATACACAAAATAGAGGCTAACGCGATTTCAGCCATATAGTATGGTGGTCATGAAGAAGTGAGCGGTCGCGGATAACGGAACGGGGGATCAAACGGGGATGGTGTATAGTCGTCTCGTATAAAGCCTCACGGGGTTGAATTTCAGCCCAGTTCAGTATACAGAATGTATCACGATAGTTTGACATTTTTACATTAATATTGTACGGAATAATATCAAATCCTTGTGATACACTCTGTATACGTTTCTAGTTGTACTTCGCTCTTACCGCGGTCATACACACGACAATATATCATATTATTTTGTCCGTGGATGATATGGAGATTCCCGCAGGAAAACCCGTGGTCGAATTGCCGCAGACTGTATATAAATGGGTTTCGTACCGTATTGTATACAGAGTGTATTGCGCGTATTTACGAGTATTGAAAAATATTAGTTTTTCTCGAAACACCCTGTATCGCTCGATATAATATTATTAATATTTATCGGGATCCAAGATGGCAAGATCTATAACCACTGTAACAAATGATTCTGTACAATAATATTATAATATAATAAGTCTCTGCGACTTCACGATCCATTTTAATTAAAACAGACTGCCTATAAAATGCGGAGACGTATATTATAATATCATACATAATATGTTATAATAGGTAGACATAATATTGTTAAATCGTATATTTGTCATGGTCTTTTCACCACGCGCTGTGGGTATCGGGCGAGAAACCTTATTGTTTTCTAGTAACGTGACGTGAGAATTCGTGGTTACCGGTATACAGTAGTGATGGGCTAAGAACGAAATTGCCGTCAATGTTATACTAATATTATTAAAAGGTTAATACGATAAAATAATGACTATGCACATACTCGGTCACCTCTGCTCGTATATTATATTATATATATACTTTACCATATTATACTACTTACACGCTTTCAATCATTTATCGTACATCCAACCTAACCATGGTCCACGTATGCGTTAACCATAGACCTTGGAAATACTCGATGACTGGGTACCTGAAAATTAGCAGACAAAGTTTTTAATGGAAACTTAATTATTTTCATATATTTCATTTTGAAAATATTTAATGTTTAAAGAAAAATATCACGTCCGAGAACGATTTTATACCGGTGTACGAGAACTCATATTTTAGTTATAAAAATAAGTGCGTTTGCGATGAAACCGGCACATGTTAAAAAGAAAATCGAAAATCGTACGAATATGTAATAGATTGATAGCTTGCAAGCGACGATGATTTGCGATTGCTATGATCGTATAAAGCCATTTTTATATTATCGATCAATCGCCGATAAAATCGCAAGTTTCTCTTAGGTAGGCGAGTAATGATAATATCACTGCGACGGATATAATAACGGTGTCTTTGCCATCGTCCTGGTCCAGAGGCATTTGAAACGTTGCCAAAAATATTTTAAATGTCACCCGACGAAAAAATAAATAATAAGAAATAAAAGCGCAACAAAACGAATACTGCCCACAAATCGTCTTTTAGTGTGGCATGATTTTCGATATAGCTTTTTTCCCAACCCAATAAAATATAATTTAACGTAAAATTTAATAATACATTCAGATAAATCGAAGATTTTTACGTGTGATTTAAGGCGTTATTATATGGATTCAAGTATGGAGTATATACATTATTGTTATGTGAAATAAATAATTTTTTTTTTTCTATAATATAATAATTTAATAACGCATCTTTTATTTACTTTGCATGACTTTGCGATTAACGATGATCGGTGACGGCTCCGGCTGGGGCAAACGACGGATCGATTAATGATTTGTAATTAAAAGGTTTCAAGGCAAAACTTTATTGATTTTTTTTAAAATTATATTATTTCAATAAAACGGTTATTTTAAAAATTTGAACGTTATTATTACTGACTTTGTCCCGCATAAGCACGCATTCAGATAACTGCAATACATTATTATCTTCGAAGGTATACAATTTTGTATGGTTCACAAAAACAATATTCATTCATCACGTTCCTGTTTTCAATTGGTTTAGATAATTAAAAAAAAAAAAAAACAAAAGCCTTTTCAAATTGAGTTTGTTTTTTATTTGATTAAATAATAAACAAATAAAAAAACATAAGTGTATAGAATCAATATATTTAAATATTAATTGAATTTTATGAAGTCATCGATCACTGAAAAAATAATTAAATATATTCGTATAATATTATAGTATAAATTATAAGTAAGTATTATTTTGAAATAAATATATGGAATGTTATTATTTTTAATTTCAACAATAATAATATATAATTGATGAATAATAATAATAAGTAATGTAAATTTAGGACAAATCAAATAAGCTCTTATCTTGTAATAAATAATATATTTCACAAAAATATAGGTACTGCTAGAGGTTGACTATTAGTATATAATATCTTTATTAATTAAAAGAAATGATTATCATTTTAATAATAATTACCTACCTAATGATAACTTATAAAGTTATAAGTAACCTATATTATTATATTGGTTGCTGGATGAAATTTGCATACTCCGTTATGTACCATTATTGCCTACACGATGCGCCGTCATGGTGATAATTTTTTTTTTTGTATTTTATACACTTTAAACTCATATTTTTGAATCTTATATTTTTAGATTAAAGTTATAAATGTTGATAAAATTTAAATTCCGATAATTTGATTAATTTTTCCTAATTTATTTCTAATCAATGGTTGACTCGATAAAACTTATTTAAAACTCATATGAATTGAAAAATAATTTTCCATTGAAAAACAATTCCTGAAAATATATAGGTAAATAACAAGAGTATTACAGTTGTAATATTGTACATTATATTAATATCTACCTAACATATTAATTATATTTTTTTGTTTTTGATTAAAAATATACTATAATAATGTATATAAACAAAACACTTATTGTTATTAGAAACTGAAACGACAATGTTATGAAAAAGTATTGAAACCCTAGATATAAAGTGATCATAAACCCAATGTAGACATAATAACGGTCGCTTCGTTGTAAAATGGACAGGATATATAATATATACGTAAGAGTTTTATATCGAGCGCGTTTTATCTATTTCAACTGAAAAACTAATAAATTCACATTATCCAATGTGTATAACGTGTTTGCGGTCCCACGAACAGTGGTATTGATATTGTGTATTCAATTTTTTTCGGAGAACGATACCATTCCATACAAAAATAGAGTAATTAACTTACATTAGGGGAAGAACCCCAAATTTAAAAATTCAACGTTTTTTTTTTTTTTTTTTTTTACTATCGGCTTGCACCAAACAGTTAAAATATAGTATCATTTTAACTATGTATGATAGTAGATATATAAAGAAAAAAAAGGATTTTAATTAAAATAAAATATACGAAATATACGAAAAATAGTTTAATATAATATTATGATTGGGATTATTAGGCCAATAATCTAAAACAAAAATAGCAAAAAGGGAAGGAAACAGGACAGTAAATCCGAAAATAAGATTTCGAAGAAAATTAAATTGGTTTATTGGAAATAATAATATTATGTTAAAAACATTTGAATGGAATAACGAGGCGCAAGATTCGAATGAGAAAACGACGTGACGTTATTACAACAATAGAATCGATTAGAGGAAACAATTTTTATCACATTGGTTGAACTTATCAAATACGTACAAAGTTGAATTTTGGTCGAGGAGGAATTGTCGAAGAAATCCATACTGGTAAACTGGCGGTCCAGGTTCGATTTCTGTAATTGAATCTATTTTGTATACGGATCACGACTGAGAATGGACCGGACATGTACTCAAAGTTATTGTGTGTGTGACTGGTAAAAACTAGTGTTAAAAATAAAATAGAAAAAAAACGATCACGCGACAGGAAAGATAGAGGGTATGAGTGCAAGTGAGGTAGGAGAGAAAATCCTGACGAGAATTTGTTAAGAGCTGTGCGTTAAACTTACGTCGGTATGAGGGTAATAGGTATTAGCCTCGTTCGTGCGTTTTATCACCATCAGACTGCGCTCGTCCTTCGTCGTAGATAGAAAATAATATTTACTATATTATTAATAATATTATATTTCTACAATTATAAGTGACAGGCGACGGTGTAGCCGCGTATAGTGAAATCCCTTGGATGATTATCCGTTGCTAAAACATCGGCGGCGTTCGAATAATTGGATTCCGATAAAGCGACGTGTGAGCCCGTCAAACGTGTGATTTTACGAAAAATTCCAAGCGATTCGGTCGATTTTAAATTATTATAATAATGTGTTATAATAATTCTGTTCTGCGTGTTGCGGTTGAGAATCATTTTGGATTTGACGTGTGCGGGTAAATGTAAAACTTGGGCGTAAATTCATAATGCTATATTCTATTAAAATATAAAACAATGTAAAGATGAAAATTAATGTACTCTTATGTGTATACACTGATTATATTGAACGGAATGTTTAATTTGATTTTGTAGAGCTTATACTTCATTATAATATGCAATTGAAAAAAATATATATACACTTTTATATATTTTATATAAAGAAACACATATTCTACTTTCCATATCGCATTATAAATGCTTTAAATATAAAAATAACATGAATAGATCTGTTTCTGTTGTTGCAGTTACGTTTTACATAATTTTATTCATTTCAAATGCATTTACAAAAAAAAAGTATTTAACTGAACCAAAAAGGTGTTAAAAATTGTTTTAAACTAAACTAATTTGTAGATAAAAATATGATTCATTTATCGTAGTTTTTAATAATTAAATTATACAACTTTATTTAGTTTTTAATACATAAATTTGTATCTCAAAATAAAATCGTATAAAATCTATAGCCTTATATTCAGTAATGTGGCTCTTTTGAGTGCACTAATTAAATTTAGACTTGCCTAAATATATTTTATCGCGTAAAAGAAAATCTAAAGCTGAATATTTTAACATGCAAATTAACTCAGTATTTAATAATATGTTATACCTGTTATGTTTTTGATATTTCGAGACGATACTTATAAAATAAGTAATTTTGTAAAAACTACGTTTAGGTACCTTTTGTCAATAATATAATTGCTCTACCGATTTAAACACATTCCAATACAAAATAATTATTAAATTAATTTTACGATTGCACCGGTTTATACCATACAAATGTATACGAATTTACAATATACGAATAAAGCTGTTCGATATAACATGTTGCCTAGTGAATTTAATTCGAACCGTTGGCTTCGACCCAGGTAACACCAAGACTATACTGATATAATATAATATGTACCTTAGGCGCGTGCAACAGGAAAAGTGCTACAGTGAATTAAGCCCCACGATGTATATATATATATATATATAACGAGATTGTTGCACGTGTAAAGTTCTTTTCTCCTTATTCGCGCGCGCGTATGAACACACATACACACACACACACACACACACATATAATAATAGTCTCGCACGGAAACAGGCTTATATTACAGACCGACCATGGTTAGAATAATGCATGAGGACATTTTGAAGAGTTTAAGATGGAGGCGGAACAAAAGCCGAGTGTGCAGGTGAGTGCGTCGTCGAGGCGGACATTTGATGTGTCACGGATAAAGGATTATGTGCTCGAGAACTCTTTTTTTTTTTTTTCTTCTTTTTTTTCTATGTTTACATTGCGGAAATGATAATTTTCGCGCCTTGGGAATTTTTACGTTGTCAAGATATTATCATTGTCGTTTTTAATTTTTCTTCTAAATATACAAAATTAATTTACGATACTTATTACATTTTTCATATGTCATTATATAATAAGTGTTAATTAAACCGGAATACTGTTTGTTACGCAATGGTAGCGGCAGACAAATTTTATAATCAAACACGAAAACGGATCGATATATTATATTATAAAAATATTTAATAGAACGACAAGTTCCCGGTAAACACGTCGTATTTTTCGGAAGTATAATATAATATAATGATTATCGTAAACGTTTGGGATCCGTGGATATTGACATACAGGGAGAACGCCAAACACGATTTGCTTTCGGTTATGTATATTTTTTAACTATGACTATTTTTTTAATTTTTTTTTGCAATTTTTGAAGTATTAAAATCAAAATTTTACGAATAGTCCAATATAATTATCATAATATAATATATCAATATCTATTTAATAATGATTTTTTATTACTATTGTAGGTTTATATTTTGTAACATAGATAGACATTAATAAATCATACACAATTTCAATAAATGTAGGTAGTACTTTACATTGTAATATTTAAAAAAAATTATGAGTACTATTCAATAATTGACTATTTAATAATATATAAGACGTTTTATAGTTGAAGTAGGTTGATATTGATAATCATATAAATTAAGGTAAAAGTAGTGTTGAACATATTTGGTGAATCATCCTGTGTAGACCAAAGGGACTCAATTTTCAGTGATGCGTACGTCCGTTACGGTCGTTGGAACGCGGGATTTTGGTCTCGCATAAAATATAAATTATGTAAAAACTTGTGAATTATTAATCACGATGGGAGATTAACCGTCATATCTGCCCGGTTTGGCATACAATTTCAGGCCATCTGTATAATAAAAACATGATTTTATACGTAATACTCACGTCCACGTATTCAATAGACAGTGCGGCATTTTTCAATTAAATCAGATACGCTTTCCGATGATTGGTCCCAGAAAACAGTATAATGCGATTTTATTTAATGTGAAGGACATTTGTCGAATACGTTTTTTTCATTAAAAAATCGCCGACCCAAATGTCGCGTTCGAACCGTTTATTCCACGAAAATATATACGATTTATATATATAATATATATTTTTGTAAACACGACTACAGATTTTGTCACGTGTGTTTAACCTTCATCGCAGACGAATTTGTGTACACAAGACCGCGTATATAAACAGTTTTTATTTGCGGACTTTTAAGCAAACAAATCAAATTTGCGAATTACACGAAGATCAAATAAATATGTCTAATCAGAAGTCTTTACTGGGGCATACTAGAATAATAAAGAATATTATATTGTAAATTTTTAAATATATACATCGCCGTAAGCGTAATGAATTAATTAAATTACGATTTAAAGAATCTCCACCTAATTACACAGTTGTACATTAGGATGGGAAATTATTGTCAAACGCTAAAATAAAAAAATATATAACTGTTGAACGACTACCAATTGTTATAACAAGTCAGAATTTAGAACAAATTATAAGCGTTTCACAACTTGAAGTCTTGAACGACAACAAACGAAGAACAGGCTGCAGCGATGTGTAAATGCATTACAAGAATGGGAATTGTGTGATATTGTTCAAGCTTTGTATTATGACATAACTTCATTTAATACTGGACGCTTAAATGGTGCATGCATTTTAGTCGAACAAAAACTAGATAAAGACCTACTTTGTCTTCCTTGCAGGCATAATATTTATGAGCTTATATTAAAATCAGTTCTTGAAATAAAAAAATTTAAAAAAACAAGTTACATCAAGTGCAGCTATTTCATTATTTAATAATTTTCAAAAAAGATGGTATGAACTAGATATAAATAATTATAATATTGGAACTGAAGACTATGCATGTGGTACTATTTTAGAAACTAATACATCATTGCTGACTCTATTAAAAAATTAATTGGAGAAATTCGTGTATTTATTATTAAATTTTATGTTAAAGCTTGGTTTAATTGTCCATTTCCAACTAAATTCTCTAATCAAGACTTACAATTTATGAAATATATGAAATTATATAATTTTTATTATATATAACATTATAATATATATTAATCTTTACCTTTATTTTTAATCATTTATCAATAATTTTACAAAACGTTATGTTTTTATAGAGTAAGGTAAAAATACTTTACGAATAGTTAAAGTATCAAAAATTTTGTTTTATAAAAGTTATAAAAAAATATAATTTAATTTAAATATTATAATATGAAAAATGTCGATATTTCTAACATTTTATAAAATATTTACAGAAATGTTACAAATTTTCCTAAATATTAAAAAATGTAATAAGTTAAAACTTCAATATCAAGTCTGCATGTCAACTGTATCTGATTGACCTAAAACTTTTTATACTTCATTTTTATACATATATACATTAATTTAATAAGTGAGACCGACAATATTGCGATTTTTTTTTCATCATATATTATTAAGGAACATCCTAATATATATATATATATTTTTTTTCATATTATCTTCGTAAATTAGGATACATAATTGTAAAACTTGAGTCATTAAGTTTATTTTATTGGAAATTTAACTATGAAAATAACACTTACATAATAAATTGAGTTAAAAAATATCGTTACATTTCTCAGAAATGCCAGTTAATAACAAATTTAACACACATTTCTTATAAGCAGTATAAATCACAATACCTTTAGGATTCTACAATATTATGCAAGTACACAGGGAATAATTAGTCTAAAACACATTTTAACAATTTAAATAAATTGAAAATAGATTTCTTATTCACAACTCTAGAAACACAATCGAATAAGGTTACCGATACTACTATTGATATTATACACAGTACAAATACAATACGTATAAACAGTACACTTCGTACTCGTATAGGTAGTCAAATATAGTAAGATTATTAAGACTGATATATAAATGCTAATTAACCGACAAACCGTTAGAACCCAACGCAGCATATATAATTGATATCAATATCTATATTATAACACATACACATTTATATAGCAAATCAAAAGATATCTGACATAATCGGAATGTTTCCATAACTTATATAATTATATAAATATGATCATTGTATCATTGAATCGTAATTATATTCGTATGAACCGTCGCCGTCAGCTCTTATAAATTATCATCAAAATAAATAATTTTAATACTGTAGACATTTTGACGGAAAATTATTTTTTTTTTTTTTAACTTCGGATATGGATCGTACGTATGAACGCAAGTTTCGAATTATGTATCGTACAATTCGTTATATTATACCCCGTCGGCAAACAATGCATAATTTTTTATACCGCATTATAATAATAATAAGATATTTTAATATATTATTTATTTTGTGCGCACATCACGTGTCGTTTTAATTTATTCGTTTTCGTGAGTAACGGCCATCGTGTCGAGTACAATATGGTATAGTAGGTAATAATATTATTATGTGCTTGCAACGCACGTATACAGGGTGATTCGTGACATTATGTTAGAAAAACAACGGATATAATTTTATACACCTATTATATTATGACATTTGATTTTTTAGTTTTCCTGTATGCACACAACAGGCTGTTGTTTTATAATATGTCGAAATTTTAAAATTTTAAGTAAAACATGATTAATTTAATTTTTACCCATTGTCTAATAATAAAATATTTCTTTTATAGGTACATACGTTTAGTGTTATTAGCTTTCTAATTATCCAAAGTTATCTAAACATGTGTGACACAATTACAAACAAATTATTTTACATTTATCCACGAATCAAAAATATTGTATTTATTTATTACATTAATATTTTGTCGACCTTAAATAGTTGTTAGCGACTTGCATAAAGTTTAAAATCACTGTTTCATACCTACTTAAACTATATTATAATATATTCCTACCATACTATTGTTATAATAAATGTTTATTTTACATTGTGATTAATTTATAATGTATGTGGTGTATATTATGTTCATAATAGTATAATAATGTATTTCTGTTTATATCGAAATATTAATACTGAATAAATAGTTTATTATTCATGAGTATTTTGAAGTTAAAATGTGGTACGTAGTGCAGTTATAATTATGTAGAATAATATTATGTTCAAATGCATAACTTATAGTAACAACCTACTATATTAGATCCATATCGATTGTTTTTAGCTATTCCTATATAATTGAAATACGTATAAATATCACGAAATTATTAAAAAAGTCAATTAAATATATGAATAGTTATTATCATTTACAAATATAATTAAAATAAGGATAGATAACATAAAATACTTAATTTATAATATTGCATAAATATCAATTAAAAATATATATATATATATATAAATGCGATATTTATATTTATATGTATTTAATTCCATAATACAATTTTATGGAGCAAAAATATGTAAAAAGGATAATCATCGGAAGGGTAATATAAATGATTATAATTAAATATAGTCCTGCATTTTACTCTATTTTGCATATTGAATTGACAAATAAAATATATTATGCTGTTACATAACGATTTTTATTGCTCAGTATATTTCAATTTTCGATTATTAAATATGGCCGCGTTATATATAACGTTTATTGTTGACACAGCATCCGTAGTAGGTATGGCACATGTTATTGTAACGTTTCAGAGATGACGTCTTAACCCAATTTATTGTCAGTTTTGTCAACAAACATACGATGAGACAAATAAAACTTGAAAAATGTCGAATACATAAGAATGCAAATGTATAACGTAATGTGACAGGTTTTACATTCGAATTGAGTACGAATTTTTATTCATTATAAAATGAATATTCGCTCAAATGGATACAAAAAAAAAGATTTATAGACATGAATCAATATTGTATACGGACAGAAGATAATAAAATTATAATATCGAATTAACTAAAATAATGATTGATCATCATATTAAAATAATAAAAAAATCGTTTCCATTATATAATTTTCATTTCACATCGTATTCTAATCAATTTTATGACATTAATGTTTTTTTTTTTTTAAATTAACAATATTTTATGCCCGTCGTTCTGTTGGAGCAATTTAAGTAGGTATTTTATGCACGAATGATAATTGATAGAAATTTTTTTATACCATCGTGAAACCCCTTATGCTGCCCTTGGGGATTGTTTCAAACCAACACTGACATGTCCACGAGGTAATTAATTTACGTAGGTAGGTATTATATATATTATTACATTTCATTTATCATTTTTTTTCTTCAAAATATCGCTCATTTATAGCACAATCAGATATCGCCATACTCAAAAATCTCACAGAAGTCAGGTTACAATTCTCATCGTTGTCATACTTTTTTTTTATTTTAAATCAACGTGTCTTCAATCTAGGTTGAAATAATGGAATCCCTTTTGTCGTCCCTTAAAAAAGTTACTTGAACTTGTTGACTTCGTTCGGTCGAGCGGAATGTAAAGAAATCGTTTTTTAAGTTTCTTCTACGTGAAGTTATACTCCCGTTAACCAAAATCTAAAATATTGACGTCAAAACTTTTCTTTGCTTTTATTTTTTTTTAGTTTTTGTTTTTATTTTTTTATGAGTAGCTGTGTATTTGTTTTGTTTTTTGATTCTCTCCTAAGTAAATTAAATATTAACGCTTGCCAATCAATTGCAAGTAAAATAGTAGTTATACATTTTTAATCATTTGGTTTTATTTATGGTAATAACTAATTTCATTTCATTATTGATGTTTGTATATTGTTCAGCGTTGTTCTTCTGTAAACCAATACCGTTAAATTAACGAATTATATTTTCAAGATAAAAATGCGCCTACATGTAATATAACATTACATCATTTATATAGGTACCAATTAAAAAACGATCTATATTATTATGTTATCTTGTGATTAGTAACCCATTTTGTTTATTATCAACTTGCGTTGTTTTGAATAGAAATGTTTATTTTGAATTTCATCTCGTTCCCTCTACCCATAAAGTTATATATTAAAATAACTATTGATACATTTTCATAGATTAAGTTCGAAAAGTTCATTTATATATACACTAATATTATTGTAATGCTCGGATTGGTTTATAACTATCATTTAAAGATTATAATATATTGTTATTATCTTTGACAAACGAACAAGTTGGCACGGAAACGTGTGCTCTGAACGTTAAACACTTTCAATAGAACATAATGTTTTAATTTACAAATGAATATATATATATATGTTTAATTTTGTCCATTGTAAGTTATCTTTTATAAGTATAAAATACAATTTAAACTTAAGTAAATTTATAAAATACCTATATTAATTACATATAAAATTTAAACTATTATTTGAAATGTTCTAAATTTTAAATTTAAGCATTTACATTTGTTTATACAAACAAAACTTGTGTTATATGAATTATTTTATTTTTTATTTAAATATTAATTTTCACCTAACAGAGTTATAAAATAATATTAACTTGCCCAGCCGATTTATACTTATATACATATTGTATAGTCGTACTTACTTTATTTAAATTATTATATTCTTATATTTTAAGTTATTACTTATAAATATAAAATTTAAATATTGCATTAAAAATCTGGAATAAAAATAACATAGATAGGAATATCCGAAAAGAACTGTTTATATTATTGTAATCCCCTAATGTCAAAAATGCATAGTTTCGAAAGGATGCTGTATTTACATGTTATATTGAATTTAAAAAGGTACTTTTTATTATTATTAAATCAAAGTACGTCAAATTAAATTTATAAAAAAAAGTCCAGAACAGTCCACATCAAACAAAAGTGAATGCTGTGTACACGTACTTTCAGGTATAACCTAATTCCTGTGCACAATGAGTTTTCGGTGAATTTATAAATGCCATTCCTTTATGTTTAATGGTAAACATTATATCTATATAAGGTTGATAAAAGTGCTTATTGTATACCCTTTATTTATTTCCTCGAAAATTGTGATAATTAAATAATCATTTTGAATTAAAATCGAGATAATTATTTCTACGGATATTTTGTTACTTTATCAAAATAATATACAATATTCCTGGTACTTATATCTATTTAGATTTATACATTTACTTAAATAATTAAATTATTATTGTTACTAAATTCAAGCGAATAAAAGACGTAGATAAAAATGTATATTTTATCATTGTTGGAAACGTCTGAATTGTACGCAGGTACAAAAAATTTAATTTACCGCTGAAATGTCTATGGGATACGTCAACGACGTGAAACTCTTTTTAAATCAATTAGTGGTTGAAAAACAATACCGATTGGTCGTGAATATTTTACTCTGCGGAAATTTGTTCATCCTGAACTACCTTTTTCTACTTTAAAACTCACAATTTCATATATAATAAATTATTAAAAAATACCTACGCAGTCTTTTTCTAGCAAAGAAAAACAAACAATATTCACGGGTACTATTATTTATTTATTTCTTGCGAACGGAAATTTGTTTACTTTCTTATATAACCGATGTGTATACAATAATATGTGATAAGGATTTTTGTAACACAATTATATTCAGATCACTCTGTATATAATATTATAAATACACGGCGACTCCGATTTTAATCGTTGAATTATTCACAACAACCCCGGCGAATAATCCAGGATTGCAATATTCCTACGGCCGTATGAATAAATAAGGATTCGTTCCCGAACCCTGGGGGTTATGTGTTTGCCGGTGGTTGTTACGGCGCAGTGCACATACGTAGAGCTGGCTGTCGTATGGATAACCTGTGTAATGTAAATTAATATGTTGGATTTACAGAATGATTTAAAATTCGTTTTACAGTAACGGTTCGACGATAATGATATTATTACTACTCGGTTAGAGTTTAAAAAAAAAACCAATTTACAGCCTAAATTTTGTACATAATTTAACATATTTTTATTTGAAAATTTAACTTAATCTCATATCTATATTTTCCACTAATTAAATTTATTTGTGTTTCTATAAATTTTCGTAGATACATCTCAGCAAAGATAAGAGATTGGTATATAAACTTTGTTTCTATCTATCATATTAATGCCTTATCACAAAATGTTGTTTTTAACATTTGCATTTATATATTTTGAAAATTATTTCGAACCAAATATATTATTTGTATCTTATTATAATAAAATATATTTATAATTAATATTTTGTCATTCACAGTTACGATATATAGTTATTTTAAAAAAGTTTTTTTCCATTTAGGTACTCTGTATAACATGTGTGCAAGTTGCATCAGTAAATTAGAGCTAGTTGCAGCGGTGAAAATAATTTACAACGGTCCGTCGAAAATCGTTTACTTTTAATACGATTACAGCGACGTTTTAAACTTAAATCGTAAAAATACGAATTACTTCAACTTTATATAATATCATAATTAATATTCAAAACGCTGAGGCTCGCCCGCCCCCTAGGGACCAAATTGTTGTGTATTTTTTTTTCGGCATCATTAGTCATGCAAAGTAGTTTTTCCCGTATATTATTATAATATATTACGCATACGACACAACATATATAACAGTATAACTACTAAAAATTCACAATTTCTCTTCGTAACCACAAATAACATATTAATGTGACACAATCACGTTGATTATAATATTATGCTGCTTATCCGATTGTTTCCATTTTCGATTTATCACCCGTTCGTTTATAGTAAATGTTTTTTCGGTTTATCGTTTTATAATATTTTCTATAATTATCAGCATTTTATAAGTTGGCCTTTCGTAATTATAAATTTAAAAAAAAATTAAGTTTCTTTATAATATGTTTGGGGTATTACATTTACTATCCGCCAGAAACTATACGTTATAATAACAGTGAATTATTTTGAAAGCAGCCACCTGCTAAAAATGTAGATTAAATATAATATCGTTAAATATTAAGATATACAAAGTCGATTTTTATTATAAACATAATATTTTACATCGATTAAAATTACGTATATTATTATAATGATTTTAATCTACAATAAATCATAAATAAACGGTAGAAGTTAATACAATCAAACATCAAGCTTTTGATTTCAGTAATATTGACAGGTTTTCAACACTTCTGAATTGAATCAATAAAAAATTTATAATAAAAAAATAACAGTTACGAGTTACAGTACGAGAAATTATTTTAGATTCTGAGGAAAGCGAGGAATGTATTTACTATTTTGGTTTACAAAGATCTACTTTATGATGAAAAGAGATAATTGGGAAATATTTCAAAAGAATTTGAACGTATTTCCCTCTATTTCTACGGGAGACGTCAAAGATCATTTCGCATGCGGTCAACACTAAAATATAAATGTATTTTATTTCATTTATGAACACGACGAACTCAGTACAAAAAACATTATACTTTCCAGTTCACCAACTATTTTGCGACGAACTGAATAAGTTCATTGTATATAATATGTATAATGCGCGTTCAATTAATCCCAAAGTTGAAGATTGTTTACGGTAGAATACATTAAATAACCGACTTTTCAATGTTTATTTTACCTGCTTACGTACGTGTGATTATCGCATAATACGATTATTTAATACAGTATTAAGTAGGTTCATAAATTATTATAATATTTACTTATTAGACCTTTAGTATAATGACAGATAGGTTTCTTTTAACCATTAACCAAATTTTTTAACTTCTTATGTTATTATTTCATTTACATGTCGGCACTTAGGTTGCTTGAATTTATAACCGCGTTTCTCAAATTTTAATACTAAATTTTGGTTTAGGTTTTGATATTGTATTATATTATATTTTTCATAATACCAAATCTTATTTTGAACGTGACTATCAAAATATTATGTTGTAGTGGGATTTAAAACTAAGTCTATGCTAACTTCTGTACCATTATCTTTGTTGTCATATGTGCACATTGCACACGTTGAATCGCTGTTTATTGGCGTCTAATAAAGGTTAGAAAAATAAATAAATAAATAAATAAATAGATAAAGGTTTAAAGGTTTTTTCTTTTGAAAATAAGAAAAAAGAATTTGTAGGAGTAAGGGTAAGATATAACTTCTTGTATCAAACATTAACTTTGGGTATTGTACGTTTTGTATAGCATACTCATGAGGTTAATAGGTAGCGAAATTGTTCAAAAATATATATTTTTTAGTTGTATGTTGACAGAGGTTAAACGGTTTGAACCTATTTATGATAGGTTTTTACAAAATCTGTCTGTAGTTTATTCGGAAAAAAAAATAAACATTTAAGGACAAAAGGTGGAAGAAGCATAAGCAATATTATTTATAACAAAACGATTTCGCAATTAGGTAAAATACATTTTATAAGCAAACAGTGAAGACCTGAAATATTTCACAGTAGAAGATATAAAAACTAAAATAGAAGAAATAGATACGAGTGGGTTATGATGAACAAGTAAAGTATTAAAAAAATAAAAATATGTAAATGGATACGGTAGATGTTAGAATGACATTAGTTATTGTAGATCGGGAATTCAAGTTGATTAAATATGTAGGAAATTATATTATAATGAAATGTGCATAATCAAACAAGTTATTTATAGAAGAATGATCATCGTAATGCTTTACAAATATATTATATTATATTATACAGATATCTGTATCGTATCAGAGCCTCGAATGTGTTCAATAATGATTGTATGTCAGCCGTTCTGGTATAAATAACTCGTTATAAGTTACGGTCGTGAAATTAAGGAGACAACGATGGTTTTTAATGGTTTCATTAAAACCGACTTTAATTAACCCCGTACCTTCTTCCCGTTGCTTGTTTAACGGACTTTTGGCGTGCGGAAATTTAACGATCTACCGGTTTTCCGAAAAGCAGAGCCGATGAGATGTGTAATAATATAATACTGTTTTGCGTGCATCACTAGAATCCCGGAACTCCTTATAAACATATCAACGAAATGTTTAAAGGTCGATCGATGGGGTTTTTACGGTTATCCCTACCGTGACAAACTCGTAAAACAGTTAATTCGACGTTAGATTAAAAATACTCTTCTCTTTTCGCACGCGTATGCTTAATATAATTATTATTTTACGCCACTTGCAAAATATTCTATTTTATAGTTTCTTCATGCATGCAAGGTATTCTGTCGTTTACTATGTCGCAGTAACACTCGGATAAAGATGCTGCACCTACGAATTTCCTCTCGCTGTGGTATTGCATTCAACTCAAAACGCGTTCGTAGAAATTTCTCGTTTTCAGCATAAGAGAAGATATAAATACGCGTAAATCATATATTATATAAGTGCACACGAATCGTCTTATTGTGCGAAGAATTCCGTAAGCAGAAAGAGCGTTCAACATGGATATTCACCCGATGGACCTTTTTCCTTCTTTATGTACAGTACGAGTAGAACTATGGGAATAGAATTTTTAGAGACCTTTGAGATATTTTGTTATATCTAAAAATACTGATTTCCTAACGTTTCGTTTACATGTGAAATCAATTTCGTATTTAACATCGGAGCAGCTTGTTATAATACAATCAATGCTATGTATCATCATAATATGAAATTCAAACAAAGTAAAAAAAATGTAATTAAAATACTATTTATTAAAACGATAGTATTTTCTCCATACATACGCAATAAACCAATATAATGTATACACCACCATTCGTCGTTATTTATAACAACCTTAAGTAAGTGTAATTTTCTATTTTCTATTTTCTTTTTTCTTTTTTCTATTTTATTGTCAGTTTTATTATAAAGTATAGACAAGAAATACCGACAATATATTTAAAGGATAACTTATTAAAGTACATTTTCGATTATTCTAAAAAAAAATGATCAAAATTCGCGGATCGAAAGAACAAATATTTACAATGTTAATAAAAATACTTAGTGCGGATGAATAACAATTCAATATTGTATTATTGGTGTTGTGTATAGTCGTTTTCGCAAGGTCGAAATACGCCAGTGCTTTTTCAGACGATCGGGCGGCTCGTGAAGGAAGATGGAAATACTGGGTAAAAGCGAAGAAATTAGAAAATCTATACGTGCGGGGGTCCTTGGACTTTCGGTGGACATTATATTATTATAAGTCGTGTGTATTCATTTATATATATATATCAAATGCAGACTCTCGATGCACAGTCGTGGTGACGCCAAAAGGGATACGCGATAAAATCGGCTCAGTGGGAGATAATTTACTTTGGGCGTAAACGCGCACGCGAGCTGTTGTCGTTCGATGGGATGGACGGCGGTGACCCCGAACCCCAAGAAGCTCTTGGTGAGAGGAGGGGAGGTAAAAAGAATAATAATATAAAAGAGCTTTAGAGGAAAGAGTGGTGGCGTAAATAAAGAAACGCACGAACGGAACGAGAGACGGACGGAGAGTCGTTGGCGCCAACAGTATAATCTCGTGCGAGCCTCCTCGGAACGCGTCTCTCCCGGATGGTGTTGTATATGGGTATCACGATTTAAAAAGCTTTGTCCTAGTCGTATTTAACTCCATTAGATTGATAAACAAATCGACCGCTGTGTTATATCATTTCGACCGCGCCGTCCAAATTAATTAAATAAGTTTATGTCGCGCGTGCGTTTTACGACAGACGAAACCAATATAACATTATTAGTATAACCGTCATCGTCATCTCGATTTCAAATTTCTGTACGATAATAGCATCGTTTGCGTCTCGCGTAATAATCATTATGTCTATGTAGACGATTCTTCGATTTACAAATTAATATAATAATATTATTACATGTCACGAACTAAGTAATAGTGACGTGAAACAAGATTGGTAAAAATTAAATAAATCCTTGGCGAATACAATAATCATAACAGACGCGATACTGCTGACGTGGCTGTGCGTTATTACTCTCCGCCGAAGAATCCGATGAAAAGTAAAGCGCGGAAAACGGAAAATGAAAAAAAAAAAAAAATATACGATAGAAACATCTGCCACAGCCGCCCGTTATGATTTAGACATCGACATTCGGACAGTTTTTATTGGTTATACTGAAAAACCGTTTTGTCTGACTAGTTTGAAAAAAAAAAAAACTAAACAATTTAATATTAAGTAATATTGACGAGCCAATGCGACCAATCCTATTTCCAACTATGTATAAAAAATAGTTTAAGCCTAGTTACTTTTAATTAATTTTCAGCAGTCAAGTTAATTTATATAATTTTTACGGCGGCGTACATTTTTACATCAAACGATAATTTTCAATAAAAAAATTTTATCAACTCGCCCAGCGTTGGACTAATCGGACACTATTGAAGTTTAAATTACTGTAAAATAATATTCGAAGACAATTCTGAACTAAAAACGGAGAGCAATAAACTATATTAATAAATACGGGCGAAGCACGCAAACGTTTTTCGATCGCATTTATGTTGGACGTTCCGTGCGTAGTCGATTATTATCAATTCTATACCTAACCCATACGCATAAACAAAGAACTCATCATGTTGTCAAGTCCACAGTTTATATCATCGTATAATATACAGGAAAATCAAACGACTTTCGGATTCGTATCGCTGTAAGTAGTTGTAAATATCGTCGTGGTTGTTATTATTATTATTATTATTATTATTATCGTATTCGTACACGAAAACCCGCGACCGCGTGTATTTTATAATACATATTTCGACTGTTATTATAAATCAACAGTCAACACAATCATATATTATTAAAGTTATTCGTATATTGTTGTTTATCAAAATGTTAATTTTTTTCTCTCATTTTCGTGATCACAAATAATAATAATAATTGCGATGATACGAAGAAGCGTTGGTGGTGGAAGAGATGGATGAGGATTAAAAGTAGAAGAGATGGATGAAACCCTCGAATCAGTGATAGGTACGGCGGTGACAATAAATGATGAATATAAAAAGATTAGTAGAGGGATGGAGGGTCGAAACGTGTTTACCGATCTAGAAATGTTTAAATTGTATATGTTTTACGAGGCACAAGCCGTCGGCGAAAAGGAGGGACTAAAGGGGAATGAATAATATTCACGGACGGCAGCGTGTGCTATAAAGGCGCGTATACTCTCCTCACCACCGCCCACCACCACCGCGGAAGGCACAAGAGTCGGGTATATACGGTTTTCACCGGAAAAACCGGGTTAGGTCCATTCCCGCTCATTCATACTCACACAGACTTCTATACATGTATGTACATATAGGTATATTATGCACACACCCGTACACATGTACAAAGCCCGGTCGAATCTTGGAGCCATGCCATACACTCACGCGACAATTCAGTCGTTTCACTCGTATCCACCCTTACACTCTACCTTTCCTTTCAGCCTGCCCACCCCTTATTTCATACACACACACACACAAACATACACACATACAACCACCCACACGATGATAATAATAATAATAATAATAATAATATACGTACCCCTCCTGTTTTGTTTACCCTACACTCTTTCCATTTCTCTCTCCTCTATCGGTATCTCTCTCTTTTAATACACATATATTTATAGTACGTTTGTTGGCTTAATCTACTGCCGCACAACACACACGCACACGCCGCTGCCACAGCCAAAACCTAGGGGAACCGCCGGGTAATAATATAATAATATCAAGGCAGTATATTATTATTATACACATTTATATACGCGTATATTTCTATATATGATAAAATATAAGAGAGTGTGTTCTAATATATAGTACACTATATTGTATATGTATATAGTATGTATATATAATGTGTGCGCCCGCGTATCGTTAAACGTGAATTACGATTATCGGTCGAGTCGCGAGCGTTCCGGCCCCGTGCCGTTTGCGTTTTTGTAAGAAAAAAAAGGTATAAAATTGAAAATTTATTGATGCCATTGATGGTAAAATTATGTTGTGCGTTGGACAGATACATGCGACGCAGACAAAATTTACAATTTTTAAATAATAGTAAAAGCCTCACAAAAATATTGTTTGATTTAAAACTACATTAATTGCTAATTACCATTTGTTTGTTATTAATATCCATTAAATGATCCAGTAAAATAAATGAATTTATATTGTACATTTAAAAATTTATTGACTCACTTTGAAATATATATGTATTTTGAATTCTGAGTGAAGCGAGTAATATATTGAGCTTCCGTTTCCAATGATTTTTTTTTTTTCGATGTCTGAAGACACATTTTTAGGTAGAAATAATGATCCGATTATCACAAAACGGTGTATGCTATTAATTGCAAATTGCATCTACTTGGTACTTCATTTAACTCATTTTTCGCATTCACTCGGAATCGTATTTTTTATTGCAATATCATTGTATTCAAATCTTAATTATAAAAAACGTATTTCTCCGAGGACTGAAGAAACAAAGAGAGAACGTCTAAAATTCGCCCTCCCGCTTTTTTTTTATATCATTTAGAATATTTTTAATTGTTAATCAGTGTAAAATGTTTGTCTCATGGGATGGATATGTTTACTCTATTCCAAATCGTGATCGTGCTTGCCTAAACTACATAGTAGTTACTAACTATAGTTAGTAATAAACTTATAAGTATAACACAAATGAAACATAATATATTATACTATATAATTAGATAGTAATTCAAACCATCTTATCTTGTTTTACACATGACTATTTCATACGTGTTTCCAATTAAAATGTTCGATACATAACAACGGCAAGTTTCAACACAGAGGGTCGACGATTGTTTTACGTGTGGTGACACAATAATATAATTGTGTTTATATATTATATGCGTCTGCCTATGTATTACCTCGTGGTCAAAACTCAAAAGGAGCATAATATAAGGTGTATGTATCAAACTTATTGAAAGTTATGTCAAAAGTATTTAAGTATCTAAGTCTCATATTATTCATTATACACTATAATACATAATAATTAATAATATTCATTTACGAACTCGAACATTATAATTTAAATTCAAATTATCAAAATTCTTATATTTTTTTTTTTCTAAACTTAATATGAATATTTAATATTTCACTTGTTTAAAATGATAAAATTAAAAAACAAATTATATAAGATATATAAAGGTATTTATTTATTTATTTACTTATTTCATTTTTTTTTTTTAGCTATGCAATTTATAAAGAAAAATCAAACGTTTTTTTTTAAATGAATAATTTTAAAACATAATAAATATTTTAAAATTACAAAATAGTGCTGAATTGTTTGAAAAACAAAAGATAGATAATCATTTTCGTTCTAATAGTTGAAGAATGTTTTATAAATATAAAATAAATAACGATTCGCAAATAAAAGTACATACGACAATACAGTTATGGTATAATATTGTAAGTATTAATAACTAATAAGTTTGCATTAAAAACGCCTAGTGAATAAAATATCAAAACATACAAAAATTATTATAACTGTTCTTTAGGTGTGAGCACTAATTTCTGGGTGGGTAAAATTTTCGCTCTTGATAATTATAAACTTGTTTCACACAAACAACATCGATTTTCCGCGCGAATTATTTAGTTAGTTTTACTCCACATAATATTGACTATTTGTTTTACTATTTGTCCACGCATATACCGAACAAATATATATATTTAAATAATATATTGTTTAAACTTGTATTCATCTGCTCGACAAGTTATACAATATTAAAATAAACTATTTGAATACTAAATCAATTAATTGCAGACTGGAATCTTTTGACCTCGACGTATAGAATAATCGAAATATATACAAGGTGGTTGTAATTGTGTAATTTGAAAAATACAATTTTCTTTATTACAATATATACTCTAAAAAATTTATTTTATATTCCTCACTGTCTGATTTCCTATGCAGGGTATATAAAGAGCCAGAAAAGAGTACTTGCAGAAACATTATAACAATTAATGATGGGATAAATTTGCATAAACTTTAGGTCAATTATACTATAATTCGTGGTTAGTGACCTAAAACTATATACTTACCATGAAGTTGTGATTGGAAATATATATTTTTTTAACATATCTTTGTTTTTAACATATTTCAATAATAATAATAATTATAATAATTTAACATGCATTTTAGTAATAATGTTTAGTTGAATTTCCAGAAAATAAAAATTACAATTACATAAATTAATTATTACCTTAGCTGTAATAGCGATACAATATCAAAAATAGAAGAAAAACAATATTAAAATATTTAAAACAAACAAGAAACATAATTTTCTACTAAAAAGTATTATACAAATTGTAATATTAAGTTTATACTAAATGTATTATATATATATATATATATATATATATATATATATATATATATATAAACTAGTTTTTATTAATAAACATTTCTGTTAGTTTTTTTGATTAAAATTATTATTATTTTTTAAATGTAGTACCTATTTATAGGCATATTTTACCACAGTTTTATACATAAACGCATATTTTAAGATCATAGTTTGTGATTTTTTTTTAGCGCATATAAATTCTAGACTTAAATAGTAATAATATAGGTACAATCTCGCTGTAGGTATATAGTTGTTTTAACGTTTTAAGCTCTGCTACACCATTATAATATTATTATAATATATGCCATGTTAAGATTTATTTTACTATGACTATTATTATTTTGTACCGTAAGTATAATATTATAATCGTTCCCGGTGTTGCGGTTAATACCGGTTGTGTTTTATGCGGTGGTCGACTGTTGTGTTTTGGCGGTGATGAAGTGCAGGTGAAAGTGCAGCAATATTGCATAATATTACGTACATAATAGCTGCATACATGCGTCGTGGTCAGGAAATGCGTTCTGCGTGATAACAAAGCATCGAGATTTATACTTGTGTACCGATAAGATAATAATATCACAATATTGCGTTGCACTAAAATGCAGTTGCGGACGCTTATTGTTTTAACACCGACCTACTTCGCATAATAATATTACGGACAACACGAATATATATTGTAATAATAACGTTATACGCAATATCGTGTACAATATACAGAGTTATCGTAATTTCGTGTTATGAAACTGGTGGAAATTTCTCGAATAATCCTTATCCATTTTCATTGTTAACAATATAAATAATCTCGAACACTCTGTATACAATGTCGGAGGCGATTGTACAATATAATAATACTCAAGATTTACGACCTTTTGTTTTATCGCGAATCGCATATAAAGTATACAAATAATAATACACGTTTTTCCCCTACCCCGATACGGTGATTTATAGCTATCCCGGTTGAGGCCTGTACGCGCGTGAACGTTGCACTGAATAATTGCATTTACGTGAAAAATTGCATACCTGAATATTCATAAAAAATGCACGCATTCGCCTGGTGTGAAAAACACGCGCGATATCCGTCAAAGGTAGGTGGAGAAGGCACTGAAACAATAATATATTATGCATCGCGTTTCAACGCTTCCTCCTACATACCTTACTGTTAAGGAATAAATTCATTCTCCTCGCGTCTAAAAACGTGATTAGGTTTTATGCACATTCTGTTCGCTTATTCGGTTTCTCGGAGAAACGATTTTGTTAAAACGATAATAATAATATATTAACGATTCATTTTTGAGTTCATCCTAAAGGTCATTCACGCCTAAACTATGTGTATAAAACATTTAATTACTAATTTATAGGTAAATACATCTTACAGAACTATACATTTGAATACACGATAAAATATGAAAAACAGTGAATTTATTATGGCTGAAAACGACCTGTGAATAATTTAATATTTGGAGAAACAACAGTTAAACTGTCTGATAAATGATTATATGAGTAATAATGTACAAGTTATTTGTATTTAATTTGAAATACGACGGAAGTAATGCGTGACCGGACGAACGCGGAGAAATAGGAAATACTATGTTTCCTGGAAAAAAATGTTTTGTTAACTTATTCCATGTCATTAAGGCCCATTGTATTATGCATAATAATATACATTCTATTTTAATTACAGTTTTCTCTCTTCTATATTTCTCACTCTTAATATATCCACTTCTCCTTTTGTTTCATCTTCCCATTGTCGCGATCACATAAATGCAGGATGATCAGAGTTTTATGTTACAAAAATGGTGTGAATATCATATGATTTTAATATTTTTTTCATTTTATATTCTATAAAACAAAATTCTAATCGTTCTATAATATCGTTACAATATTGTTAGCTCTCTATTACTCCCCATACGATCATCTCAATAATAAACTGGAAATTTGTCAAACTCTGTTTCATATAAGCTATCACCATATTTCTGTTAGGTCCGACTATCAAATACTCGTGATATTTGTTTTTTAATTAATATATATAATTATTTTTTCATCAAGTTTAGAGCATGCTCATTTTTCGTAAGCCTATTATAATACTATTGGTAACTCCGAATTATGACACTGTGGGCACAATTCACTCTTATACCCAATTGCGAAATGGGGTTAAAGATTTTTCAAATGGTTGTTATCATCTCGATTGTTGATGAAATCTCGTTAAAAATTCCTCCCCCCTCCATGCATATGCGTGAGAAAATTAACTTAGCTGATAACGACTATGAACGGAGGCTTGAGAGTCACGTAAAAACCGGAATACTCGATTATTCGTTTCGAAATATACTCTCACTAACCGAGTGCAATCGAGTAAATGGCACTCTCGTAACGCTGTTTTAAACCCTGTAATCGGTATTTAGTGCCGAATAAACGACGTCCATTTCGGTCATTATTATACGTATTATATCCGTCTGTAATCGAAAGAAAACATCGCAAGTGCAATAATATTGTTATTGTTATTATTGTCCGTTTTTAGCCCCACCGTCGTTACAATATCGTTGTTTCGTCGAAAACGAATAATTCATGTCGTACAACATGAGGTTGATCCTTTCTAGAAGCTTAAAGAGTATTTATTAGACTTGTTGAACGTCACCAGTTTCTGTTTGAGCGATGAAAATTCACAAAGATCTGTGATAGGTACTTCCGGACCAAGTATTTTTTATCTACCACTCATATGATTGGTGTTAGAAACTACCTAATCCAATTATTATGAATTATTTTTAAATATAGTATGTGTATTAAAGTAGCAGTAATAACGTAATAGTTAGCTCATTATTTCAATGGTAGAATATAATATTATACGAATTTATGACGTCAATCTACAATTTTGTATTGTTGCAAAAATACAAAATTCAACTTCCACCAATTGTTACTTGTACATACTTTGATTTAGTGAAACATGATTGGAAAAAATGTCAATTATTCCTCAAGTTACGATAAAAATAGGGTAGTTATAAAATATGTCTCTAATATATCAATAACGTAATACTATAATAAAATAATATCCACATCATAATTTTTATAATTTGTTGGTAGTCATATATTTATCTGTGTCTTCTTTCTCAAAGATCATTTGCAGAATATTTTATTTTTCTCTTGAGGAATAATTGTTAGACGTTGTAGACGATTTTTATAATAAATTCTTTAATCTTATTAATTTGAAAATATTCTTTTCGTTAAAAAAACATTAAACGATCATCTTGCAGGCAGCCGCTATAGTATAATCGTTTATTCCAGGTCACCCGGATAAACTCTTTAATTCGAGCAATCCATATAATATATTATTGTTTTACACATAAAATGGTAGGGGGCGCGTACCTTTGCCAAGATATTTTTTTATTACCGTCTATGGAAAGATTAGACATTTTTTTTTTTCATAGCGAACGATCGGAATCGGGTCGGGATTTGGCGACGACCCAAGTCGTGTGCGATCTACAGTCGTGGACGGATATCGTTTTCTTGCTGCAATTATTATTGTCCAAGATGCTCGCGGTTTTTTTCAACTGCGCAAAAATAAAATAACAAACGAAATAAATAAAACAACAAATCCCGGTACTTTTTTTCTCCGTTTTTGATAGTTTATATGTTTGTTTTAACGACTTATGCTATGGCCATAACTGTATTCAGTGATATCTATTGTATTATATTATATACCTATTATTATTATATATATATAGGTAGACATTCAGCTAGTTTTATAAAGAACTTGGACACAAACCGTGTGCAGATTATGTAAAATTTGTTTACGGCCATTTGTCGCTTAATATTAAGAATATTATACATATAAATTTGGATTTTGACCTACTAAATACGTGAATCCTTTTTCTCGTCATATTGTTACCGTTGTCGTATTAGCGAGGAATTTTTGTCCCCTACTGCTCTAAGTTTCCGCCAAATGACGCTAAAACAAGATCATAAAAATTTTACACTTTACCATTATTCATTATTACCCGGAATTTTGACACGATTGCTGATATAGTGACACATAGTATAGTATAACCATAATATTGTTTTAAATCTCGATATTTTGGCAGGAAAATCATGTTTATATTGGTGGTTTCCGAATGTTCATATTGTATAAATTATAATAATTAATTGTTCGGATTTACATACCTTACATACCTTTTTTACCTATGTGTATCCAGTTAAAACTTATTTTAAAAAATATTTATTATACCTACAGTATAATATAATATAATATGATATTGTAATATATTGTATTATATTACATAATAAATTTAAATCTTATAATTTTTCATTGAATATTTAAAATTTTATACAATTCTTGAAAATATGAATTCACGATCGATTAATATTTGTATAACGATAATAAAAATAACAATATTTCTTCGGCATACGCGGCGTTCGATATAGGCAATTCGGGTACGCCTGTGCGTGCGTGGACGCAATATCGCATGTCACAGTTGCGTTTACTAACATTGTTTTACGTTGTTTTTTTTATTTCTTCTCTCTCCATTTTAATTTCACCGACCAAACAAAAATGTCTGTTTTTTAGCTTTGACAAATAATAATAATAAAAAACACTATTGTTGCACAAAGAAAAGAGGTTTAAAAAGTTGTTGCTGGGAATGCAGAAAGAGTTCTTTTAGAATTTTAATATGACCTTTCGTGCCCGAACTTTTAATACTTGGTAACTAAATTTCTTATCTCGTTTTATCTTTTTGGAAAGAAATACGTTTTCTTTAAACACTCAAATTCCGCAAAATCTTTTTTATCCGAAAACGTTTTACAAGTATTCGTTTTTCCGCATCATTTCTCGTCTACCGTATATCGGTGTATTTTATTTTTACGTATTTTTCGTTAAATAAAATATGATCGGTGATCATTGATCACGTTAAAATCAAAATGTTTTTCAATTTTTGTATCGCACATTAAGGATAATTCATTTATTACAGCAAAATAATTTAAATCGATTTGGAGTATTTTTGCGCGCAGCCTCCAATAATATGTAAACAAATGCGATAATATACGTTATGCTGCATATTATATAAAAAAAACAACGGTATGAACTATATATAGGTTATAGATTTCTTTTTTTTTTACGACCCTTTTTTCAATTAAAATCTAGTTTAGCCGGCAGTCCGTTAAATAAACGGTCGACGAAAACTATGTACGCTCGGACTTCTATGCCACCCGAATGAGTTTCGGACCGAACCTCTATTGAACTCGGACCACGCGGTCACATCCGACGGAGCGTAAAAGATATATCGTGTATTATTAATTATATATCGTTGCGTTAGGATCGCCGTGCTGCCAGAAAGAGAAAAAAAAATTCTCCATCCGATTTGTTTTACCGCTATATTTATTATATACTCCAAAATACGCACGATCGACAATATAAGTACCTATTGTTCTCTATTTATTATTGATTTTTATTTTTATTTATTTATTTTTTTTTTTTTACTCGAACGAAAACGAATTTTGGTTTTTCGATTTCATCTGTCAGTAGACAGAAGAGTAGTCTCAGTGGACAAATGACACGTCTGTTTTGCTAAGATAACGTCAAAAAATCAAACATTGCCCTTTCATTTTTTTTCCTACTATATATATTTCTGTCAATTTATTATATTATTATTGTTATAACCTCCACCATAACATTATATCGAGTGTTGTATTTACCTTGTATGGTTATTGTTTTTATTTACAGAACACCATCATATATTCGTTGGTGACCTGAGTCCTGAAATTGAGACACAAACACTGCGAGAAGCATTTGCACCGTTTGGCGAAATATCGTAAGTTTACCGTTCTTTATATTATATTTATATCGATTATTATGTAATTAATATTGACCAATTTTGTTTTAAATTTGTTTATAATATTTAAATGCATAAGAAGTATGTGCAATTGAACAACAATTGTATCGATATCACGTAAATAGTATATGTAAAATAAAGTATTGTAAAATAGTATATGATTAAACTTTGATAAAATATTCAAACCGATAAACCAAAAATTGCAGGAAATATTAAACAAGTCCCTACGATCAAAACTCAATTAATAATAAACAAATAAAAAATTTAAAATAACGGAAACCGTAATTTTGGGAATTTCCAAAAATGAGCCAAATAAATTATCAACTAGATGAAATTCGGTACAGAAAGGATAACTTATTTGTGGTAATCGGACAATTATTTTTACCCGAAAATTATTTTTTTTTATACATAAAAAAAAACAAAAAAAAACATCTTTGTAGAAACAATATATTTCTTGCTCCACTCAAAATCTAAAATAATTTATACAGTTTTTGTATTTGTAAATACAGAAGTTGTACTGATATTTAATAATTATTGGGTTTTATACATTTTTAATATTATAAATTAGCACCACGGAATTACGCTTAATATTGTATTAAGGTTTTTTATTTCTAATTTTTGTTTTCATTCTTCTGGATATCATATTACTACTACTACAGTTCTCAAATGTGTATATTTTATTTTTAATTATTAATACCGTCAATCCGAGTTTTTTTATTCACTGAAATACAAATAAAGTAGGTAATAGAAAATTCAGTTGTATGTAAAATAAAAAAAAAAAAAATAATAATAACAATAATAAAAATGAGCAAAATTGTTTCGTGAAATGAATAATAATTTCAGGTTAAATGGACGCTATTGAAATGCAAAATATGACAACAAATCATAATAAGGGAAATGAAAATGGAACAACAAGCAGAGCAAAAAAAAACAGTTCATGGGAGTAAAATATAATTTTTTTTTTTTTTTTTTGCTCCGCTCGTTCAGCATGTCGTCGCATTTGAAAACGATTTTTAACGAGCCTTTTACCCATTTACTCGTTCAGTGTTTCATTGTCGACAATTTCCTCTGATGTATTAAAAATATAACTAACTATAACATTTACCTATTGCAAGTGCAACAATATTTCGTTTAAATAAAAACAGTAAATATATTTATTTAAATAATATATTCGGCCGCCTATAACAAGTAAATACGTAATATTATTATTTAAGGTTATTTATCTGATTCGACTAATTCGATAACAATGAAGTTTAATACATTCTAAAACGTTTCCAATATAAGATAAATCTTATGAAAAAGCGTAACAAGTGTTATAATGGGAACACAGAGAAATAATTTAAAACTTCAAACTTTTTTCATCTTTTGTTCGGTTTATTTAACTTGAAATGTTTAGAACAAAAATGAATTATATTATAATGGTATAACACCAAAATTTAAGATTATTGCTCAACAATAAAATAATATACTTTAATATAATTTATATGCAATGAAATTCGTTTTATATTTTTTGAAAAGGTATTTTTGTTTACATAAAATTTCAAACTTAAATTTTAATTATTTAAAAACCTATAAGATTGATATTAGCTATTTGTAAAGTTCATAAAATTTATAAGTTTGGGCATGTTGCTATATCGGATATTATTTTGTTATCTAAACATTTACAAGGCAATAATAAATTGCATACATTTGTGTAAACAAGTATAAAATATAACTAAAAATAAAATAAAATCTTTTTTCAAATAAGAAAATTTTTCTTGTCATAAATAAATATCATTTTGAATACTGCGACTATGAATATTTCGAAATGATTCGTTTATTGAAAAAACGTAACGAAAATATTTGACGGTCAAATCGCATAATTATATAAACCATGTTCGTGTGACAGACCTCATTAGCCACTCTGACGCTTCTGATTTATTGCCTAATATGTGTAATGAAATATTTAATTAACTAATAGGATCTATCGCATTATTATTATGTATGCACTGTTTGGTCTGTTTAGAATCCTATTTGAATTACGTGCGTTATAAATAGCCTAGTGTAGCTATAAAGTAAGTGTTTGCTGCAATAATAATTCGGTTCATATTGAATGTTCGTTTTACACGACATAGGTCATAGAGTATACATTAAACAGCAATTATAATGACGTCAAGTCATACAGTGACTTTTTTATCTATATAAATGATTAGCTAATTATTTATTTTTTAACTTAAATGTACATTTATTGACCATTTTAATATAATTTTGTTTAAAAAAGGGAGTTCCATCAGTTATTATATTTCTGTTATTTATTATATTGTGCCAATATTATTGTGAAAAATTGTTTTCCTATTTGTCTTTACAGACTTCGGCTAATTACAACTTTTTGACGATCTATTACTAATCCGTTTCAAACTAATCAAACTGTAGTTTATTATTACCATATTATTTATCCATCGGCCAAAACTCATATAAAAAAAAAAACAAAATATTTTTCTAAAATATACAATATTAGTAATTTAATCGCTCAGAAAATTTATCGTGCACACATTTCTATCATAATCTAACCTAATTATTTATCATACTTATGACGCACAACGCTGGAAATATCGTTAGTACGATAGATAGTTGTATTATACTATATTATACGATAGATCGTTGCATTTTACGTCGTTGACGTTATCAAACCATACGTATCTATATATTATACGAGTAATATAATATAGTATGTGCGACGAAACGATCATACAAAAAAGTCACGTAATGTCAAAATATAGATATATAATACGCTAGCACACTCGTATAATATGGCAATAATACAATTTATGTATCATACTCGTGAAGACAAATTTGCACAAATGTCCGATTTCATATGCGTGAAATATTATTATATATAACACAAATATACCTAGTTATTGAGATCAATCGATATTTTATTTTATGTAGACACGTGACACTATCGTTCGTGAGATAGATCGAACATTTATGGGGTCAATTCATATTATTTTATAAAAAGTCAGTAAAAAATATGCACATACGATTTTACAAAACACGAACGTAAATATCAGGTTCAACCAAGTGCCACAAACGAAGGATGATAATTTTTTATACAACATTTAATATAATATTTCTGTCGGATCCAGCTGCCGTGAATAACAAAATCGCTTTTGTTTAATATTTTTATTTACCTAGTTTATATTATTATATTAGAGGTGAGAGTGAATCGGACTGAACTCTCCTTAAATAAATATATAAAAAAAACTTAATTTAAATTGCGATACTCATCATAAAAGAAAACATGTTCTAACGTAAAAAAAAAATATCAATAAGAATATAATATTGTATTATAGTTATATAACTTTAGCTTTATGTAATCAAAATTATGTACTAGTATAATAAATTCTGTAATTTATAAAATTTATTATATTAATTAGTTTTATATTCTATATTATTAATTTATTATATTAATTTATAAATTTTCTGTTATTCATAAACTTACAAGCATAGAAAATAACTTGTTTGATTTCTAGTTATTCAATATAATACAACATTATAAGTCATAAACCATAAAAAAAAATACAAAAATACAAAAACTAATTTTATGAAAATACAATAAAAAAAATACGTAGAATACTTACGTAATTATATTATATAAATTAAATAATAATTATAATTTTGTTTTATAAATAATTTTCCTTTAATAATTGTCTAATATTTAAAATCGATAAGAGTTATCACTTGAAAAACTACAAACAATATGAAATTATAGGTTTAAGAATAATAAAATCATAGTTAAAAAAGAGGTATAATATTAGGTATAAAGAGGTTTTACCTTAATGATACGCACATCCACCATCTACCATTTTTCTAAATATTATAAAATTAGTAATTTCCCTATTTTTCATGTTAAACTTTAAACTAGATTAAGCAATTAAGAATTATGAATTATAATAGGTATTGAATAATAATAATATATTATGTTTAATACAAATTTTTAATTAATAATTATTCTGTATAGTCAGGTAACTATAATATTCATTATTATTTACATTAATTATTTTACAAATGTTAGTTTTTTATTTGTAATTTTAATGGTGTGACGATCAATTGATTATAATTTATTATTTTTAATAAATTTGTGTTTGTACTATACAATTTATGACTTTTAATGATATTAAATTTATCTTATGATTTGATTTATATAATTGCTTGATTATATATTTTATTGTTTTATTTAATAATATTTGGAGATTTCTCCGTGAGTTACCTCCGCGTTTTATAACATCCATACATAATGTTTCTAATCGAGATGATTATTAGAGACCTAATAATAATATTATTATTATTATTGTTATTATAACTTTCGATGTCTGACAACTGCCGGCGCCTCCACTCTAAATAATATCGATGAGTTATGGCTTAGTGTGTTCCACAAACTACCGGTAATGTGCAATTTTGAAAATTAATATACTCTCGTCTGATTAACAACGTTATATTATAATATACGTTGTCGTCGCTTACACGGCATATTTATTGAACGGGGTTTCTATCTACCGTAGTTATGGTATATAACATGATATAACATATATTTTAACATGAACCAAAAAAAATAAATAAATAAAATTAATACAAATTACACATAACAGCGAACTGCTAAAATATATTTTCCATAATTTATGACTAGTCAAAAAACTGAAAAGGGTTCATTAGGTACCTACTATATTTTGTTATTATTATTATTTCAACATTTCCATATTGTATGCACTGGCTTCAAACAGTAATGGTAATTATATAATCGAGTTTTATTTACAATTGAGCCGCCATAAATACGTCATAATGTATTAATATGAACCATAAACCAAAAAATAAATCGTCTAAAATGTGATCGATTATTATCGTATATAAATTGACACGATAGTTGTATAATTTATAAAGTATAACATGATTATTTTCATAATCAATTATATAGTATTACTATAATTTATAAGGTATCTCGTTTATACTTTTGCGTTATTTATATTATATTAAACGATGTTCGATTTTGATCACAAATACTGTTATACTATAATTGTCTATTAGAACGATCGTCTAGTAATATTATATTTTTCTGAACACGTTGTAGCGAATCGATTCGAAAATGCGTCCTCGTTCGAACGCTGCCGCTTAATCTATCTTAGACTGTGACAGCTATTGTTTTTTTCTATTATTAACAATGCCAGCTGACATTAATTCACAAACGTTCTACGCGAGACGTTTGTTTTGAAAAGCGGAGCTGATGTTTTCATTTGATTAAACACACAAATATTACTTCAATGGCACTCGGAACGATGAAAATGGTTTATATTATTATTATTTTGACAAAGGTGCTGTGCGCGTATCACCTGAAATTATGGTTAAATAATATATATTAGTTATACTGTAGATATACCCTTACGAGGTAACAATCGAAATGTTATTCAATCTCCCCGAGATATTATAAACAGGGTATATTATTATTATTATTATTATTAACATCGTTGTATAAATGTTATGCTAAATGCAAATTCTATCTACGTAAGTGATTCGCCGCGACTTACAGCTGTTATATTATTATTATAGTGTATTATAGCAATTATCACGAAACAATGAGAACAAGTAACTAAAATATAATCCTGTATGATATATCGTTTGACGAAATCATATTTTTCATAAATCATTCGAATGATGTGAGTTTATCACCATTAATCGTAATAATAATATTAAAAAAATGTATTACTTATATTAAACGCAAAGTGAAAAAAAAAATTATAACTTTTTTTTGAATCTCATTTTTATGTGTTCGTCAAATAAAAAAATAAAAAAACATTTAAGCTCTTTTTATACAACATATTATTATCGGCAAATATTTATTTTGTAATATTTTTTTTCTGATTCTAACCGAATCGTTATTGTTCATTTCATAAAAAAAAGGGTTGATAGTTATTTCTTAAAAACTTTTTTGTGTATTATATTATATCCCAACCATCATAAATCCATTGATCTAATAGTGTAAATGACACTACATAATATAATATAGTATACTATATATGTCTTATTTCTAAGAAATCGATATATTATACTAAAATATTACGTAAAGATCACAAACACAAAAAATTAAAACTTTAGAACATTTTGATTAACTAATTAATTATTTTCAAGTGGTATGAAAAACAAATTAAATACTACAATATCAATGCGATTTGAAAATGTATTTTTATAAGCCAATATTTTTCAATATAATGGAGATTGAATAAAAAAATAATTAGTATGGATCGACATGCAAAAGAAAAATTAACTTAATAGTTTACAACCCTTGTTAAAATACCTTAATTGTTTAAAAAAACTATTATTAAATAGTAGAAAAAATAAGATAAATTGTACCCGAAGTACGTAACTATATTTATATTGATGTGGTCATAATTGTCCGTCGTAGTACAATAAAAACGAAAATATTTTTTTTTATGCAGACTAACTACATTAAAAAATATGATTGAATTTTTATCAGTTAAAATATATTTTGGTCAATTAATTATTTACTTAAATCAGAAGAGTTACGATATAAATCGAGATATTCGTGGGGGAAAAAACTATGCTCAAATTCACATCGAAGAAGGTATGTATCCAGGTTTATTAATTGAGTTGGAACTATTAGCATTAATGTTGTTGGTTCAGTATTAATGAAAATGAATTAATTTGATTAAGTTTAATAACTTAATTGAATTATAAATAAATATAATATATATATATATATATATATATATATATACATACAAATAACTATGTGTAACTAAATAATACTTCAAGAACAATAATATTATGTAAAAATATAAAATTATAATTACAACTTTTCAGGATTTGGGAACCATTGCTCCCATTTCCCCTTGATTCCGTGCCTTAATTTAAATTGTAAATGGATTTTATACATATGGTAGTCAGAGAAATTTAATAAATATTTCATACGCATATATTATAGCTATTATTTAAACTACAAACTTCTTATGAGGCTTACTCAAATGTTATTATTAATATACTATAGTCATTATTTTATTTGTAAAAAATAAAAATGCAAGAATACTGAGAAAAATGGTCATAAGTTTATTCATATTCTACTGTGTTGATTATAATTTGTACACTATTATTTTATATATATACGTTATAACTACTATAGGAGTTATGTCAGCTTTAAGGCAGAACGGTACAATACATAATTTCTTTACGTTAATGTACATTCAAATGCTAAATATTTTTGTATACAAATCGGATTTTTCGATATTTAACCATACATTTCTCTCTTGGTCGAATAAGTATTCCCGTGTCTCATCCTATACTTTTCTCCTCTCCTCCCACCATCAAACACTAAGAACCGTTTGCCTGTTGATCCCTTTTTTACAACTTGTGTTATACGTAGGTGCAACAACTGTACACTGATACATGTTATGCAAATATATTACTGGTGGTATTATGTCGGTCTGCTACGCGTGTTTGACCCTTTAAACGAATATCGCTTTTCACCCAGCGGTTGCAAACGTTCTACGGATAGTAATGATCTGTCGATAAATATTTACGTTTCAAAGCTGCAAAATATAAACTGCAAAACGTAATATTTTCAGTCAGCGGCATTACGTATATTTTACCACGAAAAAATCGAAAAGCTATAGACGTGCCAATCTGCCGAAAAACGTGCTTTTCTCTGCTTCCACAAGCGAAAGTTTAGACGGAAAATTAACGTCTTCAATTCTTGATGATTGAACTCAGACCAAACAACGTGCAAACGATTTGGGGAACAAAAAAAAAAAAAAAGAGGGAATGTCGATTGTGGACGTTCCTTCTTCGTCTCTTCGGTCCTTGGAGAAATTAGTGGTTTATTATACTTAAGATTTGAATGCAATGATATGGCATTACAAAATACGATTCTGAGCGAGACTCAATATATTATAATATGCTATACTGATCATCCATTCCAAAATTTTACCACGTGTGTAAGTTACGAATGTAAATATTTAAAATAAATTTCAATATCCTACGATCTAAACTTAATTAATTATCAAGAAATAAAATAATGAAACCTAATTTTGCCGAATTTCAAGAACTTTTACTTTAAAAGTTTATAAAAAAAAATTTTCAGCCATAATTATCAAAATATTTTGTAAAAAGATTAAATCGTAAATGTCTATAATTTGATCAAATTTTCAAACCAATAAACTAAAAATTGCAGAAAATATTAAATATTTTTGGAAAAAAAGCCAAAACTCTATACTTAGTCAGAAAATCAACCATTCATTTCTAAATTTTTCTCTGATGTAGAACACTTATGTCGGCACTCAAAACAAGTTTTAAGTTCTTACGATCAAAACTCAATTGGTTATCTCTAAATTAAAAAAATTTAAATAACAGAAACCGTAATTTTGCCTATTTTTCGCTATTTTTATGTAGTTTTTCCCTTCCCAAGGAAAAACTTTTGAGAAATTCGAAGAATGAGCTAAATAAGGTACCAACTAGACACAATTTGTTACCGAAAGCTACCCTACTTGTGGTAATCGGACCATTATTTCTATCCGTAAAAGTGTTTTCATACATTAAAAAAAAAACATCGTTGTAAAACCAATACATTCTTCGCTTCGCTCAGAATCTAAAATAATAATAATAACCCTCGCCCGTCCGATATGTTATCAGTTCTATACCGCGGTTACGTTCGATGGTGGTTATTAGTTTTTGTATGTATACGATACAGACGATACACGACAACAGACAAATGATTGCCTTAATCGATTTTTATCCCAAAAATTTGTTGCGGTCAAATAATATATTATTAAATTTCGGAATTTATTGACAACTAATTTACATAATTCTATGCAGATTTTAGGTACGCATTTAAATGCTACATATATGTCATCATTTTATATTTATTAGACTTTCAAGTCAATGTTTTTAAAATTTTACAATATTTTATCAAACAGTGAAAAAATATTTAAAAACAATTATTTTTGTTAACATAATATATTACCTATATTATAAAATGAACATATAATAATTAAATTGTTGCTAAATGTTTCTTCTATTAAAATTGTATATATTTGTATTCTTATTTATAGTTTTTTGATTAATTAAAATAATAGAACTGCACTCACTCATTTTAAATTATTTTTTCCATTGAACACACAACAAAATTATGCTTACAAAATAAGGACAATCATAATATTACTATATATTTTAATTGATGTAACAACGATAACTTGTCGTTTAGAACAAATCAATATTTGAAGTAAAATTTACTACACTGTACAAATATGCCTACCTACTGTTCTTTGTATCTCAGCTTACATTTACGCTGAATTTATCACGTATACAATTGTTTTTTTTATAAAACTTTTTTAAGTGATTTTTCAATTAGAAATTTTACCGTTCTTTTCAGTCATTAGTAATTTCTTTCAATTTTATTGGCAGGTTATTTCTGTGAGAATTTTTTCATTTGTCCGAAATGATTTGTTTCGCGTATAGTTAGATAAGATTGCTTCGGTCTTTTTTTCAATTATGGTAATTACCAATGCAATTTATTTATGAAATGTCCTGTACAATTGTGTTCCTTTCCTCGATATAGCCTTCAAAATTTATAAATCTTGTTTACAACAGTAGACCTCTTTTTCTTAAATTCTTTCGATGCTTTTTCTAACTGAAGGATTTTTAGCATCCCTTCTCCAATTTCTCCAGTCATCACTCGTCGATATACACTAACGACGTTAAATTTTAGCGTGATGTGTTTTTTTTCGCGAGTTTTTATAAAAATGTATTTCTAAGTGCACTCCTGGGGTGTTTGGATAAAATCGGAAAATCCATCAGAACATTACCGATTCGGATGGTTTTCCATTGCTAAGTCGCGGGGCGCATTGCTCTTATCGTCGTGTAAAATCGAGTCGAGCAATGTGTCATGGTCTGCCAAATATTTTGACTGTGTGTATAAACTGTACGTACGTGCGCACTTTGATAGCGAATTCCGTTATTGGATCCACTCAATCGCCTTATCTCTTGATAAAGGACATTATTGTAGTTCGCAATGGCTGCGGCATAATTGATGGCATTTTTAACTAAATTCAATAAAGTCGATCGAAACTAATGTAAAAAAATGTTGGTTAAATAATGAATAATTAGTAAAAATAAAATTTCAAAAAAAAAAAATATATATATATGTATTAACATTTTTACTCAAGATTTTATTTTTTATTATAGTTTATATAAAAATAACATGTATGGTGCAGACTGTAAATCAATTTTTAACCATTATACCAAAATACGATATAATAATAGAAACAATTGTTTACTATTACTATTATATACATTAGTTCAATTTTAATATCAAAAACAATATTCAAATATACATATTAGAATTCCATTTAAATTTTAAAAGTAACTAACTATTTACATAGGTACTAAATAAGGTTATAAAAAAAGTTATGGTAAAAATTAATTATTTCAAATTATTTCAAAAAAACATTCCCAAACATTATCAAATATTGTTATGTCATCGTCATCATTTACATGTTTTGTATATTACAATCACATTAGTATATAATAATAATAATAATAATAATAATATAATCCTAATAAATTCCATAAAACCTGGTTAGGTAATGTTAAATTAACTCTAATAATTATTAACGTAAAAATTATTTTAATAATTGTAATATAATAATTATTAATAAACATGTTGAAAATAATTTCAATGTATAATTAAAATTAAGGTTAGGTTAATAAAGGAATAAATTCTTGAAAATAGTAAAACTTTTATGGGAATTAAAAAATAAATTCTGATTTTTATAGAAGTATACACTGAACTTTTGTTAACGAGTACATATGTTGAGAAGAAAGTTTTCTTTTTAGTTTTAATACTTTGAATTGTATAAATATAATATTAATATTATGTGCGTCAGATTATAATTAAATGATGATAAAATTTACCAACCAGACTCATTAAACTTTTACAAATTAATTCGAGTTCTTTTTTTAGTACATATATATAATTATTATTATTATATAACATACAACTACTTTTATTACTATGACAGTATGATACACTCTTCTACAAAAACATAATTTAAACATAATACATCTAACATGGTACGTTGAATAATTATTTAGTATGTTTATGAGCAAAACTGCAACCATGGTCTTATAACATTAGTTACAAGAGCAATCGTATTTGTTCTCTTTTTCCATATGCAGCTGCGACTGTGTGTGACGGAAGTAAACTAAAACTTGTTTGAAATATTTGCACAGTTCAAATGAACGCCTTGGGGTTAAACGTTTTATCCAATAGATGTAAATACCTATTTATTCTGTAAACCCCCCGAACACTCTAAATTCTCTAATTACATGCGGCTTTTAACGAAGACAACATATTTTATCAACAATTGGTAGAAACTAAAAATACTAAATTTGTTATTATTATTATTATTTTATTTTTTTTATGTTTTCTATTGATTTGTTACAGTAGAATATGATATTGTGTTACCGTTACCAATATAAAACGTATCTCAAAATTTAAAGTTTTATAACAAATCGTGTTTTCTAGTAAATGTTTCTGATAAAATGTAATAAACAAATTTAAATCTAGAAGGTTAAATTATTAATTAATAAATAAAACTAATACTACTTTTAAATTATTATTGACGTTATAAAATTAAAATTAAAAAAAAAATAACATTATTTTTATATTATATAAGTACTTTATTTAATGGATAAATGTATATTTTTTGTGGAGAATTTTTTTCGATTAGACATTATTTCATATTATTATATTGAAAATAATATACTATTAATATATTAATAACGTTATAGGTAATAATAATAATTATACTAATAAAGTTTAAATGTTTTCGGTTCGACCGCTCGTTTTTAACGGCTTAAGGCTCGTATCACTACCCTTCACTGTTTCGTACGCTATAATAAATAAATACGCCTTTATTATCCATAAAGAACAAATATAAATAAATGAGTCCAGCAACAACGTTTGTACTGCGTACTGTTTACACAGTGAAACATCATAACGTTATATTCATATTTATTTATGAGATTTTCTTCATTTCGTACGTAATAATAATCATAATAATATCTAAAAGATGACAATAACACAAACGAACGAAGAAATACATTTTGTGCCATATCAAATTATCTTATCTCGTACTTTAATATATATTTATAATGTGAATAAAAAATTGATCTAGCCGGCGAATTTATAATAATATATAGTTGTTAATCTGTCAAACACGAGAATTAAATATCAATGAAAAGCGAAATGCCGAATTGCTTATGAAAATCACATTCTTCTTTTTTTTATAGAATATTCCAGTATTAATAATTATGGTTTAAACTTTGAACAACTTAACTAACCTAATCTAATATAGTTTTTCTCTTTGGTCACTTCATAATTTCAATCATTTTAGATAACACATCTTAGAATTATCATTTCTGTTCCATTCAATTCCTACTCTTTTCTTTTATACCTACTGAAATACTGACTTTCTACCATACAATACTGTCTTAAAAGTTAACTTTTAGACCAGTGGTTCCCAACCTTTTTAAGACTTTTACCTATAAATCAGATTAGATATTAATAAATACCCCAACCTGCCCCAAATAAGTTGAGTAAAAAAATAATAAAATAAACATTATAATTATATTTATATTTAAACAAAATTTTTTTTATTTCAACCAATAAGTAATGATAATGTTAGTTAATGAGACGGTTGATATTGCTTATTTCTAACAATTTGTTTAATATTCGGTTCAGTTTCAGTCAATGCATATCTTATGTCGTGTTCTAAGTTCAATCGGTTTCTTGCTTTTGTTTTCATTGTTAATAATAGATATAAAGTACATAAAATAAAATAAATATTTTAGTCTTTACCCCTCAAAAAATGTTGTTTTACCCCTTTGAGGGTAATTACCCCCAGGTTGTGAACCGCTGTTTTAGACGAATTAAAATTTTTTTATCACACAAAATAACAGACGCTACCTCATCCGATCACACTTAACTCTTTTGATTAAATTGTTTCGATCCTAAAAAACAGATCCTAAATAATTAAACCCACTTATATTTATAACTTTATTTTCCCCGTGGAATGAGTTATTTATTTTATTCAAAATCAATTACTGTTAACTCCTTATAAATTATAATCGTTTAATATTAGAAAGTTATTTTCATACTTTTCTTTTTAAAAAATATTGGTCTCTCCTTTAAGCAACACATTATATCTAAATAGCATATACCATAGAAACTCACCCTGTATTTTTTTGTAATTTCATTCATTACCGAGGAAATGAAGTATAGACTTAATATCCAAACCAAGAGCACCCTTATCCTGGTACTTAAACCTACTGTTAGTTTTTATATATTTATTTAACATTCACACCCTCTTTTCGGAATTTCTTTGTTTGTTAAAGTTAAGTTTAAGTTTTAAGTTTCCACATTAAAATAACTGTGTGAACACTGCTGTTATGGGCTTTTCTAGATGAAGAAATACTATAAATAAATAAACTTGCTTTCCTTTTTCAAACTAATTTTTTGTAACAAATATCACTCTACTTTTTTTTATTATGTTTTCCCGAAACAACATACAACCATTAGATGTGTAGTAGCTATTAAGTCCTATGTTTTATTGCCTCTATAATACTTTCATAATCCTGTAAGCGTCCAATTTTGGGAATTCGTCCTTCAATAAACTCACTACTGCCTTATTAGTTGTAACATCTATCCTTTTATAAGCCAAAGATCAGAATAATTTTAACAAACATAAAATTCTAACCCGACTCTCGCGTCTACTTAATCTTCATCATTCACCCGTAAAACTGATCATAACTACGTATATAGACGGCGGTCGATTTGTATTTTATGTTCCGGACCATTCTGTGTGTGGTGGAATATATTATTATTATTGCCGGTTCAATAAGAACAGCGAAAGGGGTGAGGTTATTGCACTCGTCGCGTTTGCTGGCTGAGCGGTAGCTTGGGTTTCATTTCCATGATGAGCAAAAACGTTCGCCGACGATATCGCCTGTAATTTATATCCGATACAGTTAAACGACCGTCGTTCGGCCGCTGGCACCTCTACGCGTGCGCTCAATTGACTGCCGTCGCGGGTTCGTGCGTCGTATTAATAATAGACGTTCTGCCGCGACATAGTGGATATTTAAGATAGGAAATCGAACAACTCTTTTTTTTTATGTTTATCATTATTACACACTCATGTCCGTTTATACGGAAATGATTGCATATCATCCGAGCGATTGTTCGATCACCTATATCTATAGGCTATGGCCCAGAATACGAAAAACGAAATATTACAATTTCCTCTCCCTGTTGTATATCAAACGATTAAATATACAAATAATTTATTAGCAAATTTGTAATATAAATCTAAAAATTCTGTAAAATTTTTTTAGCTGTATTTAAATTGAATAAAACTAAAAAAATTTACGATTCGTAGTCATTGATTGAGACTATATAGTATATACCTACGTGAAACGTGGAAAATAACTGAAACTGATGACAGGGGTGAACGACTTTTCTCTTGATCCTGCACACAGATCTCACCCTAAACGCGAGTGTGTTTGATATACGTGTGTGGCGGTTTAATTCAACGATATGATGGAGAGAAAAAAAAAAGAGGGACACAGAAAATAATGGGGGAGAAAAAAGCATAATATATTATTTTCTTCTTTCCGCGAGCACGTTATGATTACGTTTGCGGAACGGACCTATTTCGCTTTATATTTTATTGAAAGCCATCGTCGTCATATTGAATTCCCATTACAGTGCGTCTACGACAGCGCAATAATTTAATAATTTCGCTCGTACTTAATGGGCCCCTTCTCTCATTCGATTAGTCTACAACCACCGATGAGGTGTCGATTTAAATGATTGCAGTTTTTCTCACCGTTTTTTTTACACAGTTTTCACTTTAAAAACAAATCGAACCAGAAAGTAATAATTATCAATATTGTATACTTATCTTTAAACAAAAATCCTAACCTATCTTAATACAATAATTTAAGTATAAATTTTAATTTTAAATATAACTAACTGCCCTTCAAAACAATAGGATCAAACAATATTGCTACATATTTAGCTAAATATATAAACAACTAAATACAAAAATTAATTTTTCAGTTTTAACGGAAACTTTATTTCTTTGTTATATTGGGTTAACCGTTTTTTTAATTATTATTATTACAAGAACTTCTTAAAATTAAGTTTCATTAAAACAAAAAAAAAGTTTTCAATTTTTTAGCTATATAAAATATAGCTTCGATCCTCGAAGACATTAATGGTTTATTATAATTAATATTTGAATACAATGATATTACATTCGAAAATACAATTTTTGGTGAAACAACGACGAACAAACAAACGACAATTTTGTATTATATTGAGATATAATACAAAATTTTATAGGTATTCATAATACGTTCCAAAATTTCACCACGCATGTAAATTATCTATGTGAGTATTTAAAAAAATTTTATCTACCAAAACAAAATTTGTTATCACGAATTAATAAAATTCAAAATAACGGTAACCGTAATTCTGACGAGTTCCCGCAATTTTTTAGTAGTTTTTCTTCTCCCAAGGAATAACTTATGAGATATTCGAAAAATTGGCTAATTAAAGTACTAAGTAAATGAAATTTTCAACCGAAATAATATACTCTTCTTGTGCTAATCGATCTATTATTTCTACCCGAAAAAATGTTTTCAGACTTTTAAAGACACAAAATATCATAATATTCAATTCTACTAAAGATTATAACTTTAAAAGCTTATAATTATAAATAATGTCTTATGATTCTCAAAATATTTTGTTAATATATTAAGTATTATATATTTAAATTAGTAGGTTTTTATACAATTTTCAAAAACTAAACCCAAAATTGCAGGTAACATTAAACTGTTTTGGAAAAAATTTAAAATCTCTAGGTTTAGTAAGAAAATCAACCAATCCGTTTCAAATGTATATTTATATTATGTATGAATACTATCTGGGAGAACACCAAAAAAAAATGTTTGAAAAAACATTTGTGAAATTCGAAAAATACATCATATAAAATACCAAGTATATGCAATTTTCTACCCTATTCATGGTAATCAGACCATTATTTCTACCCGAAAAAATGTTTTTAAAAATAAAAAAAAATAAACAAATAATAAAACAAAACATCATTGTAAAACCAATACATTCCTCGCTTCGGTCAGAATTTAAAACTTATATGATGATCCTGTTTCCTAGATCCTGCAGTAATAATTATTATTTGAAGCAATTATTTGAATAGAGGTGAAAGTCATCGTGTGATGGAAATTTTACAGGAATAAAAAAACCTAATTTAACTTTGCTCTAAATTTAATAAAATAATTTGAAAATTATATATGTTAATTTATTGAAAAAAAGTCGCTATTGATAAAGTTGTATTCGTTATTCCAAATAGTATTATTGCATATTAAGTTTTTAATTTAATTGTTTGATGAAAACCTATAGAAATAAACGTAATATACCACAACTATCACATTTGTAAAATTGTAAATAAATATTATAACATTATACCAATATATATATATATATATATATATATATATAATTATCTATTATGGTATGAAAACATTGATAATATGTTTTTAATATTCGTTTATTAAAATTAAAATGATAAAACTATTTTATTTTGGTTTGATTTAATATATTAATATCAAATTATCATTATTTGTTTCAGAGATTGTCGGGTTGTGCGAGATCCGCAGACGTTAAAATCAAAAGGCTACGGCTTCGTATCGTTCCTTAAAAAAGCTGTAAGTACAAATAAATTGTTTTTTTTAATACTCTGTCCGGCATTAATAATTAAATTCCTAGACGAATAAAACGATTAAATTAGATAATGAATATCATCTTTAATATTTGTTTTTATTAATTAATTATTATTATTGAATTTTAATTCCTTTCGATAAATTATAATTATAGTTGATAAAAAGGGCAAAGATGCATTTTTTGTTTTACAAGCAATACAATATGAATATATTTTTTTTAAAGTCACTTTAATTAATATTTAAGAAGATGCATTTTGGTTTTATTTCTTCGCGTCATTGTTATATTAATAATAATACGTAATACGAATTATTTCCGAAGAATTTTGTACAACTAAGTATGATTTTTCACTATGTATATTCAATATTAATATGTTTTTATAATTATAATAATGTGCACATTCACGTATAAAACATAAAAATTTCATTTCATACTTAGTACAAAAATATATAATATGAAGGGGCGAAAGTCGTATTTATAATAAATGCGTAAGCAATTATAAAACTTTATTTATTTATTTTTGTTTGTAAATCTCATAGAAAATTAAAATAAACCGTTCCCGGGTCGTTATAAGCTTCACATCCGAAAACATAATATTTCCCGTCGTACCGAGATAAAAAAAAAAAACCTCGCGTTTTACATAATATTTTTATTTATTATTATTATTATTATTCTCGGAAATTCGACGAATGTTGGATTTTTACACTTTTTTCACTATATAGATATATATATATATTGTTTAAACGATAGCTCCTGGTTTTCCTGAAAAAAAAACCCCAACCAGTGACAGTTATGGGGGCGCTTCCAAAAAGTAAATGAATATAAATCGTACCTATAATAAAAAATTGTGTAACTATGATTTATTTATTACGAGCTAGCGAATATTCGTGGAAGTACCTAACTTATATATTATTTTAGCATATTTTTTATGTTTCCACATTTAGCATTATCAATTTATGATTTACAGAATGTTATACACATTATTATTGAAAAATATATTTGTTAGTCGTTTGACATCTATACGTAATCTGATAGTTTTCCCAAAAAATTTTCATTAGAAAAATATCATAATACTATAATATAGTTATTCATTAAAATAAGATATGACTCGAAATTCACAAACAAAATTTAACTTAAATTATTTTAGTTTTTATACAATTTCAGGGATATTATAAAATAATTAATTTTATTGTTATCAAAACTATCGAACTATCAACGGTACTAACGTATATAGCGTATATAACGTTCTATACGCGTATAGAGAATTATTGTTTATTTTTTCAAATTTCAGAAGATTTTAATGTTTACTATATCGGCGTTCGTTTCAGTTGACTTATCACAACAATAATTATCATATAATTAGGATAATATTTAGGAATTGTATTTAGTTTTTGAGAATAAAATACTCTTATGTATTGTTTGGATGTAGTATGAAATCACACAAAACATTTTTAGGACTAAAAAATTGTTATATTGCGTCAATGAATTAAAAATATTTTAAAAAAATAAGCTATAAATTATAGAACATGTCGTAAAAATAATTTATTAAATTAAAAATGCATTTAAAACACACATATAGAAGTATATATTCATTTCAAAACAAAATACACTATAAGGTATTTTTTTAGGGTTTATATATATATTCATAAAATATAACTCAATTATAAGTTCAAATTAATACATATACGATCATAAAACGCCCTATATTTTAATAATTACTCTAATTTAGTATTTTGCATCTAATGTTCTTGAAACTATAAAAAATTACTACTTGAAAATTGCTAAAATAATGCACGAAAACTAAAAAATCCCAAAAATTGTAAGGACCTGTTGATTATACTAAACTGAATTTTAAACTCGGAAAATTATTTTGTTGAGGTCATAAGGGGAAGTCCATTGTTATTACACATTTATAAGTATAGCAATAATGCTGATCGTACAATATATATTGTATTAAAACAAGTATGTACCCATATCAAAAATAATATATTCTAATAACGCAGATTAAAAATACGAAACGCGTTAAACAAACGTCGTTAGAAAATTGTTTTCTCGACAATGTCAGAATAACCTTAACGAACAATATTATTACGCTTTAAACGAGTTTATAATATACAGGTATTATGTATAATATAATATAAAGTTTGCACAGTCGATGGTATATTATTAATACATTTATACTTAATGTTATTATATTATACTAAATTTATTAGCATAATAATATTATTTCAACCAAATTATCCATTCAAAGAAAATCTGTTTTCTCAAATTTGAATCGTTAAATTTTTATAAACCTCTTATTGATATAATATTAATATTATTTTATCGAACTATTGAATGGCTTAGTTTCGTATTTTACATTTTTATAAAAAAATTATAACATTAAAGCTTATATACAGTATACTAGACTGTTTAGAAAATTAGTATGTCTATGAATAATGACAATTTTATATATTGGAAGCAGTCTTGTTAAGTATTTAAATACTTTTTTGGTATTTCAAATACTTTTAAAATACTTTTGATGAATGTATTTTAAATACTCAAAGAAATACTTTTTGTTAGTATTTGTATTCCAAATACTAAATACATTTATATATTTTTTTTTATTTAATTCTAGTTTTATATCTATTACAAATTTTAATAACCAATGTTTACGTATTTTAATTTTTAGATATTGTTTCTGTAATATTAATTATTATTTTATAATGCCACGACCAGTTGATTGGGATTTTATGAGCGGGTATACGATGCGATAAAAATTTAAATAGATTTTATTAATGGAATATCCTCTCTATATTCTACATAGTAAACAGTCAACCAGCCAATTATTGTTCACCTAAAAATAAGATTATTTGTTTCTGACGCCAGCGACTGGCATTATTTATTTCTTTTGTGGCTGTATACCTCTTAAGAATTAAAATATTGAATTGATTATAGTAAGTTATATTACCATATGGTAAACTTATTATAAGATTACAGAATGATTAACCCCCATCGGTTCCACTCCTGTATACCAAGGCTCACGTGACATGAACTCCATGGGTTTTTATTTTCGATCTATAAATTGTCATCATTGTATTGATATTATTAAATTATATAATATTAAGTGATTAAGTCCAGTCCAATACCGCGCATTTTCTGTTTCCCAAAAATAAGTGTACAACGTAAACGTGCCCAACGTGAAATTGTGAAATGGACGATCCATGTCATATTAGTTTATCATTACCGAATAACATATAAATATTTAAATATAAATTTAAATGTATTGAAGTAAAAAAAAAGTATTTGTTAAGTATTTTAAATACAATTTACGCAAGTATTTAACAATGTATTCTGAATACATTTGAAAAGTATTTTTAACAACACTGATTGGAAGTAATGAGACGATAAATATATTGTTTTGCCGTTCATCGAATATTATGAACGTTCTAATTATGTATATGAATAATTATTATTTTTTTTTTTTTCCAAAACTGGCTGGGTAAAAATTTTTAAAAATAATATGAGAAAAATAAAAATTCTGAATTTAGACACGATTGAATATAAATACGTATACACCAACGTATATTTTCACGAACAATTCGATACTTCTATCTGTTTGCGGTTTACTGAAACGGTCGTCTCGGTCGATGGAATTTATCCGGCTTAAGGTCACACAGCAGAGGATTTCGGTTATATGGTTTCCGAACGTAATTAAATATTAGGTAACCTATCTACCACAAACACAATTGACCATTTAGCAACCATTGTCATCGGACTAAATATATATTATATAGTTATATAATATAAATTACAACATAATCCAGTATTATCGAAAACTTTTAATTATACCAACCCCGACTTAAAAAAAAAATGCATTCACCAATAATATATGCGTAGGGATATGATTCGATAATTTTACTCGTTCTGAAATATAATTTGTTACTTAATGATCAGCATTCGATAACAAATAATAATTCGGTAATAATATAATTAATAATGATGGTAACATATAAACGACAAATTTAATTACACAATTCTCTATAATTATTATAACTTATGACATAATAACGTATTTTCATAACGTAATTATTTTATTTGTTTTTCTATTTTTTTTTTTTTTACTCGATTTACAACAGTTTATAAAAGTTAATACATAATGTATGTTTTACATTCATCAAAACAACTGTGAAGTAAAATATTTTTCCATTAAATAATTTCGACTGGTTGGATTTTCGCTTATAATTTTTACTGCTAGAAAGCTGCACTAGTAATATGTTTGTTTAATTTCAAAATAGTTTTAAAAGTTTACAGTAAAATGAAATATTAACCATAAAACATTTGTGAAATTTTGAAAATAATTAATGCATTTCATAAAGTTTTAAAATCCTATTTGATAAAATATTATCCGATATTATTTTATTACATTCAAACAAAAATCACAACTTTCCTAATATTATGGCGTGTAAGTTAGAGCCAAACTACTATCTACTCTACCTATATCTAATACCTTAATAGATAGACTTTTATATATATATATAGATTTTTATAAATATATGACTAATGTTATGTTGTATTTTATAATATTGTATTTTCAATACAAATGGAGATTAATATGAAATGTATAATATTATCTTAACATTTTGGTATCATTTATAACATTAAAATTATCTATTGTTTACAAAAAAAAAAATAAAATAAAGAACAACTGTCGGTGGAAAACGCTGAGGCCAACGCAGTTAATCGCAGGTGACGGGTATCATCGTGGGGTCCGCCGGATCGTCGTCAACGGAAGTAGTGACGAATATATTATTATTATAATATTAAATAAGTTTTTGGGTCGCAATCGTTTGCGTGTGAAACGCTGTTGCGCTACCGAAATCTAACCTTGAAACTGACGCACAAAACAGATATGTTTTTATTGCGTTTGTTTTATTAAATAGGAATCATAAATATTTATTTATTAATAACTTGACACGAAAAATTAAAAAAAAAAATTATTTTTAAATATACCTAAATAAACCTGAGTGAAGTCAACTATACAATAAATATATTACGTGGCCCCTATAACGAAATTAAAAAATTATCATTGTTAACGGTATAAATATGACTCAAATATATTTCTGTACGTATTTATCAATAATATATTTCGTTTAAATAAACAACAGAAATTTCTGCTGGGGCGCAAAACGATAATATCAGACCAACATTTAAATTCCTGGAGATACCTTTTTTCACTCCCAATTAATTACACCTACAGATATAATTATAACACATTATAATATATACATATATTTACTACTGCAAGTGCATATATGAAATTATAAATATACAATTATGATAGTAATATAATTATCCCATATAATTCGAAAGGTGTTTATCTCAATTAAAATGTGTTTAAGTTATCTAGGACATTTTTTTTATCTCTGCTGTAAGTAGCAAATTGTTTTTACCTCAATCGATTACGTGGTTTCAGGGTAAGAGAAGAAACAAATATTGCGTTTTCTAGTTTTAAATATTTACTAGGTGATGAGAATTTTGTTTTACACTGATGGAGATGACATAATTTCTTCATGTCAATTCTATTATTTTTTTTATCCAATTTTCAGGTCACTCTATATATTATCTATGAGACCATGATTAAGTAGTGTTTGCCGGTAACTTAATCTAAATATAGGCTGACGGACCAACAAAACTTTCTTTTTTAATAATATATTCAACATTTCGTCTGGCGGGGCTGAAAAACCTCCCGTATCTCGAACAAGATATTTAAATCGCGTCATTATACAAGCATTTATAGATCTTCATTTAGGTAAAATCCTTTTCAAAATAAATGCTCCCATTCATATATTTTCTAAACAATACTGGCACCTTGGATCAATCGATGAGGAAGTGGACTGTTCTGTAACCATGTTTATTTTATTAAACAATTCTATAAATTATGTTATAGCTATTACCTTATGAAAATTATATATTATTTATGGTACGCACAATTTTTGTTTTATACAATATTAGAAAAAGACAAAAATGAGGTTTCGCGGAACATTTGATAGATATAAAATACCGGAATTTATTTTTTATAGAAAAAAGTTAATAAAAGTAAAAGAAACGTTTAAATCTTTTTTAATAAAATAATTACTTATTTTATTTGTATATTGAAATTATATTGTCTGATCAAAGGTATCTTGAAAATACTATATCTATTGTTATCCCATATCGAATTGTATACACTTGAATCATTATCGAAGTGCAACTAAAAAAATTTCTTCTTGAAAAAATGTAATTAATAATATTTATCCATGCGTTACGAAAATCACATTAAAGTTTTGAAAATTAATGAACGTCGATAGTATTTGAAAATATTCTAGTAAATATGAATTTGTTGTGCATTTTTCCATCCATATAAAGTATAGAAATACGTATCTACCTATAATATATTATAAGAATAATGATTGTTACAGCAAGTAAATGATAAATTGACTTAATTTTCCTTAACTATAATTGCATCTTTTGGAACACTGTCTCTATATGGTGGTACTATAGTATAGGTGTGAACTATTCACTTCTCTATTATCAATCGTTCTTTACTGTATACCATATAAGGTAGCCATTAGATGTTTCATATAAAAAAAAAAAAAAAAATAGATAAACGTAAAATATATAGGTACGTTTCACTAAGTATACGAATTATTGCGTAACGGCGCACGTTATTATCGCCGCAATGTAATTTCTTTGATCGTCCATCGAGCCGCAAGCGAGTTTATAATATGAACGAATAGGTTTTTCGATCAGCTTTTTTTCTATACGGCTGATACAATAATTTGTATGTATCATGTTCAAACGAATCATTATGGTCGACATGTTAATCGATGTATTTATATAAATAATAATATAAAAATAAATGTCAACTATCGTAATCACTATCGACTGACTTATAATAATAGCACGTATTATATTATGAAATCGAATAGCATTATCGAAAAACATAAGCAAACTATTTACCTCGACCGTAGGTAAATGTAACCAGGGAGAGTAAAATAATGAATTTTTATTTTTTATGGTCATGAATTAAATATTTATAAAAGGAAGATTATTGTTTTTTTTTTAAGTTATAACTAATCAGAACCTTATTTAAGTAACTAGCAATTATTTTAACTGAGTACAAACCATTTAGATTCTTGATTTATTTTGACGTTATAAAGATAAAACCGATAAGAACTTGTACAAAATTCTCAAGTGGAAATTAAAAATAAAACGGAATCTGCAACTATATTTTGCGTTTATTATATACGTCATAACTCATAAATTTATAATTGTAAAACCTACACATATATTTATTTTTTAAATTCAATAAATCTTGCGGGAACAAGTTTCATAGATTACGGTCGGGGGACAGTTTTAAAAACAATAATCGCATCATTGCCGCGATTGACGACGATATTATATTCACCATATGCGTTTAACGCGTATCGCTAACCGCCGAACCGCATTGAAATAAAATATTTTATATCGCCGATGATGGTATAATATTTTATTATTGTGCGTTCTAAATGTTAACAATCTATCGTGTTTGGTCGCGTACTGATAAATGAAAAATAAAAAAATCTCCCCCCGCAATATTTGAAATACGAAAAAAAATGTATTTTTCTTTCCTTCATTAACCTCTGTCATATCCGCCGTCCCTGTATCGTTTATAAATCAAATAATAATACTGGACTATTTTGTACAGGGTGTATATGTATCACGATTATTTGACACGTTGAAACGTATTTTATAATTTTATATAACCACGTGATTCGTAAAATATTCGTGATACCGGTTATACTGTCGAATTTTTTTTTTCCACACATCATTCAACCAATAGTTCAAGGAACATGTTGCCGTCATTATATACGCAAACGAAATTGGACCGGGTTTCGGTATTGGAACAAATTATACCAAAACGACCCTCCTGCGACTTCATTACCGCGGTACTGGTGATGTGCATATAATCCCCATCGCGTATACCTATACAATTCCCCCGGAGGTTTTCGACAGTTTTGTCGTAAATCAAAGTATATAGTTATATACTAAGTAAAACAGTCGTCACATGCCAAAAAACCCGAAAGCATCTCCTGTCTTTCCGCGTGAGTCATATTATTACGTTGTACAAAAATATATTATTACCAGTATTGCATTATCCGAAGTTAGATCTGAGAGGATTCGCTTTTTTCCGCAAAAGTCTGTTGAAATTAAACTGTACCAAAATATCGTCGAATTGCGTTTTAATGATTTTAATTTTTGTAAGTAGAATTTTTTTTCGTGCACCAATATATGGTATCATACAATATATTTTGTATATTATTAAAATATAATAATTTTATCGTACATGGAAATTTATATGTTAGAGTTATATTTAAAATAAGTACATGACTGCATACTCATATACTCATGTACTCGAAAATTGGGTCAAGCGTAAGGCGTAGTGTAAAGCCAGTCGCGGCAGTCACACGAGTGAAATAATTTATCAGAACTAATCGGAAGGAATGTTTTTTCGGATGATAATAAAATTTTTGCAAAAAAAATAATTTTCCTTGCTTATTTTTTAAATTTATAATCCTAATTTTAAATGGCCCACCCTTCTTGGTGATTGGAATTCCGTATTAAAAAAACAACGGGTAATTACGAGGTATAACGAATATTAAACCAAACCTATCTTCGTATAATCGTATAATATTATGCTAACATACTATAAATAACGTTTGATATTATTTCAACTATTTAATGTGACGTAATATTTCGATCACCCTGTATATAGTACGTGAAATTCGAGAAAGAAAAAAACGTCAGAAATTGGCCCGTAAAGTCGTTTCGGACGGGGTGAACGCGTGCGGTAGAGTTTTATCGTCTTGTAAACGGGGTCGTATGCGTGGTGACGTTAATGGTTTCCATCGTACGCGCGAAGTGAAAGGGGGATTTTGGACCGGCAACAACCGGCCGTGAAGACGTAGGGAAATATATTATATAATAGTGACTCGAATTCAATAAGATAAAAGGGCGAAAAATGTAAGTTTATGATGAAAAATGTGTATGTGTAAAATATTGGGTATATTATGAAAATGTTGTATAACGACCGTTACCGCCGCCGCCCAGAACGCGCGTATAACAAACACGAGCAAGATAATATTTTCTCGTTATAAAAAAATTTAAAAAGCCATCAGGACACCGGTTTTTGGCATTGCATAAATTCGCGGTGGTTTTTAGTAAAGCCTGTGGCGTATAAAATATAATAAGACAGTTAAAAATAAATTTGAGAAAAAACATTGTTTTTTTTTTTTTTTTGTTAATTGAAAAAATTTGCGATTGATTAGATTTGGTAAAACGCGAATTTCACAATCGGTTGTGTATAATACAATATTATAAGAGATATCGCGACAAAAACTATATATTTTCGAAATAAACTCGTCTTTCTTATTTCCGTTCTTTCCCCACGAATAAATACAGACTTATTGGCAGAACGGTTTAATGAAGCGAAGTAGGTATATAATATGAAAAATAGCATTACGTATAATATTGACCGCTGACCCGCGTACAGATTGTCTGCGAGGTAGTAATATTTGTAGAATGTGATAATATCGCCTTATTGCGAGGAGCATACCGCGAACATATTATTATGGTATCAAACATCCACTTATAGGTTTAAGTCTACTAAACTGTAACTTGACTTGACAACGACTAAAGATTTTTTTTTTATGATTATAAACTACATAATAGAAGGACTTTACGTGTAAAGTATAATCGACGGAAACTATTTGCTAAAACTTATGCGTGAATAATATCATTATTATTAGGTACGTTATAGATCTAGATCACTGATTAATTTAATACGCACTAAAAATCAAGAAATATACTTTAAAAATAAACATAATATTATATAAATAGTAATTGTACTATTATATAGTATATTTTATGGTGTAAACAGTCATAACTGAATTTTTCAGTTTTCCATTAAAACTATCAATATTTAAGATTAAATATCTTGGAATTATCATCATCATTATTTAAATAATAAACTAGGTATTTATTTTTTTTTTAAATAATGGAAAATATTTTATTACAGTATATGTTTCTCGTTAAAAAAGAAACATCAAAGTGTTTAATAAAAATACATCTTATGAAACCGTAAAATATGGACTGAAAAAATTAGAATTTCAACTAGTATATAGTTTTGAAACAATTTTTTATACTTATTAACGCTATATTATACTACAAATCAAATCAAATTCAACAAAGTAATGGAAATGTAATTTGTTTGCAATTAAAATGAAAGATAGAAACAAATGACTAAAAACAGATATTTACTATTCCTACTTAAAAAACAGATTGATTAATCTAGAGATGTCTTAAAATATAGCTAAATTCTTAACATTCGATTTGGAGAATGTATTTATCCATTTACAGCATTATGGATGTGCAGAATTTAATATATGGTTTTTCGGTATTTGAGACACCCAATAGATCAATATAAACATCTTTATACGGCATTAGAATTGTAATTTCTGAGTTTACAGAAATACTGTCGCTAAAACGTATTTTAATGTTTTAAAATGTGTGTATATAAAATTGTAACTGTTATTATTACAATAACAACACATATTATAAAAACAAATCGATTAAACCACTAGACGACGAATGCTATCCTTATAATAATCACGAATTCGCGATACATATCAATAACAACGAAGATAATCATTATGTACAATTATTATATATATATATATATATATATATATATTTAATTTTGATATGTGACACAATATTATTGTAAAATTGTTTTTTAACCAGTCCGTTCATTTTTTCGCCCCTTTCGTGTCTTGAATTTTTTCATAATATAATTTTTCGATACAAAATATTATGACACGATAATATTTCCAATACAATAATAATAACTGCGTAATAAATGGAACATAATAATAGTACCAATCACGCATGTATATGAGAACGATGCACACAGTGTACTTTATTTGATATTGTTATTATGTACGTTGACCAGTTAAAACAAACGACGACCTGCGATGTGCGAGAATAACGTGTCGTATAAATTATAAATGGTGGTCTGACATTAATATTTCTATTGTTATAACGTATAATACTAAGGGTAATCGTGTTGTCGTTTTGCGGACTTGTTCGAAGTACCCGACAATAAAATGTATAATTATATTTCCAGCGTATGTACTGCATAATATTATATTATTATATAATATATATCTGCGTACGAACAACAGAATTACTGAATAATATTATGTCTAATAAGTTATAAATAAATATATAATAAAATGTACTGAGGGCATAAACGAGTTTTTAAAAATGTTTTTTTTATTTTGCTATTATTAATTTAGTTTAAATAATTATACCGCGGTTCAGTGACTTGCATTTATATATACGCTCGGTAAAATCCTACCGTTGTCGATATTAAAGTTTAAATTAATATATTAAATAAGTAAATGTTTCACGTACGTTAATGAATTTATTCAAGCAACTGTCAACTTCACCATTTCAATTATCCTTATAGAACAAAGTTAAAAAATATAATTTACTTACCCGGCATTTTTAACAATAATTATAATTTCGTATTCAATATTATTTGCAAATTTGTACAATTAAAATATGTACATTTAAGTGTTTATAGAAATTATTGTTTTTTTACCATTATTTCTTCAAATTATTGTTACCTATTGAAAATTGTATTTTTACATATCGTTTTGAAACTATATATCATAATATAAAGTCTACGACAGAACGTCCTACGTCGATATCGATAGTATATCATTCGGCGATAAGCATCCGATAAACTATTCGTGAACTACAGAAGAAAAAATCGTGTTTCGCAATTTGCCAGTTCAACGAGCCGTTGAGTGGAAAATTTAATTTTCGATTTTTCGCACTCGACCGTCGGAGTCGTAGCAAATAATCTATTTCGAAGAATCTAGAAACACTCGATTTATATAATACGCATATAACATTACCGTTCACAAAGTCAGTCGGCTGCGGCGTTTCGCACTGTTCGATATTGTCAATAACGTGTATTTTCTTCCACGTGAACATTATATTATACGTAATATACACATATACCACTTACCATATATTATATATATATATATAAGACTTTGTCCGTTACACGTCATGTTTACATCATAACCTAACCTAACACAACCCCATACCCTCTATAGTATCCCGGTACATTAGCGCGAGACCCAATCGAAGGGATATTTCTATGACGTCACAACGGGTAATTAATTCAAATACTGTATAATGGACGACCGTTGAAAGACAGTTGAACACGATCGTCTCCAACAACAGTCCGGTAACGTTTGGTATAACACAACAGTAATTAGGTGTATGGATATCGGTATGATTATGTTATAGTACATCATAATATCGTTACGATAATATATTATGATGATGTGTGATGTTTGCAGGAAGCCGAGAGTGCGATTGCCGCGATGAACGGTCAGTGGTTGGGCAGCAGAAGCATAAGGACAAATTGGGCGACCAGAAAACCGCCGACGTTAAAGGCCGACTGTGAGTATAATAACTATATAAATTATTGTTTTGAATTAATTTCACCGAGAGCTATATAATAGTTCGCAGCTCGAAAACATTAAATAGGCACAAATGTATTTACGACACTAAACTAAATAAACATTTTGTACAAGTTATTGATGAATTTGATTACAATCTTTACGAATTAAGATATTTTAATAAACAAGTAATATAATTGTATATTATGATCGATTGTTTTTTGATAAAATTAAAATTATATTTTCAAACTGAAACTATATCATTTTTACAAATTATATACTTAGCAGTGATTCTCAACTTGTAATTTGCCGATATATAAAAATCAATACTATTGGGTCATGGGCAAATATAAAAACCCTTATTTTTTCTTTGAAATTTCGAATGGTCTATATACGTTGTACTCTTGTTGTACAATAGGTTTTTGTTTCATTTGATCCGCTGCCGAATAAACGACGGTAATATGTGAGTCGTGCTCTTGATTCCAACGTAGTAGTTGGTCGGGTGTCCGCTGCTCGACGACGAAGGGGTTTCGACAGCCGGCAAAGCAGCATCCCCCAGGGATTTCTCAAGCCTCAAGGCTTTCATGTACGGACCCGGCAGGTTTTGCACTTCATTATTCATAAGTTATCGTAGCCAATCAAAAGGGCCGCAGCATCAGAGATATTTTTTGTAATTCGTTCCGGTATAATGTTTCCGGAATTTGAGGCGGGAACGTTATTATTATAAATATCCGTCGGACGTACACAGTACACACAACCTTTGCAGCTAATGGGAGGAGAAGTAAAAAAGCTGGATAAATTTTTTATAATAATAATTTTTATTCTTTGGAACGGAGAAATATGATATAATATTATAATTATCACAACACCCAGGCCATTTTCAATTCAAAACTAAAACAAGAACCTCGATCAGCTATAATACACATTTATGTATACCCATACACTGAGCATTAATAATATTTTTCGTTTTTTGGTGCGACGAAATTACAACTGATAATAGATGGACATTAAATACTAATAATTACTAAAATGCACGTCATATTGCTATATTTTACAATAAACGTAATAATAACTGTTTCATACACCTAAATGTAAAATTATTATGGAAATCAAGGATTGTTTCTGCAAATATTTATAAGAAAAAAATCCCGAATATCTGAACTAATAATTTCATTTACTATTCTATTAAATATATATAAATTCTGTATGTACTTTATATCCATCCCTCAATACTTCTTTGAAACCCCTGCATCGATACCGACAGCACCTTTTGCGCTGGAGAAACCGATTGATTCTAGTGAACGTCTATTTCGAGTAAGAAAAATAGCTGCTCTGCACTATACGTCGTTTATCCTAGTCAAATTTTATAATTCCTATCCGCCAATCTAGTCCGATCGCCGGCGGTGTAAAAATAAAATATATGTGCGTTCGAGACATTCTAAGGCGTTGAATGTCCAAACAGCTAGCTAATATATAAAAGCACTGTCAATTTCTATTGAAATCGTAATCGATTGAACAGTAGAAAATATTCTAAATCGATTTTTACCTGACCTTTATTTTTAATATAACTACCTGCTATTGCTTACAAAATAAACAGGCGCGTTTTGCGTTTATCTTGTTTATGGTTTATTATATTTTTACTAAAGAATCGAATACGATCATTGACCGTGGTTCATTTGTAAAACAATAGTGTATACAATCAGACCTTCATGGCATGTTGCCGTCAAGAAGGATAGCACAGGTGTTGTGATAAAAACGATACTAAATCGTTAAGAGATTGTAGTTTAAATTTCGTTTCAAAAGAGTATAATGAAAGTGTTTTATTTTCGCGTCACTTAAATTTATTCACTAAATTTAAATACATTTTATATGAAATATGTTTACTTTCAAAACGTGTGTCATTCCAAAATGTATCCTACCGAAAATTATAAATATAATATATTATGTATAATAATTTGATCGTCAAAAAGCAATTATCATAATTTAATTTTCTTTACGCGGACAAAAACGTAATAAATGTACGTGTATGTGTATATTACACTAACCTGTTTAAAATTTTAAAATCTATCATCCGATTTTTCATGTCAACAACAATAAAAATAAATAATTAATAATATTATAAAAAATAATATGTATTGTTTATTGTGATGATTTAAAACATTTATCTAAATAATATTCTTATTGAAATATAAATAATTTACCAAATAAGTTACTACCAACCGATATTTGAGATTTATATAATTTATAAGGCTGTAGACTATAAGCACCAATCCTCTTTAATAACTCGCATGTTACACCATGAACGCCAGTAAGTAACCAGCACATATGCGCAACTATATATTTCAATCCATAACAAGTCGTATAGTTGATACGCATTGATATAGGTAGTATTTGTAAGGTAGTATTTTCGATACAAAACCATTTATACAAAAATGTTTCGGGTAGACTAACACGCCAGCGTTTGACACTCATCGCTCCGCAAATCGAAAATTATTATCGACGTGTTGTTTTTTTTTTTTGTTGGAAATTTACCTCGGATAAATAAATTTACAAGAAAAAAGAAACGAAAAAAAATTCACTTATTGGCCCTTTAGGATATAACAGTTGTATAAAGGTTGGAGCTTTTGTACACTTCTTCATAAGCACTGGCACTTGTGATCACTATCAGTTAGTAATTTACAGAGTACCTAATCATATTAAATTAATTCAATGCACTGATAAGTATACCATTGGTTTAAATTAAATAGTTTAAAATTAAATTTCTACCATAATCAATTTTCAATAATAACATAATATTTATGATGCTCATTTTTTTGTGGAAATCTAAATTTATATCATGTCTACTAAACAATTTATATTAAGAAAAAGGAAAACTTATTTTAAATGCATTCAAATGTATTGCAGATAGAATTTTAAAATTGATGTTCTAAAAATTTTCTGAATATCGAGATGACGACTTTCTTATTCAGAGCAATAGATATTTTCATTTTATAAAAATAATGTGAATTTTCATACATTTATTCCAGTATATTATTATATTTATAACATAATATTTCAAACATTATGTATAAGTTCGAATGATATTATATCATAATATTACACAATTTAGTCCAACACAAATTTCAAAGAATTAAATGTATTAAAAAAATATTATTAGGAAAAGTCATATCCGATTTTCCGTATTTCTACTAGAAAGTGAATGATAATAATATTATTCATTAGACGATAAACCCTGTTTAATCTTGAAGGTCATCATAATATAACAACAACAATACTGTATTGTTTCAGCGACGATTTGTTCAATGGTAATTTGAATAATTGATTTACACGAATATAATACCTATCTGACGAGCAAACGGATTGATAATAATTACTTATAGGTACCTAGGAAGTTTATTGCTACCTAATGAATGCAGACATCTTGGAAAACATTATATACAAGACTATATTTATTCGTTCGAATTAGACAAAAATCTTTTGCAAAACGCATTTAAATATTTTAATAATAATAAGCCGGTTAAAATCGTTTTTTCCTGATAAAACACATAATAAGATATGAACAATATACCGCGGTAGTCTACATAACACCTACCGGCTTTCCTACGAATTGCGTGCGTGTCGGGTAAAAGAGGTAAAGGGGTAAAAACGCATTTTATCTTCTTCGTCATCCCCCTGCCAGTACAACTATTCCCCGGAGTGCAATAACCCGAGACAAACCGACCAGCATCATGGCGACGCGTTCCCTTCCCACCTATACTCATTCCTAAGCACACACACACACACACACACACACACAC
>CM023358.1:11289122-11324627 GCA_013282895.1 Eriosoma lanigerum
CACACACACACACACACACACACACACACGCTTTGGTATATTGCACACAATACGAACCGTACATTATGTATACCGCTACCGCGGTAGTGGCATGGTGTTGGACAGACCTCCATCTTTGTTTTACCCGTGCATTTGTTTTCGAGCGTCTTTTCCGTTATACTGCAAATCCCATCATCGCAGGACGACAATAAAAATGGCCAGAGTCACGGGAAATCTTTCCCTCCATTTTCTCTCATCTCTCTCTGGACTGACACGACGAATGAGATAACAAACACCACGTGACAGCTTGGGTTTCACATATACCTGACTCGCAAATTATTAACAAATAAACTCATTATTCAATCATTTATCTCCAAATGTTATTTAATACCCAAGAAAACGATTAATGTATATGGTTAAATATGTATCATGGTAAATATTTTAAATTTAAAAAAATATATTAAATATATTTTATGCTTTGAAATACATAACAACTCGGACAAAATGTCATATGACTTAAAATATTATTGATTACTTTACTTTATTAAATACATTTTAATTATAATATTTCGAATTTAGTGGCATCAATATAGTATCAATTCGATTTTGAATCATTTTCAGCGGATTTTAATGAATAACGAAAAAGAATAGGTATATTGTATAAAATTGATATTTCTACCTACTTACCATCACAATGTAGTGACATGTGTTTACTTATTTGTCATTATTCGATAATAAATAAAGAAAGTATTACTTTTGATTCAACGCCCACTTGACTATTCATGTAAATATTCGGTAGCAATAATAAAAAGTATAAATTATTTCTTATCAGATTATATAATGAAAAATTATGATAAATTAATTATAAAACAATAAATTAAAACAGCATCATCTGATGAGAACCATATTATAATACATATATTATTACTATTTCAGAGGTAATATATGTCAAATTTATATTTTGTTTTCATTCAATTTAATCTAATTGTATTGTTTTTTTTAATAATATTATTTGTTTGAATTAATTTCTCTAATATTATATTATTTTCATTCTATTAAAACTATTTTTATAACTAAATTGGACATTTCATATTACCCGGTTGTGGAATAGACATGAAATATTGTAAAAAAAATACAATTATTGTGCCGTCTGATTGTTTTTAACACAAATAGTATAAAAAACAAAAATGATTGAATCATTTTTTTTTTTTTTATTTTTTTTTTACGTGCGTGTCTTTTACCTCAACTATATTATTATAATAATATTTTATTATTATAAGAGTCTTTTTATCTTTCGCTTTCACAAAATAGCTATTTTTGTATATTATAAATTATAATGAAAAACACATATTCGAGTAGGTATAATATATTATTATTCTCATGTGTTTCAAAATTGCATAACATTTAGTTGTTTACTTATATAGCTTAATAAATAATATTATATACATGTGTAATTTATATTAAACAAAGAAAATGTTATATAAGTTTCGTTATAAACTTATAAGTTCGTACCGTAAACCTAAGCAAAAATAAACATAATTCAGAACAAGGTACTTAGTTTTTTACAATTTTTAACTTTTAAACGATTCAAATTTTAGTTCATTTTCAAACACTTTTTTTATTAGCGTATAATTTAGTATTAAAAATATTATAAACATTTAAAAATATACTTTGAAGAAAATATTATATAATATTTATAATATAATAAAATTTATATAGTTATATAAAAACGAATATTAATGTACATTAAAATAACAATATTTGTTCTGTATATAATTTTATTAGTTCAGTATTCGTTGTTTTTCATATTTTTACTAATTGCTGTTAACATCAACGCAATTTTTAAGTATTTTTTAAAATAATTTTTGATAATTCAACTTTTATTATTTAAAAAAACCCTTCGTAATTTAATTGGAAAAAAATCAATGTGAACTAACATGAATAAAATAAAAAACACAATAAAATACACTGCCGAATGTAGATTTTCACGAAGATTAAAAATTTCTTGATTGAATCTGTAATCTATTCGATTTTTCGTCGAATATGTATAATTTAATAACATTTTTGGGGATTTCGAATTACAATTAAATTAAATTAAAATATTGGGATATATTTTATCGACAAAAGTCGGTCGTGAAATACACTAACGCACTGTAAGTCGACTGGGTCGCAGACCAGAGTCCAAATGTTTGAATATCACGAGTCTAAGGGAATGTTCGCTCCCCTTATTTCCTCATGTCCAACCCTGTTTGAGTCTAGCATAAACGTTGATAGTGATAGGGATACGTGTAAGGGAAAAATAACATTAGAAACGCGAATATGAATATTGACGTTGCAAATTTATTTATAAATCCAACTCATTTCCTCACATTTTTATTTTCTACGTTTTTTTATATAACACTGTAGTTTGTGATAAATGACTCATTATTGTTTTGCTTCTATTATCATTATAATATATTTATTTATATTTTTATATTCCGAAAATCCGTATCCGGTTTTCGTTAATGCTAATTGACGCTAAGTTATCCACGATTCCGCCGTTATAATATCAGTCATTCTCAATGAGGGACAGACGATGGGCGAGTAGACAAACAAAAATAAATAATGAAATTAATACTCCGGCAGGCGTCGGGAAGGCAGGTACTATGTTATATATTATTGCGCACAATGAAATGAAAAGCTGAAAAATCGTTGTCGTATAACCAGTTTATAGGTATATACCCCGCCAGACGCAGGTATATTTTTAACAACGGGAATTCATTTGTTTTTGGAATCGTTATTAATTATTATTAATATGTGTAATTAATTTAGTTGCGAACACTTCATGATTTTCTACATCCATGCATGCTACAAGTACATTTTAATATGATATGAGCCTTCGATTTATTTACGAAACACCAATATTCTATGTGATCAATACAGTGATTGTAAAAGCATTTTTTATAAAATATTTTTGCAATTTATGAAATTTATGAAATCATACAATGTCTATCTTTATTTTACGTTTAACATTAGTTTCAATATGCTGTCGAATATAATATTAATCATACCGTATCATTATTATATCTTAAAAAGTTTAATTCATTTTCGATAAGAAAGAAAGAAAATAGTTTAATGCGCGCGGAATTAATCTTCCACAGCACAATTGCCTGTAATTTATTACTATCGCATAATCAAATGTTTTATTCATAGTTTGAATATTTTTAACCAGCTACAAAATTATTATATTACTCATTCGTAATTTGTTATGTACAGTGCAAATGTTTGTTATGCTTTGCTATAATGTAAAGACATATTTTAATGCATTTTTAATAGCATTATCAAAACACACATATGAATAAAATCATTTAAAATTAATTTTTTAATTAACATTAAAACAAAGATTGTATAGACTAAAAAATAATATATAATACAAGTATAGAGTTTTCTGTTTGCATATAATTTTTTTTATATTTATAAAAAATAAATTGTATTTAATTACAAGACTGCATATTATGATTATTAATAATGTTTAAATACAAATATTTATTAAATATCTTTAAGAAAATCTTTCAGGCGTTAATCATAAATCATAATTAATGTATTCATTGAAGTTTGGTGCTCTTTATGCTTCTTTGAAGATTAACAATTTTCTTGATCATTCTTGAGTAATCTTTCGAAATAGGTACCTATTTATTATTACTTACCTTAGTACTTATGCAAACATATTTGTTTAAATTTTTAATACGGCAAATTCAATAATTATTTTGCTTTTTTGACAAACTATTTTAATAAGGCATCAGCGTTTTCAGCAACAGTATTTGTATATAATGGTTGGATATCATTTTAGTCTAAATTTATGTTTTAAAGTGGAAAGTTATGTTTTCAAGGACCTATAGAACGATCATACTAGAAAAGGATTTCGGTGTTTTAAAGAGCCATCCCCATTTGAGTGTGGTGTAGTGCACAAGATGACATTAAAATAAGTCACTGTTTTGTTGCTTTTGATACTAATAATATTATATTATTATTATACGTCATATGTTGTACGTTATCCTTCGATTTTCGAATAATTGTTAAATGTCAATATTTTTTAGAAAGAATAATATAAGCTTTTAATAAAAAAAATTTTAAAAGTCATTATTAATCAATAAATAAACAAATTATTAGCTATTTATAAATATAGTTATTTTTTACATTTGACGAAATTTGTTCAAAGAATATAAAGTTAATTCGGTGGTCATAGATTATGTTAAAGTGAATATGTTTCTTGGTCAATACAAATTTACAAAGGATATCTCACGTAATTGTATTTCATATGCCTTCTATTTTAATTAATTATTTCGATTATAAAGAATAAAATTAATAACATTTTTCGAATTTTAAAAAAAATGTTTAACAACTACAAATATATAAGTTTTAATAATTTTTTTTTATAATATGTAATAATATTCGTTTTCCGTTTTTAAAGTCACTGACACATTACCAAAAGGAAGAACATATAGCTGTATTCGTACATAATAGACATGTATTTTACAGACGGAGCGGATTTCGACTTTCCAGATAGGGTTTTATTTATGAAAATTTACTTTCAAGAATATAAAAACAAAATAAACATTTAATCTCGACTTGAAAACGTTGGCGCCTAAATTGTGTGTCTGCCGGTTTGAATTTATGTTCTGTACGTTTTTGCCAAGATTCACTCTTTTCACCCACCTCCATCTCATTATTCCTTTAGAGCCCCCTCTGTGGTCCCCCTCTCCTATTCTGTTTAACGTAACCCCTCCTTCTCTTGTATCATACCGACCGACCTATCAAATTTTACGCGAGCTGGCCGCCGATCCATCATGTACAGCGTATTATCATGACGAACAATCGGACATCCATCATCACAATTACTTATAAAATATATAATATTGTATATAGTATCCGTACCGGAAATGAACAATAATAAATACCGTATTGTTAATATTTAATTAATTTTTTTATAAGTTTTTTACGAATATTGGTTGATTTCTTTCTTCTTACGTACAGAGTGAAGGTGATCGTAAATTATTATGTTTATAATTCAAAATTATTTGGAGTTTTGATATTTTTAAACGAACTATTAAGTGGTGTTCCCCGGATCCAATATCTCCTAAAAGCGGTCAGAAAATTTGAAAAATATAAAAAAATCATTCCATTTCATTCGTAATATTTTGAAACATATTGCTTTAAACAGTTATTCGGTGTTTTTTTTTTAAAAAAATATACTTTATTCACAATAACAACATCCGTATATTTTCACCTAAGTCCGATCCTTTGATCAAAAATTGTATTTAAGACAGAAATGTACGGTAAAGTTTTATAATTAGAATCGTTGGCATTTTATATTTTTTTTATTTCCTCAAAACAACTCAGCCACCGGAAAATACACCCCGAATTGACCTCGTAGTTATTTAATATTAATTGCGGCCAATTTATTAATGGCTAATTATTATTAATGTGCAATCCGAGGGACGCGAACAGATGCGGTTAATCTTGATAAAAGCGCTAATTTGTTATTAATAATTTTTTTTACGAGAAAACTACATGAGCTTCAATAATAATGAAATTTGTGGACTTGACTTCCGAGTATTATATTTCACCGCGCAACTTTCTAGGATGATCAAGCTGAATCGTACGTATTGTGTCTGTTTATAAATGATACTATTCTTTAATTAATTTACGAGTTTGAATTATTGTAAATCGACTTAGGCAAGATGAAGTTAGAAATAATTTAGCTTCTGCTAAATTTCCGCTCGAAATTTTAAGTTAAAAAAGTGCACGTATTAGTCGAAATAACATAAATAAAATAATATAAAAATATATATATATATATAATAATCTACAATACGATATTTATTTGATCGTATTTAAAAAAATCAAATTACAAATTTGAAAAATTTAAATAAACTGAAAAAATATTTTAAATAGGAATCTAAGTTCACACATTATCGCACATATTTTACGATTGCATGTTATCATGTGTTCGATTATTCGATTAAAATATATAATAATTTCAATTTTGTATTTACAGAACACAATATTTTATGAACTAATAAAATAAACTGTTATTTGTTTTTTTTTAATATTGTTTTAATAAACTAAACAAGGTAATTATAATAATTACCTTCGTACGAGTATATCTTGAAAATAAATTATTTCAATTCAATATTTTTTAAGCGTTTTTTCATTTTCATTTTTATTTTATTTTATTACGTTTTCGGTCGAAGAAACGATATAGTTTCGCCTATGATATCGTCGCCGGTCTTTGTTGCTCAAACTCTAACTTGATATAGAACAGAACAGGCATTTTGTAAAGGTTATTTTTTTCTACAACGTTCAATAACGATATATTGCCTTGTTGCATCGATATCGTCTCTGCCTACGGATATGCGTTTATATATCGTGTTAACAAATGGAATAAAAACATTTACTACAAATTTATAGATTAAGCCGTCCGACGTTGTCCATATTGGAAATAAAATAGATTTCACTTCGGTCGTCTACCGTTTACGTTAGTGTTCCTCCTCAGATGAAAACTGCTTTGAGAAAATTCAATACTGGTACAGTGTCACGCGATTTCTTTCTTATCCCATCTTCTTTCTCTCGTTTTCTATTATATTTGGTATAGGTTTTCTACAATAATTTCGACGTCTCTTCGGTCGTAGACCTTAAACTATAATATACGGGGCATGTTTATAACACCGATAGTCTATAATCAGTGTGCTATTCCACTGGATCTATATCATACAAATAAACACTAGAAATATAAATTTATCAAACCGTTGAGTAATGTTATAAAATAAATTATAACATGATAACCATATATCGTAAGCTGTACCCGTACCACCCAACTCCCAAAACCCTTTTGATAGTCTATTGTAGTATAAAGTCAATGACTTCGGTGCTGTTTCGCAGTAAAAAAAATATCCTATCGACTATCATATTGTTAATATTCTACAACAATATCCACTGTACAATGCGGTTCAAGAAATTAGAGAATTCTACCGTGACGTGACCTATGACGGAAAATTTCAATTTCAACGCGTTCCTTACTCTCCGAAAACGTTAACAATTTCCTTTATTTCGAATTCTTTTTAGCTAAAAAAATCAATTGGTTTCAATATTCAATAGAGGTGAGTAATGTAAAGCAAATTCAATAACCGCGCTTTCGAATTCCTATGTTGAATAATCCTACACTGTATTTTCCGCCACCAGTCGCACTCAATTAGGTCTTCATTTCGTAAAACCCACTACAATTAAATGTTGACCCCTACATTTGATTTTCACGAAGAATGTAAATTATTACAACTATTTTCCGACGGTACTAGTTTATTCGATTTTTTTCGATTGATGACTTTCTTTCTCATCCGATAGATCATAATATTATTATTACCGTTTCGAGGATGTTTTATCGCCCATAATATTGTAATTTGAAAATTATATATTTTTTCCATGTTTGGTAATCTCCATCTTTTCTTTTTACGAATACAATTTTTATATAAATATACGTAGTACTAGTGTATTATATTATTATTACGTAATAGCAAGTCGATTGCAATTTCAATAAAAACACAATTTTATTCGATAATAATATAGAAGAATAATGTTATTGGCGTATATATATATAATTTTCATGTCGTATAATTTCGTATAGCGTGTTAAAATTCCCGCGTACAAATATGTTTTATTTGATATAAATTTTAAGGTTCTGAAACATACGATCTGAAATGTCCCGATGTTATAATTTATAAAATATTACAGCTACTATTATACTATTCAAATTATTAAGGCAGTAAATATATTCAACGGAATCGCCACATATTATTACTGTTGACTGTAAAATTCGACAGGTTTTTGTTGGAAAAAACCTAATAATAATATAAAAATAAAAAATATACCACCAAATATCAATAATTTATATTATAATACAGTAATTCTTGCTGCGTTTCGGTGGCACAGCACAATTACTGCTTGGTTTTATTATAGAACACATTTTTTTTATAACTTTAAAAAATAAACCACAGAGTTGGTCGCTAAAAAAAATAATGTTTACCATTTCTATGCATATTAATTCGTCCAGTTAATTATAGTGTTTAATAATGCGTTTTTGACCCTAAACTTCAACCCGTTTCTAAACATACCGACTATATTATACTTTTACTAGGTATTACATTAACGAAACATAATTTTCTCCGCGGGGCAGTGGTCGTAGGGAAATTCATAGCGTGCGAATCCGGAAAAAAATAAAAATGAAAATAAAATATATATTACGACGTGATATTTTTCTATATATTTATGTATGTGTGTGTGTATACCTTCATTTTCGTTTACCTTATTGTGTCATAATATATAATATAATGAAAAAAAATATTACTACGATAATAATATAATATTATATTATATTATAATATGTCTCGTTTCTGTTATTTAAAATATCGGAATTTTTGGCTGATAAGTCTCCATAAAAATATTATCGTCAAAATAATCAGTCGAGTTAGGTATTATAGGATAGGTGTAACGACGGTATTCTAGAGGAGACTGTGCCGATTTTGCGCTCATACAACTCTAGTGCTGTTCATTGTTAAAACCCGGTTGAAAGTGCGGCATGATCACTCGCGAAACAGAATATAGCCAATACCATATCTTTTGGAATTTTTTTTTTTTATATGTCATCATATACGATATATTATGTAATACCATTTTATAATAAGCATGGTCATATAGTTTCTTCATTTTTTCAATCTCTCCCTACCTCTCTTGAAAATTAAGTCCAGCTACGGCTTTAAACACAGCTACATATTATTGAATTTTAAATATAGACAGAGAGGGATAGTATGATTCAGAATAAGACCAAGACACGAGTTTAATGACGGACAGGAGATTGATGGCGTCGTCGGAATGTTTCCCCAAGGAGAGAGGACTGCTATATAACGCGATATACGCTTTCCCGTATCAAGTCCAAATTATGTTGTACGGACGAAGAGGGTAAACACATTGCGACAAGCCAAGAGAAACTATCGTTAAAATAGAATTATAATATAGTTGCTAAAGAAATAATAATAACATTATATTAGAATATCGCATTGTGTCTCATTCGTTATTTATACGCATCATTTCGACGACTACGATTGTATTTTCTAATCCATTATTATATTATATCATAACATGGCGTATATCGTATCATCATCAAAATAATAATGATATTATCACTCAACGGAGGATCAACAAAAATACCCCGTGCTTGACTTTGAATACGGAACTTGGTGCCATTTTTAGAAAAAAGAGATTATTTTTATTAGACTTTAAAACTGCAAATTCTCAATAAATTTTAGTTTATTCATTCTGTTTCGCTATAATATAACAATAATTTCTATACAATAGTAATATACACTGGCTAATAACCACAATTTTTCCACAAAGTCATATACTTTGCATATTGTGTTGTTTTGTCCCGATGACAATGGTAAAAGGGGCAAAAAGCAAAATAGACAGATACGAAACGAGCGATCACTTCCATGCGGCAAAAAATAATAATACCCATAATCCGCAGATATTATAATAGACACCCGCGGTTTTTGTATACAACATATTCCATATGGATACGATTAACTAACGAATTAAAAACTGTTGAGAATGACATTTTGTACTCGACGATTAAAAAAGAGAAAACATAACACTCCATGATATAGCGAATCGAATAATAATGTATTTTCGCTTATAAAACTGCAATCAATCAAAGTCATATTATCAGCTGTATATAACGGGCATAATGTTAAACATTTAATCCGATTTTCCGTGAACACACGAGTTAATTTACCGGAAATATTGCACGCGACTTGCTTTTTAGACCATACATTATATTTTAGTTGTAGTGAATACGAATTTTTTTTAATTTCCCTTTTTTCCTTAGAGATACCTACCACTTAAACCGTAGTTGGTTTTGTCAGAAAAATACTTACGTACTACAAAAAATTAAATTTTACATTTTATCTCGAGTTTTTTTTTTTTTTTTAAAAAATACATCTATAAAATATTATAATCGTATTATACCGTATGTTATTAAAATTTGTATTTATATTTGTTTTTTATGACTTATATTATAATGACAGACACGCAAAACTTTTCATTTCATAGCCTTTTGCAGCTCGTTCTTAAACTTATTTTACGTGTTACGAATACTATCGTTTTGAAAAACATTCACAGACTTCATTATTAAATAGTCGAATCATATTTAATTTTAATAACATAACTTTTTTGCGTCTGTTGTTGAAGTGCTCCCAAAGTTAATCAAATTACCGTTAAAAATCATCGGAACGGAAAAATATATGGTTTTCGTTTTATTTTATCGATACGTATTTATTTTCTTTAAATGTTTTATTCATCGCCTCTTCTGTATTCTATAACTTTGTTCAAATGTGTACGAAATCCTATACAAAAAGTAACAACATTCAGATTCGTATATATTATTAGTTTAAAGTCGTTTAAAATACAAATACTCTAACTCTATTAGTTCTTTATTTTCTCTACCTATTTATATAATATATGCAATGTACGAACAACGTTACAGTAAGAAATACGCTTTCGTACGCATTTATTTCCGAACGGTCGGTCATAAGGTGTAATTAAAAATTTATTTTATGCAATACCAGTAGGTAATCAGATCACAAATTTATTTTCCTTTTATACATTATTTTACAGCATTTTGTCACGGGCACGAGCAATTTTATTGCGATAATTATCAAATATAAGTGTAGTATAGTGTTCATTTACCTGGGTTTTTGAATAAATAAGGAGAAATTAAATTACCAGTTAAAACTGTGATTTCGTTTAGAATAAATTAGCGTTTGTAGTTTATTAGCGTATTAGTTATAATCGATTACGATCACGCGTCATTATAATATTTTCTCCAGTCTTTTTTTATTCGTGTTTTTATTATTTCTATTATTCTATTTATAATAGAGTGATACAAAAGAGTAAAATCTATATCGTATACTATTATTTTTTTTTTTCTAATATTACGTAAATATAATTAAATATTATAAAAATATATAATAATCTTTTTAATAGGTATAAACATGAAAAAAAAAAATAATCGATTCCAACAATTTAATGGTGTCTATAAGGAGAAGAATAGAACATAAGACACGTGTAACAGGAATATTATATTATTATTTTCTGAGTCGACATCGAAAACAGCGTATTTTTCTTATATTAGGTTCAACGATATCACGAGATACGTCCGTTGTATTGAGGAGTATTATTAGAGAGAAAAAAACGTATTGTTTCCTTCCTTATTGCCGATTCGTATTTTTTCTTCTCGCGTTTTGTTCTTCGTATTTATTATTATATTTTATCAATACTATATAATATGTCTATAATATCGGTCGTTCGGAATCGTTTACACCCCACGCAGTTTAACATGAACTCTGAGTGAAATACGCGCGTGTACACTTTTACCCCGTTTCCATCCAACAGAAGTATAGAAGAAGTATATATAATAATATGATAAAAAATGAATTTTGTTTCAATGCACTATAAAAGCCGGAAAATACGGCGGCGGCAGACAGCGACGGTGCGTTCGAGTGTAAAACTCTATTGTAAAATACGCCGTTTCGCGGACTCGGAGGATAACACAGTATAATATACATTACTGAGGGCCACTCAGTCATCGTTCGCCGACGTTTTGAAATTCAAATTTTTTTATTATTATTATTATCCGCCGAAGATTTATTTACACGAGTCCATCGAATATACACCCGAAATGCGGTTACAATACATAATATAATATAATAATACTATGTATATATTGCGCTGCAGTGGAGAACGGTATGATAATAGTTTCCCGCGCGCTAGCAGCAAAAAGATCGTATATGGCTAAATAAGATGTAGTTATATTATATTATTATTATATGGACGAAATAGTTAGAGTTAACAAGACTATTCGTGAAAATAAAATAAAAACTACCATTTTTTTTACTTAAGACTTACGACAACCATAACGCGATTTGACGCCGAATACGACCAAAATAAATAATATACTTTTATGCTGAAAAAGTACATTAAATTATGCAATAGGAATTGCGTTATTTTATTGTTTAATTAAAATTTATTTATAAAAAAAAAAAAAAGTAAATTTATATAGAATATATAATTATTGTTAAATATTATTAATAATTTAAATTTACTTTTAATGTTCATTCAAATATTACCAAAATTATGAACTCTACTTCTTAACCAACATGGCATTATTATTTTTCAAAGTACACATTTTCCTAATAAAAATATGACCTAGGTCCTAGATATAAAATATTATAAAATTATTTACATTTATTCATAATTCTAATTATGAATTTAATATAATGAAATATTATATCGATATTAAGAATTACTTGCAAAAAAATAACCTAAAAATTAAATAAAAATGGTTCATAATATAAATTTAGTATATAATATTATTGTAAAATAAATTAAAATGTTTTATTCAATATTTGAAAATATAACAATCAACGAATTATTAATATTTTTCGATTTGTATAAATGATTATTTAGTCAGGCATTCATTATTTCTGGAATAGCTTTACATAAATTAATATATCTTTCGTGACCCTTTTCTAAAGGTATTTTTTAAAGGATTATTTTTCCTTGGATTATAAAAGTAGTTTTCAACATCTCATGGGTGCAACCCATTTTAAAAAAAACTTCAAATTTAGTTCAATTTTGACCCACTCATCATTATAGTGATCCTTTTTTTATCGACATATCGAAATGATGCCTAAGTGTATAATATAGTAAGAATAATATTAATTCATCTTTTCATTTCTTAAACAAAGTTATTTTCAATACATTTTAGACTCACCAACATTTTTATCACAACTCGCGCATTTTGGAAACCTCTGAATTTTTATATTTATATTTATTTTTATATCATATTTTAACACTATGCATGGACGATAAATAAATAGTCACTTTAATTGTCACACCAATTGATTGAGGTTATTGTTTTAAACAAGTAATTTAAATTAAACTCTTTAAAATACAAACGTATTATAATAACTTGTCTATGTTACAATATCATATTATATTATTTGATGATAATAAATATTATACATCGACTTTTACAAGAAAACGACGTGAACAAAATAAATATATGGGGTAGCAGGTATTGATTTCGGAATCGTTTTTAAACATTATAATATTGACAAATCCGTCACAATAAATGCGTATCATTTTGCACATGAATACGTAATACACGCTGCTATTTTGGAATAACAAACGTTTTATTAGAATAAGTGCGTACCTATATAATATTATATTTTATATTTGTATACACAAAATACACCCAATGCAGTGAGTTCGTATACGTTTCTTTTATTGGTACAATAATTCGTATTCCAATATACTCGATAACGTTTATTGTTGAAATGTTGGCAGACATTCTGGAACAGGTATATTTTCCGAGCTGTTCCGTTTACTACGATTTTGTCATTTCAAAACCGTAAATTATAATGTTATGGTACACGTCATAACACACAATGATTGTTGTTCAGTTGTACATTGCTGTCGAAAAATATAATTAAAAAAAAATAATAATATAATAAAAAAAAAAAATAGTTTGAATATCGCTTTACAACGATCGTCAAGCTATGAACGATTTTCATGAATGAAAAAGGACTGAGCAACCACTACTACAATGTAAGTACTAATATAGTACTAGAATCTATAACTAACAACCATATAACCATATAACTAACAACACTATCTTATATACCTGATAGACAATTTCTTTTTTATAATTTTTAATATATACGTTTTTAAAAATGTGTGTTTTATGTTCATCAGAAATGTAAAAATATAGAAATTAAAATAGGTTTCAAAAATATGATACGAAAACATCAGTAATCGAGATGGGGTGCTTTTTTATTATTGTAAGCCGGTGTAATAATTCCGCTATTCTACATCGCGTATCGTCAACACAGAAATTAGGTTATAATATAATATTATTATATTTCATGGTGTATTGGTCGAACAAATATTAAATTCGGAAGTTATGTATTATATGCGTCAATAATGGAAATAATACGAGATTCAAGAAGGAATAATAATAATTGCAGTTTCTATTTAAGACTTGCCGCATGGATTATTTTGACCAAAGTCCATAAGTTCTGAATATACACACGCTGTTTATGTTTACTTACCAAAACAAATATTATTTTCAGCGGCATATTCTTTAGACGGGTCGAAAATCGTTTTCTCTTGGGGATTTGGTGGATTTTCTAGACATCTAAACTTCGTTCAACCGTTATACCTATGTATATGATGACCGTGGTATAATAATAATCAATACTTGTTTGAAAACGAACACCTACAATACATAGGTGGAAAGTATGGGGTATACCACATTTAGTACTTGTAGTTTTATTTTTAAATCATATTAACCTATGTAAAAGGTATTTCTATAGTGAACGAACGCTTTATCATCGGAAAATATATTCACTAAGTAATACGTACTTTGTTAAAACTTTCCAATAAACAAACTATGTTATCGGTATTTAACTAAATGCATAATAAAAAATATTTTCAATTATTTAGTTCCGCTCATAACTTTTAGGAAAATATACAAATATCACGTTGGAATTCACACGCGTTTATTGGAATAATAATTATATTCGTTGAAACAGTAAACAAACAACAAAATACTTATTTTGCGAATCCGATTAACTTGTTTCCGAAGTATTTATTATAATCATTATTAATTACTTTAGCAAAATTCAATTTTCAAATAAATCATTTTCAATTGATTTTCGTAAAGATATATTTATTATTTTCGCTATAGTTGCATGATTACGTACATTGGACTATTTAAAGGACACCCATACCTATATATTGTACCGACCTAGTGGCGACGTAAACAGTGATGTTATAATTACGCAATTGTCATTTCATATAGACGTGGGTGGGTCAGTTGCGACATTATGTATTATGAATATTATAATTTATTGTTATTATTTAGTAATTTAGTATATTATACAATAACAGCACTATTAAAATATAGAATATGAGAACAAAATTGTCAATAAAATCTCGTCTTTTTAAAAAAAAGTTCATACCACTACTGTACCGATCTACAGAGAAAACAAAATACAAACGTTTTTTTAAAATAATTTATAACGATTTAAAACAATTCGTAAGTTCTTTTGAAAAACTATCTGACCCTTATTAGTAATTACACACTCATTTAATAGTTGTAACGATGAATGTAAAATAATTTCAAAGCAATATTATAGCAGGTTACTGACCAAATTACGATCAGATGCCGTGATTATCGAACGATATTCGAGTGTTATATAGGCATACTATTATTATATTTTATTAATTATATTAATTATTATTTTAATTTATTATAAAGGTATATATATATAACTACATTATATTTTACCACGATTTCCAGTTTTAATATGTTTTTATCGTCCGCTTACCCAGATCTTTAACCAGGTACGACCCTCGTTAATTAATGAATCCATGTCGGAAAAAGGTAGAAAAGTGTGTTAATTGAATTGATGAGACTTCGTTAAGTATAGTATAACGCAATGAATCCGAATGCATATATCGTAGTGTATCGGCGTACCTATTAATGATAATACGACCGCAAGACTTTGAGTTGTTTTTATGATATCCACATAACCATAATGCAGCTATTTAATTGATTATTTTTCGAACGACAAGTATAAGTAATAAAGTGTTCGTGCACGAACGAAAAAAGCCATCGAGTCATCCACCTTTATTAGGTTTGTACATCATGATAAACACGATTTGAAATGATGCGCTGTGATTTACATGACGGTATGAATAAAATATAAGTTTTTAAAACTACCCGACTGTGATGAATTTAAGGGATTAGTATCGAAATGTCGCGATATAAAACCTACGCGTTCCGAACGTAGCAAGTCCGTTCGTTATCCGTAACCACAGCCTGTAAAAATGAAATAAAATACAATACGCAATCGTAGGTTAAAGGTAAATCATACCTTTATTTTTACTCTTTACAAAACAAACAATTGTCTCATCGATAGAGACAAAATTTATTTTTCAATGGTAATTAATGTATTAAAGTAATACAACATGATAATATTGTATTTGACTAAAATTGGAAACCGTGGTATATCTACCGCGTCTCTGGCCTACAAAGAATATTTCGTTATTTTTAAAAATTTGTAAATATGTTATGCCTTAGTATAAATATACTTATCAGGTACATGAAAAACGTCCAAAAATCTAATGAAAATAATTTATAGAAAAAATTTTATATTATTTATTTGGCATTTGAAAAATAAATGGTTATATTACCATAAGTGACAGGATATTATTTCGACATACATTTTTATTAAAAAAAAATATAGGTTTATAATAAAAACTTTTATTATCAAATATAAACTACGCATATTAGGGCTAAAAAGTGAGGTGAGCACATATTTTAGTAAATGTTTTGCTTAAGACGAAGCACATGTTAAATATGCGAAACAGCAAAACACGTCATGTGTTTTAGTTCACATTAACATAAAACACAATTTTACACATTCTTGGAATAATAAATATAATATAAACAGCCGTATCGCATTACAATAACATTAAAACGGAGATCGTAATTTCATGGAACAAAAACGGCGTGGCGGCGGTGAATATTACACAACGTTTTCGATTTCATCTACATTATTTTAACTGTTATAATAATATTTAATATTATGCTGATTGCCCCGTGGCTCACGAATGTTTTGCACATAAAAATACGAATAATACCGCACATTTGATCTCAGATTTTGTTACAACGAAACAATATTATTACTACGATCACCGTTGACGGGTTATCGCGCTTAAAACAACTATAAATATCAATATGTAATAATAATAATATGTATCCATAACGTATTAAATTATAGCATCGGCGTTTATCTATAAGCGCATCGAGCACGATATTTTATGAATTATGCATTTAAATTAATTCAAAATTTCCCTCGAGACAGCCGTCTTGCACAGCCTGCCGTAGGTAGATGCTTATACCCGATGCAGCCAGTCACTATTTTCCCGCGAGCAATGTATAATATAATATATTATACATTTATTTATTTATCTTTCGTTGATTTCTCCACCGCTCGATAGGTACGAATATCGAGGCGCAATTCAAAGTCTTTGAGGTTAAAACACCTCCCATTTTTTTTATAAAAAAAATACTAAAAATATTAATGCGAAAGGATAAAACTTAAAACGATTCTATGATCAAACTATAATTATATTTTCAGAGGAAAGCATATTGTCTGGACACCCCCAAAAAAAATCCCTAAATACGCCTCTGGATGTGTTATAATATTATTTCGAAACAAACGAATTTGGCGAAATCGTACGTTTCCAACCGAGGACCATTAAATTGGGGTATCGATGTAAGTGATTTGATCAACTGGAAGAAATCAGACTAAAATTATATATTTTTAATACTCAATATTCATATGTGAAAATGCCTCTTTCAGATGATTATCATGTTAAATATTTGTAACTATGTAAATTGAAATTAAATTTAATCTGTGTGAATATCACACATTAATAAACTTTAAATAATTACAAATTAAAAAATTACGAGTATACTCGGATAAAATTAATTACTCTACTTAACATATAATATATTTCTATTCTATATTAATATATTTCTTTGATGGCCAACTGAGTATTAGGGAAGGCAGCTTCTTGCAAACCTGTAAGTTTTGAATACGCAGAAAATATCGTATCAATGCGATATGAATCCGAAACAAAAAACAGAAATAAACCAAACGAGTAAAATCAGTTAAATTATAATATTATACATCATATTCGTCGTCGTATTCGCAGTTTTTTGGCACTTGGCAAACGTGCAAGAACCGTGTGCGCACGTATAGTTAGAGGACGTCGTAGTCAGTTTTTCATCGTTCTATTCCCGGCGGAATTTGAATTTTTGAGTTAAAGAACCCCCGAGGTTTTACGACCTCGTAAATCTTTTAGGGGGAAAAAAATTATATCATGGCTTGTATTATATTATTGTAGCTGTGGTAAAATATAATAGAACAACAATATTTATATCTAAAATACAATAAAATATATATTACCTACGTGCCAGTGCACATACTCCTTACGGGGAAAGGGATTTTTTTTTTAAAATTGTAAACATTTTTTCGTTGATAATTTCCTGTTTTTTTTTTTTTTTTATAATATATTTTCCTTAAATAATATATATATATAATTTATATCGCGTGGAAAACTATAATTCATATATTAACTACCATTAAAATTACGTAATAATATATTATATGAATTGAACTACATATTTTCATAATAGACTCCAAAATTTCGTATACATAGTGTTGTGGTTATTCCTATACATAGAGCAGAGGCGTATTTATCAATTTAGTGATGAGGGTTCAGATTATTTATTTTTTTAAGTTTTCATAAAGCTGACCCCCCTCCCCTTCAATGCTTTATAATATAAAAAATTAATTAAACATGTTCTGTATCTGTATACATTTTAATACAAAGTCTAAAACAGGTGATAAAATAATATAATTAATAGCAATTTTTTTTGTCATGGGAGGGATTTAAACCCGTTCATGCCCCTCCCTTTCCCCGTAATTACACAACTGGCATAGTAAAATAATCAACGATTTCATGAAAAGTTGACCAATTCGTAAAATGATAACATATTTTTGATACGTTGTGAAACAAAATTTAATTGCATTAAATGATCAACTTTTGATGGAACATCGTATTTTTTTATTATGTAGTTTACTTTAATATAGTGATAGGATCGACTGATTTACAAATAAAAACATAGAAATAATATTGAACATTAAAGCCATTTTTTAACATTAAAATAAAAATAAAAATACAGTCATTATTATTATATTGCTAATTAAAATAGTATGTATATAATAATATATTGCTAAGTATAATAGTTTGTAAAAAAATATATTTCTTACATAATCTTTAGACTTTGGTTTGACACTTAGTTTCACAAGTTCTTCTTACAAAATGTTCATTAACATATTAAATTAGCATTTAATGAACAATTTACCTTTATTTTATTTTACGAATTATAGTCAATCATTTAATATTAACACGATGTGAAACTTGTATGTCAATTTCGTGAAATTATGACAATTTAATGTAATTTTTCTTATTTGACAAATTGAAAAATAAATATATTAATTTCATTAAATCGTAAATTCTGTATGAAATAAGTGCATTTTTTAATATTTGATTTTTATAAAAAAAGAAACTAAAGTATCTAAAGTAATAGCCATCATGTTATGTATAACTAACTTTATGGGAAATTTTCATTGAACCTATGATACAGGTTGTGGTCTGGCGAAAATTCAAATAACTATAAGCGCTGCGAAAGACTCGAGAAGTTTAATTAACGCGAGTATTTCTATTCGGGTGAATAATTTTCGCCAAACGAAATCGTCATATTGTGTGCGGACAATTTACTAATTGGTTGCGTGTGCCCGTTTCTGCTTTATTGGAATACAAATAAAACTTTTATTGTCGACCCGTCGTTGTCGTCGTCTGGGCAGTTTAGGAATAATTATAACAATAACAACAATTTATGCAATTAAGCTTCCATCGCGGCGGTTTTTGCGATAAAACAATTATAGTTCTGATTTTTGATAATATAATACAACTAGTGATGAGCAAAACAAGACCAAGACCAAGACTATGGTAGTCTTGGTCTTGTTCTTGCAGACTCAGTCTTGGTCTTGGTCTTGCAGAGATATTGTAGTCTTGGTCTTGGTCTTGGTCTTGCACTTCAAGTCTTAGTCTTGTTGCAAGACTCTTGCATTATTTAAAATTAAAATATATAAACAGTATCGCATTTAGATTTTTTCCGCCCTCTGACAACATTTTATAACCCCCACCTCCACCCCTCCCCATGTAGAATAAAAAATATATATTAAATTTAACAAAACAAAATTGAATACAATATAATAATTTATTAATATACAAGTAAAATACACATTCACATTATGTTATTAGAATTTATAACTAATTGTAATAAGTACATAATATATAAGATATAATTTTAAAAGTTGTAATTATTCAATGTAATAATAATTATAATTTCCTTCTAATTTTATATTTTATTATAAATATATGTAAATAATATGTAAGAGTTTTATATTTATATTGTATTTTAAATATTTAAATTAAGTTTCTTAATTGATATATTAATAGATACAAATAATATTTGCTTATAATAATATAATATGTGTAGCAATTTAAATGGGTTAAATGAATTTTAATATTAATTATAATGTATAAGAAAATATAATCTAAAAGTTATTTTTTAAATAATAAAAATAATCATGAATATAACAAGTAAATTTACAAAATCTTTTTTGACCATGAGTTTATACAAAGTAGCCATTTTGCAGATTCATTATTTAATTTGTTCCGGTACTTGCGTATAACTAATGATGCCTTTGAAAAAAGTCTCTCTGCGGGAACTGAAGTTGCTGAAATCGATAAAAAATCTTTTGCCATCTTTGCTAATACAGGGAATTGTACTTGATTTAGCTTCCACCACTGTAATATATCCTCACTGCTTGCACTCCTCGGCTGACTTAGGTATTTTTCCAATTCTTGCTTACTATTCTGGGAATTTGTGAAATTTATTGGAGTTGAATATAGCGCATTGAAGTCTATAATGTCTTCATCCTTTTCAATAAAATCTTCTTCTTCTTCTAGCAACTCTGACACTGGCTCTTTGTTTAAGTATACTTCATAGATTTTTTCAAATTTTCTCAAACTTCTTTCTTTTATCTCTGCACCCCAAGATGTTAAATCAAAAGTTTCTGCCTTGTGCCTTGGATCTAGAATAAGTGAGGTGCAGTAAATCCAGTTTGTTTTTTTATAATGTTTCAGAATTTTATTTCGTGCAGCTTGGAAACTCAATATTAGTTGCTCGTCTATTTCAGTCCGCATAATTTTCTTGTGAACTTTTTGAAATATTAACCATTCGGTTTCAGAGATTTGAAATTTTTTCAAATCAGGTAAAATACTGCATAATGTAACATTGCCTTTTTCAGTTTTAATGCTACTCCAAGCATATCAAAAGTTGAATTCCATCTTGTTTGGCAGTCCAGTATGGGATTTATAGTTGTTGGTACACCCATTGTTTCACATATTGAACGAAATTTATTTTTCATCTTTTCGCTTCTTTTTATTTTACTAAAAATAGAACGTAACTTCATTATAGCTTCATCATTATCCTGATCCACTTCTGTTTCATTTTCACTCTCCATTTCTTCATCATTATCCTGGTCCACTTCTATTTCATATTCACTCTCCATTTCTTCATCATTATCCTGGTCCACTTCCAATCCATTTTCACTATCCATTTCATCTTCACTCTCATAATCAATTTGCAATTTTAAATTGTTCATTAAATCTTTAACACCCAAGTTCAAAATATGTGCCATGCAGCGAAAATGTTGATTTTCAGCATCGAAACCTGGGATCAATTTTTCTAGTTCAGTCATAAATTTAGTGTTAGCAGATACATTGTCAACAGTGATACCTTGAATTGTTTTTTCTAAATTAAACTCAACTAAACATTTGTGAAAAATATTAGCAATGTCTCGTCCTGTATGTTTACCATGAGAGGGTACAAAATCAAGGACCATTGATTGATAAATCCATTCATTGTCTATAAAATGAACTGTAATACCATAGAAACTTTTACAAGCTATGAATGTCCATCCATCAATCGTAAATGAAACTTTGGAAGAGCAATTTTGTAGCTGATTTTTAACACGAGCTCTAAGTTGTTCAAATCGGTCTTTAACCTGACGTCGAAGAGTAAATCTTTTAGGAAATTTAAAATTTGGACAAATTAATTTAAAATAGTCCTGTGTTTCCTTATCATCAAAAAACGAAAATGGAAGATACTTCTGAGTAATCCAATCGACCGTATGTACTGTAAAATCTGTAGTGATGGTTCCATTTCCTACCTGTAAATTGCAACAATATTTTCATTACCATAGTTTTTTACCCAAATATTTTTTTAAAAAACCTTAAGCTCTAAAAGTAATTAAAATATATTGTTTATTAACAATTGCAAATTGCTTTTGCTTGGTACTTTATTTAGCTCATTTTTAAGATATCTTTTTGAATATTATTTAATAACTAAGTAAAATTAATTATTTATATAATTTTATTTATTTATTTATGTTAATGTTTTTATTATAATAATTATTATTATAAAATAACAATTTGTTAAATAAATAAATTTCTGTTATGTATTAAATTGTTTGTTTTATTTTAAAAACTGATTTTTTTTTTTTGGTAAACTATTTAAAATATTTTTAATTTTAAAACTAATATAAAATGTTCAAAAATTAAATTATTGTTATTAATACTATTTACTATTCAACTTTATATAAGTATAATACTAATATAATATAAGTTATCAAGAGTTTATGTTTGTGGCATGGTTATTATTGATAATATAACAAGATAATAAAATACAGTAGCTATTATTGAAATGTTCACAAGTGGCATCATTTCAGTTTTTACTAGACTAAGGCAGACCCATAAATTTGCCGACTATTTTTAAGAACAGGAGTGGGAAGGGTCATTTTTTTGGTGGGTATTTTATTTTATTGTAAGCGGTAATCAATTAAGGGGTTTTATTTAGGGGTTGTTATTTTTGAAATCTGCCGACTTAGGATTTGGCTAATTTTAGACTATGGCAAATGTATGAGTTGCGCCCCCTCAAATGACACCACTGAATTTATGGTATGGGCCGAGCCTTAATATTTAATCAATCATTATACATACCTAATCAGAAGCCGGACCCTTAAAGAACTTGTCAATTCCATTTTTTGACAATTGTTTTACAGGAAAAAGTATTTGTGCCTCTTTTCTATGTGCGGAAATTAAGTGTTCTTTTAACCCAGAAGTGTTTCTGTTTTTCATTAGAATTTCAACTGTTTTTTTGTTCTTTCCGCACAACTTACACTTTCCAAAAATTTTATCTTTAGTATTAATAATTTCAAAAAAATTATCAAATTTACTGTTGGATTGTATAGATGATGTTGTATCCAGATTCATATTTGTATTCATATTTGTACTAAACCGGCGCAAATACGACCATCGATATGAATATACACAATATACAATGTGACAGTATTAAATGGATAGTACACGAAGACGAAATAAATACGTACAATCTATATATAAATACTAGTATTTATAATCAATGGTACAATATAATAATACTCCAAGTACCAACTATAATTAAATACTGTTATTAGTATTATATTTAATAGGGAGATGTATTTACAGCTCTAAATAAATATTTTGATTTATAAATAATACCGTGTCGGTGACTGATGTTATTATTATAATATGTTATTGTGCTCACAAATATACATTTGTGTCATATTCGGCATCTTAAAATAATTCCATTACGTTTCTATAATTACTATTTGTTACAAAACAACTTTATAGTGAATAATATATCTAATTATTTCTGAATTCTGATATTGATTTTCATAAATAAATAATTCATTATTTCCCGTCAAAATATGAAATATTACATTTGTATTATATTATAAGAATTATTTCTAATAACCTACACTAAATGTGTTATTCTGGGAAATTTATAAAAAAAAAAATAACTGCGAGACTGCAAGACTGCAAGACTCTTGCAGTGTGGGTCTTGTTTTGGTCTTGGTCTTGCAGACTCAGTCTTGGTCTTGGTCTTGCAAAACAATTGTAGTCTTGGTCTTGGTCTTGGTCTTGGTCTTGGTCTTGCTGCAAGACCAAGACCAAGACTGCAAGACCAAGACAATTTTGCTCATCACTAAATACAACACATATTGGAAATTGGAATATCAACGATATATCTGATAAGCCGTATCTTATAATTCGTATACATAAGACTCACACACAAGTGGATTTAGTGTTATGAGAGTGAAATTTTGAAATATATCATTTTTTTTTTTTCATTTTTTATTACTACTTAACAAAAATAATTGATTTAAAAAAAAAATTCAAAAATAATTTAATTATACTTTTTATATTTAGATTTATTGAATTATTATTTAAATGGTCTTAACACCCAGTCAATATGTTTTATTAAATTGTCAAAATAATAAATCTTATAAAATTCTAAAACCTTACCCGTCGTAAATAATAAAATGATGGTTATTACCATCAGAGCATCGCGGAAATAGAATTTTCGAATTTACAAGGGTTCCTAATATTACTACATAATCTGTGATTATAACCCAGTAGTGATAATAAGATTTATATAACCAGTCTTTTATCCTACCCAATACGAACCACGGGGCTCTCAAGATATTTTGTCATTTGTGACATTTCTCACCGGGTTATTATTATTATTACTACGGTTAGTTTTATAAAATATTTTTTAAAAGTATTTTGTGTACAACTGATAAACTTATAAAATTGTTTATATAAACGTTTAAAAGTTCATCTTTAAAGATGTACAGAACGGGTTATACTCGCTCGTTATAAATCAATAAACCATATTATGTTCAATACCATAATACTAATTTTGTTTGATCCTCATACGTGAAATCTCTATTATTATCATCTACATAGAAATCCAATACCTATTAAATTTTAATAAAATAAAACTAAGGACAAACTATATTTGGGTTTAATAAGATATTATATCGAACTTTCGTGTATAATTTAAAATTATGTATAAATTGTTAATAGATTATTTTGGATTAAAATTTATTGGTATACCTATTACAAAAAAAAATATCGATTTCGCATGTTATAAACGAGAAAATTGCACGTTACGTAGTATCACGATTAGCTTGCACAGTCCACGTATGTAACCTTTGATGAAACTGAAGGAAATATTTTACTAAGCCTTAAGGGATGTAGTGTCAGTAAAATTCCCACCTGTCACAAACATATAGGTATTATTGTACGATACCACGAATTAAATCGTCCTCTCGTTTCATACCGTATTTGTATAATATTCTCGAACGTTAGACGAGGTCGTGTTTTTTGCTAAAATACAAAGTTAACTTGACGTCATGCTAGCGATTTGTTTTTTTATCCCGTGTAATTTTTCATCTGAAATACAATTATTCCATCGTTTCTAGCGAAACTTCACATATAAGTATATTAATATTATATTATTATATTATAGCAATACTATTGTTTCGTGATCAAACGAATCGAACATTAATAATAATATTATATAGTATTATAAATTAATGTTATTACGCAATGTTCTTTTGATCATTTAACCGTTTTTCACGTTATTATGATTGTATGGCCGACCTTAGGCTATAATAATATTTATCAACAAAGTTAAATTAATTCGATTGAAAAAGTTATATTGATTTGAACTGAACACACTTTTAAATTTCATTAATTAATATTTATATCTATTATATCAATACATAAAATATATACTTAACAAAATTTAATATTAAAAGTTACTCGTTATTTCATAATAATATTAAATATCTACATAATGTTTATAAATATGCAAATAAAATCTAACTAGTACACAAGTAAGTCAAATACATAAATGTATTGGCTGATTGACGTTTGGTTTCTCGTAACTTTTGACATAACTACGCAAACTTTACTTTTTCGATACGAGTTATAAATGTAAATTATCCACATACAAAACATAACACGCATTGGTTAAGTTTTTAATTTTGGATTTAAAAATAGAATACATATGATTTTTGTTATTTTTAAGTCTCGCGCAACGCTACCATAGATAGGAATACAGATTAGTCTCATTATAATAGGTATATTATAATTAATTGTATTTTACTTTATTTTATAATCATAATTCCATTCTAATAATAGGTAATAATAATAATTAGTTATGGATTTATGAAATTTTTTTTGCCATATTATTTCAAATTTAAACTGAACTCTATGATAATTACTATTGATATATGATAATCTACTTATGAGGTGATGAAAAATTTGTATGATCAAATATAATTAAATATTTTTTTACGTATTTTGTTTGTTTATAAACATACTTATGATCGACAAAGTATTATTTGTTATAAATTAACCGTCAATTTTATAATATTTTCGTTAAATTTTAGTTCATATAAATTTTATCCATGACGAATTGATGATGTACGATATTTATATAATTAATATTTGTTTTTCAGTTTTTCTAATAAATTTCTCATTCATGTTTCAGCCAATACCAAACCGTTAACGTTCGATGAGGTTTACAATCAGTCAAGTCCAACCAATTGTACGGTGTATTGCGGTGGATTGACCAGCGGACTCACAGATGAATTGGTACAAAAGACGTTTGCACCTTTCGGAAATATCCAAGAAATTCGGGTGTTCAAAGATAAGGGTTACGCATTCGTTAGGTTAGTAAAGCAATATTATGTATTTTAAGAATAATGTAATAATTTTAAACTATAAGAAAATATAAAGATTACACATAATATACAGACATCGCATAATAACTCCATGGATAATAACATTATTAAAAGTGATTCTTTATTGAATTTCTGAAAAGATTATTTTAGCAATGATGGTCTATCTTTTGTTCATTATTCCACGAAAAAATAGTATTTTTTAATTTTCTTCAACAAGTAAACAAAGTATAACTTTTTTATTTAAAATGAAATAATTAGTAGGATTCGAATACTTCTTTGTCATATATCGTTATACCAAAAAATATTAATAGATAAGATTGGGGAATAACTAATACTTTAATTAATTCGTATCTACTTAAAGGCGAAATAATAATTAATATCAATAACGTTGGTATTCACGCGGTTCAATCCGTATCGTAACGCATTAATTGTATAGTGTGATTTGGTCGTGATTGGTTTTGAAATTTTATTGATTTGTGCACAATTAATTAGTTTTTTTTATATCTGCGCAATTGTATCGAACATTTTTTTTAACTGAATTACAGTAGGCCCGTGTATGGATTATATTATCAGTTTTATTTGTTCACTAATCGGAATTCGATCAAATTTACTGCAGAGTTAACATAGAAAAAGTGTTAACGACTTTTTGTCATTGTTTTCCATCGTTAATGCACCCATAAAATTATAATGAACATAAAAAACGATCTTGCTCTTTATAACATTTAATAGTTTGAAAATATTCAATTGCCGATGGCATTAATTAATAATAATAATAAATTTTAAATTTTAAACTACTCGTGATCCTCTACTACTAGGTCCTAACCTAACCTTTAATTTATACACTGCGGGGCCCATATCCAGAAATTAACTTTCGTCTCGCCTCTCCCCTCAATTAAGCATATATGGCGTAACCGAGTGAAAACAAGACCACGGTTATGTCCTATACATAATATATAGGTAAATACCCTGCTGCCCGACCGCCACCATCACCGCGCACGAACTATCGACGCCAGTTAAACGAACAGCACTTATATATATTATAATATATACGTATATACTGCCTTTGAAATGGCAAAATAGGAACTTTATGGAAGTTTGGACCATATTCACAATTACTGGTAAATCATTAACCAGCCAATCTCGGCATCGTTCCAATCTCGTCTACATAAATTAACCGCGTGTTTCCCGCCCACACAAAAGCTAAATTCGCGGCTACTTACCAGTAGTGAGCAGAGGTACTTATAAACTATTATTAAATTCGTGAATCCATTCGTCCATGTCGTATTTGAAGACTTCCCCTATCCTGATTGCGACACGTTATTTTCGGAATGCGTGTTCGTAAACCTGTATTGAATTTCGTTCGTAGTTCAGCCACGTCGTCGACGGAATATCGGATATCTTGTTTTCTAATAAAACACGAATATTCAGTTCTTGTTATAATATAATATTAATAATGATTACACAGAGTAATTAAAAATTTGCCTAACCTAACCTAATATGGTACAATAAACGAACTGCATATATCATAATAACAAATTTCTGATCATTTGCTTCTATATTAAAGTATTACACAATATGCCAATAAATAACAAAATTTCTAAACCATATTACGTTCAAATAAAAATTCTTAATAGTTATGAAAAAATATGATTAAAGTACTATTGATAATTAATAATATTTAATATTATGATTTATAAAACAATAGTTTTTGTTATTCTACTTGTTTTTTCTGTATACTGGTAGCATTGCAGATATTTAGTTTAATTTTTTTGAACCATTGATTTAGATAAATGAGGGTCGTAGTCTTAAGGTGTCTTGTTGAACTGAACATGTTAGTCTTCTCACTCTCATTTCAATATGTGTGGCACATATCATATATTATTTTTCGGACAAATCACGAGAGAACTCTAGTCTACTCATTGGATTCTAACATACGAAAATAACATTTAAATAAAATCATATTTTTCGAACCCCATTTGAATTAATTATGAATGTCGAAGCGAACTCGATTAGAGTTTTATAGCCGGGTCCAATCGTCCGCGCATTTAATGGGCAAAGTTATATACGTTATTATAAACCTACGGAATCAGATGGCAGTAAAATGTTTTTAGACCCAACTAATCATTAAAATATACAGTGTATAATATATTCCAAATGGAGAGACTGTCCCAGAGAAATTATATATAACCTTCATTTCCGTAAACATAAATCGTTCGTAACAACAAGAAATATAAATTACCATCAGGTATTTGAAACACCTTACCAAATGACCAAGATATTTTTTCATGAGTTTACATGAAACTTCTATCATATAGAAATACTATTATATAAATTAATATTACACAATAAATGATGATTATTTTACATACAAATTCAACACATTGAAATTTATAAACTGCCATTTTTTTTTTATTAAATAATACATATTTTATAACCCGCTTACAATATTGCACAAAATATAGAATTGTTTTATCGTAACACTTACATCATCATATTTAGTAAAATTGTAGAGTTATAAAGTCATACTTCATATATTTAGTGTCTCATATTCCTGATCTATTAGTTTATAATATATTATGACTATGATGAAATCTAAAAGTATTGTTTCGTGATAAAGTAAAACCAGCTACAGCATTCACATTGTCCACGTTGTGCTTTTTTCATTTGACATATTTTCGCTATTTATGAAACAGAAAAATATCACAACATATCGCTAAATAATAATAATAATAAATAATTATAGATGGTAGTTTTTGCGGAAAGTCTGTGATATCCGAGAGATATGCCGCGTGTTTCGTTTTATTTCCTTTTGTACCGTCTTCTTAACGCAATGTTTGTTTTGCTTCGGTCGAGCCTGCTGCAGGTCATACTTACAATGTTAAAATATTCATTCGTTCTTAGACTATTCGACATCGGCGGTGGCGCAATTTCGTGTGCTAATAAAGTTCGTTATTTTGTTTACAGTTAGTGGAATACTGCAGATCGCTTACCCTATTTACAAGCCTACAGATATTATATATATATATATATATATAAAAGAATGTACAACCGAGAAACGACCTGATACGTTTTAGAAAAAGGTGGTAGTAAAGGTCAACAGGGGTTAGGTTTAGATGGTGAATACGAGATTGAAAGAAAGATAGAGAGATATAAATGAACGAGTATATTATGGTCTACTTCCCCATGGACTGTCCGCTGCGATCTACTACACTTATATATATACACATGTCTCATTCTCAAGCCAATTGTAATCGGATAAATAATGCACCCCTGACTCGAACTGTATATACACGTGTGTGTTTCTATTATTAAACTCACTCGCCATTATTTTTGGGTTAAAACCGTTTCGCAAACGGTACGAAACGGGATGGAACGATGTATTCCGGTCATTTGTAATATTTAAGCGACCTGGTGGATTAAAATTGCATGCTTGGCGAATCATACAATGTGTAACCAACGTCGACGCGCACACTATGTATAATATTTTTATAACTATAATATAATAAATTTTAAAAATCTGTTTTCAATGTTTTTCGCAGATTTGCCACCAAAGAATCAGCCACGCACGCTATTGTCGCCGTTCACAATTCGGATATCAATGGTCAACCGGTGAAATGTTCGTGGGGAAAAGAGTCCGGTGAACCAATCGTATCGCAAAACGCTTCGCAGGTGTGCTCGTCACAAGTAAGTAAAAATATCATCCAATTATTGCTTTCGAAATTGTTAAATATATTCCAATTTTCTATGTCTTACCATGTTTATGGTAGGTAATCTTAAAAAATTATCTTTACGAATATGAATCAACGTGATTCAAATCGAACTCTCGAGGTCTTCCAAATTAAATAATATTTGCGAGTGTTCAAGAAAGTATACTGATCATTTCAAAATATAACTATCTTTTTATGTAACCAAAACTTCTTCCAAAAAACCGTTATGTACGCATAACCTTATAAAAACAATCTTAAACAAATAATAATATATGAAAAAATTGTTTTATAATATTATTAATAATTTGTAACTTAATATTAACATTTTCTATTGTGGAGAGAATGGGGAGATCTTCAGATTTTCTCCAACAATTATTAGATTTAGCTTAGTGAGTAAAACATTTCTAGAATCACTATAAAGTAAATGATTATTTCAAACAGCGTCTTTATAATATAAATATAATATATTATAATATAATAATATACTGATCGTACGTTTTCTCGTTTGTTTCTGTGATTTTAAGGCGGCACTCAGCAATACACAGTTCCCTTATACGGCTGCAGCGTACGGCCAACAACTTGGCTACTGGTATCCGCAGAGTTATCCAGCCACACAGTTACAGGGACAGTTCCTGCAAGGCGTACAAGGATACACATACGGACAGTTTGCTGGTTACCAACAAGGTTATCTCGGGTAAGTTGAGTATCTCGGGTTATTTTACATAAAAATAACGATATAAACCTAGCTTTAAATGATACTGTTACAGAGATATTAATTATTTAACATTAAATAAATCGAAACATCGATTTTTTGCAAAAGACTTTTAAAATTATTATTTTTAAATTAAGTTGATAATAAATATTGGTTTAAATGTCACCCACGGTTTAAGATACTTAAATTACCTACTTTAATTTGCTTTAAGTATCTTAAATCGTGATAGCACCCGAGTAGTAAAAACTAATAAATAGTACTATTCCATGTAAGAAAACACTTACATATTTTTTAAGCTCTGTAACTATAGAATAATTAAAATTATCGTAAATATTATTATATCTATTAAATATAGATATTTTTTTCCATATTATCAGTTATATCGATCTCTAGATTTTTGTTATATCTCATATTGATATGTCGGACTCTCATAATTTTTGTCATCTCTAAACAATAAGCATATCTTAATGTAAACTGAGAACTTTGTATCTTAAGATGCAAGTATATTCGACTTTCCTTTATAGTATTTAAAACTATTAAATACTAAGAATTGAAGCCCGTAAATTAATTAATAGCTTTACGTACTGTTTTGACAATGGAACAAAAAATAATATACTTTTTCCGTCACTTAAAGATTACTTTTTAAAATGTATATTGTATTACACGAATTATTAATAATTCACGAATATAAATACAGTTTTGTAGATTTTTACATCAAATTCCGAAATCTACTATAAAGTATATGAACATTTTTTTATATCTGTGAAACTCCCGTCGATAATGTTTGGACGAATTGTATAACAATATGACTTATAAATATACTTATGAATATGAGAATATTCATAAATTTCAATGTCCGTCAAGTTGACACCGGCACAATATGCTAGGATAACCAAACAAATTTCAAAAATTGCTAGGATTTGCTAGATTTTGCTAGGCAATTTTCAGAATTTGCTAGGTCTCTTTTTTTTTTACAAAATAAAAAACAAGTTTGCCGGTGCCAACTTGACGCCGCACCGGCACATTGACCGATTAGAATTCATGATAATATTGATAATATTGCTGTATATTTATTGATGTAAATTGTATATATATGTATATGTATGATACCACGAGATGACAATTATCTTGTGCAAATTATCGGTCATTTTTTATGTTTTGACTCTCAAAAGTTTATAATAAAAATAACATTTTTATTTTCGTAGCGTAAAATTGTAGTGTTTAGCTGTATTTAAAGATTCTATACCCCAACCTATAACCATGGTAATATATAATAGGCATACTGCGGTAAAATTTTACCTATAACACAAATATTAATATTCCGTACGTTCCGTAGCGTGTCAAGCATAATTTTTTCAATATTTTAGATTTTGAGCGAAGCAAGGAATGTATTGTTTCTACAACGATTTTTTTTTTTTATGTATGAAAACATTTTTTCAGGTAGAAATACAGGTCCGATTACCACAAATAGGGTACCCTTTCCGTACGAAATTTCATCTAGTTGGTACTTTATTTAGCTCAATTTTTGAAATTCCCAAAATTTTTTCATTGAGAAGCGGAAAATTGGTAAAGTTTCCGTTATTTTAATTTTTTTTTATTCCTTGATTACTAATTAAGTTTTGAGTTTTGATCGTAGGAACTAGACAATTTTTTTGAGTAATCACATAGGTAATATTTAAGTTTAGTAAAATTTTGGAACGGATTGGTTGATATTTTGGCTAACTACAGAGCTTTGAATTTTTTCAAAAAATATTTATTATTACCTGCAATTTTTTATTTAATGGTTTGAAATTTTTGTAGAAACCTAATTATATACTATTTAATCTATTTACAAAATATTTTGAAAATTGTGACTGACAATTTTTATCATGAAATGATAACTCCTTGAATTTTGATCGTAGATATTTGAAATTTATTTTGAATATATGTGTAATTTACACTCGTGGTAAAATTTTGGTATGCATTATCAGTATAATATGTATTAATATATTGAGATTCGCTCAGAATCGTATTTTCTAATGCATTATAATTGCATTCAAGTTTTAATAATTATAATAAACCACTAATTTCTCCGAGGACTGAAGGAACGAAGGAGGTACATCTTAAATTGACGTTTCCACTTTTTTACTATTACGATAATTCCTAACTTCAAATGTATATAGAAATTAAATAAACGAATATATTACACGAATTTTCACAATACGGAAAATGGCCTGCGGGGATATATGATTTAATTTTTAGTATTTTTAACTGTTTACTCAAATTACACCACTAAGTAACCGAAAAATACCTTCGAAATTCATTTAAAATCAATATTAAAATATACAAAAATAATTTATAAAACATATACAAATTAAAATGAAGTTACATTATTAATTTAATTTCTGGAGAAAAACACAAATAATACAATTAAGAATTGTATTATTTAAAATATCACTTTACAAATTGAAGAAATAAATTTCAAGTATCTGTTTGCCAAATTTAGTGTATTTTTATTTAATACAAAACTAAGTGTTTTCCATGTTTGGACACAATGTACCTCGTATTCTCTTCGGATTTTCTACGTATTTGTATAGAAGTTGAATAACGATGTTTATTTTTAATTTACAATTTTATATATTTTTTTTTAATTTCGGTAATGTTTCTTTTTCTTTTCGATTTACCGATAATAATTATTAACGAACCGGTTTTTATATTGGATGTTAATATTATGACGTAATTATCGCTGAAAACTTGTTATTTTTCTACCGTTAGCATAATATACTCATTATAATATGAAAACAATAATATACAATAAATATCACAAAAAATTCTATATATATATATTTAAATATTTAAATATAACTATAAATAACCAACATAGCATATTTATAAACATAATGGTAATTGTTTTTATGCACAAGTTGAACAAAAACATGTGGGCGACTAAGACAGATAATTTGCAATAATTTCATGGACGAAAAATAATTTTATGCGTAATATATAAATTTATTTAAGCCGCGACAACTTGTCCGTTGACTTTAATTACATTAAAGTCAATACATTAATATAATTTTACAAAGGTAGGAGTATAATAATATGTAATGCCATTTAATTGTATTATACAGTTCTGCTTCTCATCAATTCTTATGCAAATCGATACCAAGTATTTGTCATAAAAAATGAATGTTTATCAGTTGGTTGCTTTGCTTTTGAGCTACATATTTCAAAAATTCAACTAGAATGTGTTCAACTGTGATTTGGGTATTGCATGTTGGACATTTAGTGGTTCTTTTTATTCATTAGTTGCTGGTGGGTTTTTTATGTGTGTTCGATTCTTGATCTGTTTAAATCATTTCTCCTTTGCGTGGGAGTACATGATTCTATGGGGATGGAGTAATTGTTGTTTCGATTTCATATATTTTGATTTTTATTCCAGTGGCAATGCCATATTTTGTTGTCAGTTAGATTAGTTACATGTTTTTTTAAAAATCGTATAATGTAGATGGTTTTTATTAATGGATAAACAGATTAATGTAATCGTTTCAGACTATCACTTCGGATGATTTATATACCATTTATTATGGTATCATCTGATGATGAGCCTTATTATCGTGGTTAACGTCGTTCATATACTCGTACTCTTGTGGTTACATTCCTTTTGGAAATACTCGGAAAACTGCACATTTTTAAAGTCAAATGTTTAGCTTCACGCGGTTTGTGCGAAATTCGTTATTTATATTCGTATATTATCCAACATCGTGCTTTAATCCATTGTTCTACAAGAAAACAAATCATAAAACACAATATGTTAATCGCAATGATTTAAACTCGTGATCCTTTCATTTTTGTTCGCAGCCGGATGGGAATGCAAGCACTGCCGACGGGTGCGACGACAGCGTGGACCCAACCGGGAGCCCTGCAACCGGGCCAGCAGCTCGCGTCCGCCGTAGCCGCGCAACAGTCGGCTCCGGCCCCGGCCCCGCCACCAACGGCCGCGGCAATGATCCCGGCCTATCCAACGCTCCACCAGTTTCAGGTAAAACAACACCCCGCACCGGTGCAGGCGTCCGCGTGGCCCATGTACGATCACCTCCACCACCATCACCATCACCTCCACCACCCGCACCACGGCAGTTATGACGCCAACGAGTTGTCCATACTGAAAATGGCCACGTCGTGATCATCCGCCACCACTGCCTCCGGAGACGCCGACCGGTTCGAAGGCCATTACTGTCCTGTGAGATTGTATTACGCGTCGTAAAAACTCCATCACGAGTAAAACAATCGGAAAATCCGTAAATAACCTCCCCCCCCCTACCGCCATACCGGTCGCGACGATCACGTAGAATAAAATAACCCCCATTGTTTTCTAATAATTAATCAATTCTGATTTAGTCAAACTTTTCCTTTTTTCCCGACTAGACGATCACATAGTTTCTTGTAGTTTTCCCTCACTTACCGACAATCTATTTTTATAGCTCGTGCGGCATTCACAAATAATATTTTGATGATAATATGTTAAATATTAGAATATTCATATATGTATATCTACACCGTTCTCATCCTCCAATGACGCATAAACGTTATTATTATAATTTTTATTATTATTATTTTAATTTATTTACAATTAGTATCATTATTATTATTATTATTATTATTATTATTATTATTATTATTATTATTA